>OZ020521.1:2608912-3053318 GCA_963971425.1 Bryoerythrophyllum caledonicum | reverse complement strand
GTTTTCCAAATAATCTTCATATTTTTCACTTTTTATTTTTTCCACATCAATATGTAATGTAAACCTTCATATTAACCATTCGGATTGTCAATCAAAAACATATTAAGTTAAAAAGAAATTAAACTGTGAATTAACAAATTTCAAGCCTCCACTCCTTGCACACTTGTTTTGAATATGCTACACCCGGTTTCTACCTCTAAAAAATAAAATGTAAGGAGCTCACATTATGCTTAACAAGATGGTAATAGATTTAGACCTTTTGTAGTGAAATTTTTTGACACCAACTGAAGTCAACGTCTATTGATCTACTAAACGCAGGGAAGAAAATGAACCATTTGGTTGACTTCAAACACTATAATCTTTTAATCCGTGAGAACAAAGTTTTTGAAATTTTGTACATGTATTACTTAATAAGCCTTTATTGAGATCCTACGGTCAGAACTAAAAATCAAAGTTTTTGTTTCCTTCTTTATTCGTTGCACTAGAATCCATTTAGTTTGAAGTGTTTTTGGTGTAAAACTGTCACGATACCTTAGGGGTTAAGATTGATTCTTGATTGATCTTTTGTACTATGTTGTTTGTAGAATAACCTTTATGTGGACGTACAAATCCATTATTTAATTTGCGATTGTAACAAGTTCCAATGGTGTCAATAATAGCAAGTAGACAACATGGTTCATTTTCTTCCCTAGGTTCAGTGAATTCCCTTCGTTTTAGTTCACTTGGATTCAAAAGATTGCATCACACATGATCTAGGTTCATAATCATCATGTGAAGATTGATTAGTTCCATTATTCACCAATGTTTAGGAATGCAAAAGAGGTGTAGCATATTTAACCCCTAAAGGATCAAGTGTCCAAAATTGGCTTGTTGAATGTTTGGTCAGGTTTCTATGGTGTCAATGTCCAACATTCCTCTTTGTAAATTTTACTATAGAAAGGCATTACCAAAACCTTAGTGGGAAAATAATTTTTACGTAAATTGGACATTTGATCAAAAAGTTATAGGGTTATAAATTTAAAATGGAGAGAGCAAACAAGTTGGGCACCTCCAAAAACTTTTGCTAGGACACTCTGTTGATTGTGAGATTTTTTGTACTCAAAAGTAAAATTATTTCCCTTGATGTTGTCAAAATAAGTTCTTGTCTTTATTGAAAAATAGCATACCAACCCAAATCAAACATTTTCACACATTGTCAGTCAGTGATGGGCAAGGTACCAAAAAAACTTCTTGATTTCCAAATAAAACCTAGATATCTTTTTATTTTTCACTTTTTTCTTCCACTACAATATGTGGTGTAAACCTTCTTATTGACCATTTCAATTACCAATCTAAAACATATTAAGTTCACAAAAAAATACAGTGTGAATTAACAAATTCCGAACTTCGACTCTTTGCACAGTTGTTCTGAATATGCTACACCTTTTTTCTCCCTCTAAAAATTGGTGTACAAGGAACTAACATCATGCTTAACAAGATGGTTAAGGATTTAGACCTTCTGTAAAAAAAAAATTGACACGAAGTGAAGTCAAAGTCTGCTGATCCAGTACACGCAGGGAAGTAAATGAATCATAAGCTTCACTTCAAACACTATAATCTTTCAATCCGTGCGGTCAAAGTTTATGAATGTTTTTAAATTATTAATTAATAAGTCGTAATTGAGAAACTAAGGTCAAAACTAGAAATAAAAGTTTTTGTTTCATTTTTTGTTTGTTGCACTGGAATCCAACAATTTAGAAGTGTTTTTGGTGTAACACTATCATTGTACCTTCAGGGTTAAAGACTCCGTGCAAGGAGTTCATGTTCTAAAAATTCTTAATTTTCTCATGTCAAAGCAGTTTTATCAAAAGGTACAATATCATCATCATATTTTGGACAGTAAATATGTGTTTAGAAACATACCTTTTATCAGATGAATGGTGCTTTGAAGGTTAACAATTAGTACATGTATTTTGACTAATGTGCAGCCATAATGTTCCTATTTTTTCAATAGTGATAATGGAGAGCCGCACGATTCAGACTCCTTTGATACGGCCACACATCGAAAGCGACAATATGCCTTCTAATAGCTCTGTGGGGGCCCGATTAGTACGAGCAGCACGTGCAAGGCAAATTCAACAGAGATCTGTTGGGATCATGACTTCTGAATTGGAAAGGGCAGTAGAATTGCTTTCAGAAAGAGGAGATGTGGTGGGCTTAGCAACCAGCGAGCATGCATTCAAAAGTGGCATGGAATTGAATGGATCAAAGTTGTTCCCATTCGAGGTGGCGGTGCGTATCACTAGGGTAGATGATGCATTGCATTGGACCGGAGAGATTGTAGGAGAACGCCTTGGCATGTGTGTGGGCTTGATCATTCGTTGGCATCGATCTTTGCTACGTGTAGTGGCTGAAGAACCTGATATCACAGGTGTCCATGGTGACATTGGATCAGAGATAGCGCCTGCAGAAGTGATGGCCCCAGAATTTGATTTTCCTGAGTTCATCAACACACCAGGATCCACCCAGAGGTCTCGACGCAGTAGTCATGCTTCAAACGCCATAGATGAAAATTCACCGTTTTCCCAATCTACTTCCTCAAATATCCAAGATTTGCCCCATGTAGATGGATTTGCTTGTGTTAGACCAACACGTCGTCCATATTCTATGCAAAATAGGAGAAGGAGAGATTCAAGGGAGCCATCATTGACAGAAGCTGCACCATCTAAGGTATCGCTTAGAAGCGTGCAAATTGCAATGGCACAAGGAGGATGCAAACGCAATTGTTTGATGGATGTTCCAGCAAGGTATCTATTGGACATGCGATATAATGCATGGGGTAGTGAGTTTTCAGTTCGAAGTACGTGGATGAGACAGATGCTGGTTTCTTTTTACACAAGGACGGAAGGAACTCGTCGAGACAAGTTTGTTACAAAGTTAGATGGGAAAGAAGTTTGCAATGCTTGCTATGCTCTTGGGGTTGGATATTCACAGAGGCGCTTTAAGCAATTGAAGAAGGACTGTCTAATATATGGAAGAGTGACATCGATTCACGGCAATACCCTTTCAGATCCGATAAGAGAGAGTACTAGAATGTCTGTAGCAGAGGCTTGCTTTAAATCGTTTGTTGATGAAGCTGGTTGTCCTCAACCTCATCGTTGTATTCGCCGTAAGAGTGACAACGAAGTGGTGCCTCTCATTCTCCTTCCTATGAATACAGCCAAATTTGATGTATTCAATTACGTGAACGAGGAGGTCAAGAGAATTTGTAATGGAGAAACCATTTCTATGAGTTCGTTCCGGAGGATGTGGCGCATCAAGTATCCCCACGTTCAGGTACCTCCATTCTCGAGATTCTCAAAGTGTTATCATTGTTGGGAGTATAAATGTGCCATGGAGGGAACCACCAATGCGGATGCAAGGATAAAGATAAAGGAGTTGTTTATGTTGCATCTGCGCAATCAGATGGAAGAACGTAGGCATTATTGGATATTCAAGAGGTCGTGTTATATTAGCCCTGAGTTGTACATGTGCATCATAGTGGATGGCATGGACCAAAACACGACCATGGTACCGAGGATGCGTCAGACTGTGAAGACATTGAACATCGGTTTGTGAAGACCCATCTGTGTGGTGCTCTTGTACATGGGATTGGTTTATATTGCGACGTGTGGTTTGGGGCTCACCACAAACACGATAGCAATCAAGTCGTGAGTACATTGTTGTACGTGATTGGAGATGTGCTACGGAGGAGGGGCTTTTTGCCACCAACACTGCGAATTCAGGCCGACAACTGCACGCGTGAGAACAAAAACATTTACATGTTTGCTCTATGTGCTACATTGGTGGGATTGGGGTTTTTTCAGGAGGTGGAACTATCTTTTCTTATAGTGGGCCATACACACGAAGATATTGATCAACGTTTCACCTGTATATCAAATACGTTGAAGAGGTCGGACGTGGACTCGTTGAAGGAAATGATTGGTCTTATAGAACGAGGAACATCTCCTACGGAGGCATTTGTTAGTGCCCGGCTGCTAGAGAATGTATGGGATTGGAAAGTGTTCATAACTCCTCACTTACTGACAGGTCAGGATTCATTGGTGGGCATAACATTTCCGCACCACATGCGATTCTATATGGACAATCGAGAAGGGACTCGTGAGGTTCGAGTACAACACAAACATTATTGCAAGGATCCATGGGGACCGGAGGCAAGGACGAAAACTTTGAGGTCGTTGCCAAATAGGGATGAGCGACCATCGTTTGCGGAAGTATTTGCAGCGGACGAACGGGAGTTGAAGGCGTTGGATGACTTCATTGCATATAAACAAAGGTGCATTCAAAGGTTGCAGCATGAGGACAAGAATCGTGAGGCAAAAGTAGAGGCTGAAAGATTGAAACTCTATTTAGCTCAATTTCCACACAAAGATCGTAGCAATGAGCATCGTACGTCACCGTTTTGGCCTTCAGAGTTCTCCAACATTGGACCTGTAGGGAGCGCATCTTTGGATGTAATGGATGGTGGAAGTGAAGAAAATCGCGAGATAAATGTCGTAGAGCAGGTAGTGGCCATGCTTCCAAATGCCGAGTCTCGAGGATACTTTGGTCCTCGTAGAGGAAGACCCTCTAATCAAGCAGTGCGTAGGGCACAACAAACAGAGCGCAACTATGTTGAGGAACGCGCCGAAGAAGGAGCAATGTATGAAGGTAATCACGACCCATTTCCACCATTTAATCCACAATCAGATATCCGTTGTGGACAGTTTGTAGCCTTGAGTGTTGATCGAGCAGAGATAGAAGGCGGTGTACCATTCTATGTGGGGAAAGTGATTGAGGAAGGAAAAAACCGATGGAGACTTAAGACTAAGGTTTGTTGGTATTGGCCCATCATCCAAAGGGGGGTTGCTGATGGACATGGGTCTTCTGCACAACGGTATGCAAATTGCATGGATTCATTGTGGGAGCCATCTGGGGAGTGCCATAGTTGGGTAGAGAAAGATGCATGCATTTTTTCATGGGTAGACACACCGGAAAGAACCATGTCCGGGGCCAGCAGGTGCAGAAAGCGCAATGTATTTGGAGTGCATGTTGAAAGCAGGATTCGCATTCTTCAATCGGCAAAGGCTCACATCCTACAATATATTGCAATGCAAACCGAAGCTATCGATGACGACCGTTTGCAAGCAGCCCTAAATTCTGTGGAGTAGATAGTGTGCCTTTATGAGAGTATACTAGTTGTGTATATTAATAGATATATAGTGTATGTGTAAGAGTAGTATATTCTAAGGGTGATGTAAGACGTTATGTCATTAATCCTATAGAGTAAAGGTAATTTTACTATTGGTGCTAAGTCCATTTGTAGAAGAATCTATATTTAGTTTCCACCATTGTATGCATTATATACTACGTTGAATATCTTTTAATCAACTGCCAACCCTTGCATAAAGTATGTTTTTCTGTGATTACGCCTGTTTGTATATTACAATCCTTCAAATCTATCTTTGAAATATTTTGAAACTATATTAAATACACATTTATCTAATATTAAAGAGGGGCCACCACAAATTAGTTGAAAATGCCTAAAAATTGCTTCCAATATTAACAACCATGATTGTACGTAATATTGTTGTAGTAGCTCAATTTTTTTTCTTTGAAAATCTTTTTTTTTCTTTGATTTTTTTTAATTTTTTGCAATTTTGCCACTTTTGTTCGCAATGGCCGCCGTTGTACCCAAGTGCACTTTTATATGCCCAAGTGCATAATTGCTTAATTGCGTGTTATTCGAGTTTTGTACTTCTTATGAGAGCAGCGGACAACCCCTCTCCCTAAAGGTTTGAAGGTTCAAAGGTTGCAATTTATCCTCTACTAAGCCAAGATTTTATTTTTGGTTTTTCTCGTCTTTTAGTATGTTGGGGCTCAAGACTTTATTGTGCCTAAATCCGCCGAGGCTAAGTTAGAGGCTATCCTTAATGCTACCAACACATTATTGGTCCGGACCACAACAATTGAACGAGTCATTGGTGGCCTTTAATAACATCAATCTCACGCCAACCTAGAGGAAAAAGCTCTACCTGTGATTCGACAAGATCCACCACTACAACGGAAGGAACCTCGTGTAAGCCTGCCTAAGAAATTAGATGGCACAAACTCTAAATTTTGAGGGTTAGTCAATCAAATTTGATTGATAATTTCCTTCCAGTCAGAGCGCTACCCAATAGAAGAATCACAAGTGAGATTGATTGGGACGTTGCTTATGGAACAAACTTTATCATAGTTAACTCCTTTGTTTGAGAAAGGATCATCCATCTTGAACAACTTTTATACTGTGTTGGATGCCTTTGCCGAAGCATTTGGAGAACATGACAAGGCTTGTTGGGCAACAACAAAGATTCGGTGCCTATGACAAGGGGCACATAGTGCATCGGCTTACGCCTCGAATTTTAGACAATTTGCGTAGGATGAAGAAGAAGAAGAAGAAGAAGAAGAAGAAGAAGAAGAAGAAGAAGAAGAAGAAGAAGAAGAAGAAGAAGAAGAAGAAGAAGAAGAAGAAGAAGAAGAAGAAGAAGAAGAAGAAGAAGAAGAAGAAGAAGAAGAAGAAGAAGAAGAAGAAGAAGAAGAAGAAGAAGAAGAAGAAGAAGAAGAAGAAGAAGAAGAAGAAGAAGAAGAAGAAGAAGAAGAAGAAGAAGAAGAAGAAGAAGAAGAAGAAGAAGAAGAAGAAGAAGAAGAAGAAGAAGAAGAAGAAGAAGAAGAAGAAGAAGAAGAAGAAGAAGAAGAAGAAGAAGAAGAAGAAGAAGAAGAAGAAGAAGAAGAAGAAGAAGAAGAAGAAGAAGAAGAAGAAGAAGAAGAAGAAGAAGAAGAAGAAGAAGAAGAAGAAGAAGAAGAAGAAGAAGAAGAAGAAGAAGAAGAAGAAGAAGAAGAAGAACTCCGGTCTCTAGAAGAGGCCGGCGTGAATAAAGTGTCTGTTCGTTCCACTACTAAGGCGATGCCCACTGGGCAAAAGTTTAGTAGGATGGAATGATGAAGCAACACTTATTAGTCAATTTATTCCGGCTTAAAGGATATTGTGAAGGATTTGTTGTTGTCACTTTCTGACCCGCAAATGCTCAATGAGGCAAAATTTAGTTAAGTGGTGAAGTGCGACAATCGACTCAGCCAACGTCGCCATGACCAGAGCTCATGGGCTCTATCAAGGGAGCAGACGATCCAACAGACGTCATCTATGTGAGCGAGCAGTCCAAGTTCTCATTTGCAAGTTGTAGATATGCAAATCGACACACTACAAAACTTAGTGATACGTATTAAAGGCTCTTCCATAGAAATGGCATTTTTGGTTGAATTGCAGTCAAAAAAACCTTTTTTGAAATCTTATCACATATATCAAAGGTTGGCTTTAGCTCAAAAGTATCTTAGATCAAGCGCAAAAGATTGGAAGCGTATAGTTTGGATAGATAAATCTACCTTTGAAATTGGAAAAATTTGAGACAAGTTCTTATTTGGAGAATTGCATATGAGCATTATTCATTAAATTGTATAGTCCCTACTTTTAAAAGTGGACGAACTTCCTTGATGATTTTGGCCGCATTTCCGGAGGGCAGAAGTCAAAACTTGTTTTTATGCTTAAAAATTGACGTTCTGCAATGGATTTTGTGGAAGTGGTTTACGAAGGAGAATTATCGCATTTCATGGATAAAGTTCTACGTGCAGTGCTCGTGGAAGATGGCGCACATGTCCATCGTAGCAAAATATGTGGAGAATGGAGACAAACACACCTTCTTGAGAAGTTTATTGGCCTACAAACTCTCCCAATCTCATTCCAATTGAGAACCTGTGGAAGATTCTAAAAGATGCAGTACAACGTGACAAGGCATGTCCTAGAAACATAGATGCATTAAAGATAGTTCTTGAAAGAGAGTGGAAGTAAGTTAGTGATACAAAGCTCCTTCAATTATGTCATTTTATGCCCTTTAAGTTAGAAGCAGTGATTGATGCTAATGGAAGACATAATCGTTGGTAGATTTTGAATAACTATTTTTGTGTGCATCTTTTGGCCTTGAAAATTTTCACACATGTCATCAATATTACAATGATCTTGTGAAAAAATTTCATGTTGAAACAACAAATTCTCAGCCCTAGGGAGGCTGTCAAAGTTGGAAGTTGAGGAACAATTTTCCCCTTTGTTTCTCACAACTACACTTGTTGGTAGATTTGGAATATCATTTTTTGGTGGGTCTTCTGGAATTGAATTTTTCACCGTGTAATTAACATAAAGATGTTTCCACTCCTAATATTTCATGGGAAAAAAAATTCTTCAATCCTTGGGAGGGTCTCAAAGTTGGCAAGTGTGAAACTCTTCTCACAGCTACCCCTTGTTGGTAAAGCTTGAATATTTTTTTTGTATAGATCTCTAGGCCTTGAAATTTGGTACACATGTTCTCAACATAAAGGTGATTCTATGTCTAAGACTTCATGATAGAATAACAATTTTTTAGCCCACGGGAGGGTGTCAAAGTTTGCAGTAGTGTGGACACTATCCGTGGAATTGCACAAGGCACCAATTTGGGTGTCATTCCACTGCACAATCTAGCCTTAACCGAGCCAAAATTCACCACAAAACACTCTCTAATACACAAAATCGCCTCTAACCACACTTCTACTACCCTCCACACACACACCACATAAGAGAGAGAGAGGAATTCATCCGTAGCTCCAATTTCATTTGTTGCTCCATTTCATCCAACCTCTACCAGATCAAATAATACTTCCCTACTTCAACATTTACCATGCCGCTAATTCTCTGGATTACAGTTTGGTACTCAGTACATGCTTATGCAATACCAAGATATGTGATGATTTTTTTCTTTGAACTAACTTTGATGGGAATATAATGCCTTTTTTTAGTATCGAACCTTACAAAAATCAAACTCAAACATTGACCTAAACTTTGGGAAAAATTTGCACAACATTCAACAATTGATGGAATAGATTATAGTGATCAAAATTATTGTATATTGGGAGTGACAATTGTGGATTTTGAAGGGTATACTACTTTATCCATTGATAGATTCTTGCAAGAAAATGTGTACTTTGAATGAAAGAGGTTTAGTTGTGCACTAGGTTGATAGCTTCACATTGACATATCATATTTGAAGTAAACAATTATACATGATTATTGGTGATTTTGTTTACTTTTGTCTACTTAATTGTATACAAAATGTTCCAAACTTATATGAATTAATAGGAAGTTTTGAATGCGATGAGAAAAATTGACAATCACAAAACAATGAAGAGTCTCTTGAGAACAAATTTCAATCAAAATTTAAGACCAAAATCATTTTGCATGTGTATATAATACAACATAGTATGTGGAATGATATTCATTGTAGTTTAGAGTATTTAATAGATTTTGCAATGTATTCAAGCTTTTCCATTAGTTCAATAATTCCAAATCATGATCTGATTTTTGGAGAGTGTAATCTACTAGCATAATAGTTTATGCACAACATCATCCAAGTAATTGGTACAATTTACTTTTGTCACAAATCATCCAAGACCTTAACCTTTAAAGGACTAGAGGCCTACAGGGAGTCTTTTTTGGAGTAATTTGCAAATTTGGTGGACTAATACTTCATCATTGTTTGATCCGTGGCCTAAGGTAAGTTTTGAGGAAGGCACCACGGCTTTGGTGTAGTGGTTTGAGTCATGGCACACCGGTGAGGTGGTTGTGAGTTCAAATCCCCATGCCGGCATGGTGCCTACCACCATAGTTCACCCAACTATGGTGGGGGGTCTTGAGACCTTGTTGTATGGGTACCTAAAAAGCCCTTGGGGGGATGACATGTCGCTTGTCTTTAAGGCACTTAGTGTAGAAAAGTGTTTACCTTCGAAAGGGGGAAGTAGCTCTAGATTCACTATCCAATGGCCATTGGATTAGCGAATAGAATGAACAAACACTATATTCATGCCGGTCCCTTCGGGAGCCGGAGTTCTTCTTCTTCTTAAGTTTTGAGGATCCTTGCACTTTCAACAAATGCGGTGAGAATACGCGCTAGAGTCAAGGCACCATGGCCTTGTTGTAGTGGTTTAAGTCATGGGGTCGGTTGGGGGATCTTGTATGGGTATCCATAAGCCCTTGGGGTCGGTTGTTTCTTAGGCACCTAGTGTATGGAAGCACTTAGTGTAGAAAAGTCTTTATCCTCGATAAGGAGTAGTTCTATTATACTATCCTATATTTCGTGGTCATGGGCTTTAGAAAGAGAATGAACAAACACTATTATCACGTTGCGTTCTTGCGTTCTTCTCCTTCGTGCGTTGGAGTCTGATGCACAAATTAAGCATTGAATGAAATTTTCACAATGAAATGTAAGCATTGTGTAGATGATGTTTTACATGATTATTACATGCATAGATTCTCCCAGGCCTAGCCACACTTTTAGGCCTTAAAACTGCACATGTGGAAAGCATGTGACACAAATTCATGTTTTCTTGTAACAAAACCTCTCAAGAAAACATGTTGCACTACAGTAGCGGTACAGTAGGATCTGTTTTTGAGTAAATTTCAAATTGCAATCCCTAAGGGTGAAAGTATCAGTCCTACGTAGTTCCGTAATCGGTGGAGATTACTTCTAGATTTATCACTATATATTGGAATTTTTATTTCATATTATACGTGAGTATTCGTTTATATCTAAGTGGTATCCAGTCATTTGATATACATTTAAGGTACAAGTGACTTGGTCCCAAATTTTCACACCAGTACAAATAGGGTTGCTTTCCCTAAATTCAAAACTTTTACACTATGCACAAGTCTAACCCCTAAGAGCATCTCCACCCCGCACCGCAAACCGCCAAATTGGCGGTGCGGGGTAGGTGGAGTGCCCACATCGCATGCCCCAAAATGGGGCATTGGTGTGGGAAACTGCCGTTCTCCGGGCCCTCGTACGTGGAACTAGGATTCAGCACCCAGCTCTCCAGGGTTTGCAGTTTCGGCCCCCCCACTCCCCGCACGCTACGTGGCATGCCGGGAGTGGAGCGGTCGGAATTTTTTTTGAGTTTTAAAAAAAAAATTAAAAAATGATTCCAATTTTTTTCTTGAAAAAAAAAACAAAAGAAAACATAGGGACAAAAAAAATATATAATTTATTATTATTATTATTATTATTATTATTATTATTTTTTAAATTAACAAATCTTGAAGTTGTCGGCTAGCTGCCGGCCAACTGCAGATGGTTGCGGGTGCGGGGAGGGGAGGATAACTCTCCCCCGTCTCCCTTGGCCCACACCTATATCTCCCCCTGGCGTGGGAGTTTCACACCAAAAACACTTCAAAATTGTTGGATTCTAGTGCAATGAATAAAGAATGGAATAAAAACTTCAATTTCTGGTTTTGACCGTAGGATCTCAAATATGACCTATTAAGTAACATACTCACAAAATTTCATAAACTTTGACCGCACGGATTGAAAGATTACAGTGTTTGAAGTCAAACAAATGGTTCATTTTGTTCCCTACATTCAATGGATCAGCAGACTTTGACTTCACTTGGTGCCAAATTTTTTCACTACACAAGGTCTAAATCCATTACCACCGTGTTGAGCATGATGTTAGTTCCTTACACACCAAATTGCAGAGGTAGAGGACGGGTGCAACATATTCAAAACAACTGTGCACCAAGTGGAGGTTCAAAAATTGCCAATTTTCGTTTTAATTTTTTGTGAAATTAATTTGTTTTAGATTGACAATCCAAATGGTCAATGAGTAGGTTTACACTACACATTGCTGTGGAACCAAAAAAAAGTAAAAATATGAAGATCTCTAAGTTTTATGTGGAAAAGAAGAAGTTTTTTTGGTACCTTGACCGACAATGTGTGACAATGTGTGAAAATGTTTGACTTGGGTTAATATGCTATTTTTCACTAAAAGACAAGAACTTTTTTTTTGACAATATGAAGGGAAAAAATACGACTTGCTAGTATTGAAAATCTCACATTTAATAGAGTGTCCTATTAAAACTTCTTGGAGGTGCTTGAAGTGCCCGCTCTCCCCATGTGAAATTCAAAACCCTATCACTTTTTCATTATATGGAGGATTTAGGAAAAAAATATTCTTTCATTAAGGTCTTAAAAATTTCAAAGTGGAATGTTGGAAATTGACACCATAGGAACCTGACCAAACTTTCAAAAGCCCATTTTTGACACTTGGTCCTTTAGGGGTTAAGACACTTTTCTTGACATTTATTTCCAGCATTTAATTAGTAAATGTCAAATGTGGAGTATAAAAAAAAACCTCATTTGTATACGATAGTGTAATTTTGACTCTTAGTCATCTTTAGCTAAAATCAAGAACGCAAGCAGAGAAGGGATGTAGTGTAAAAAGAAACAGTGATTATTATGCATAACAACATCTATACAACGGGTACCTTTCATTGCAACCCCGCTTCATGGAAATCTTTGTAGTTCACCAATGCTTGCATCGATTGGAGATTGGAGAGATGCATTGGAAAGCTCTCTTGGAGCTCGAAGTGCATTATGAAGCCCATGAGGGCAACGGCCAACCGTGGCAAAAGTTACAACATCTAAAGCACCAAAATCAACCCTCCATTACCTAAACCTAATCCTTGTATAGTCTAACCTCTTTTTTACAACACTCCATCACACAACAACCTTGATTATATGACACATTTTTGCGTGACCAAACTTAGTAGTCTTAAACTCCCTCTGTAATTTGACTATGACACTTGATATTGTGAAACTTTGAGACCCCCACTTTATCATAATACAGAGGAAATAAGTGCATTGGAAACATGTTGTGAACGCTAAGAACAAGTTGAGAACACTGGGAACACATACATCACAGATTAGGGTTATTCTGTGTTGTAGATAATTTTTGGCTAGATTTTTTCTTGTAGATACTTTTTGGCAACTTTTAGACACCTATTATTGTGTATTTTAATGAAACCTCAATAACACAACATTGGAGTTTTCCTGAAAATCACCAAAATACACTGGATAGGTATCCAGAATCTTAGGGTCTTATGTTAGTAACCGGGACCACATGCACATGGTGTCTTGGCTTGGGAAAGGTTTGGGGGAACTATTGGTCAACCCTTTGAGAACTAAGGGTACTATGGGGGAGCTTTAGCTTGCATGGGGTAGGGCCCAAGAACATTGATTGCAAAGCATTTCATAGGTGCAGAAAAAGGCAATATGAAATTTCCTCATGCTCTCTTTCTTTCAGTTAATACATCTCATATTGTCTGGCACCATATTCCTCTACTGAGGTTCAAAATGACATATTAACGATTATGTGACACCTCGCTATTTTGACACTTTTTTGGTTTCCCAAACTTGTCATATCAAAGTGGTTAGAGCCTGGTTCCATGTAATGCCCGACCCGTCATCTCTGACGGGGTCGGGTCACTTCCATGTAGCCAACTTTCCACCCTACCCGAAAAAGAACCATCGGGTGTCGCGAATTATCTCGGGCATGGTGGAGCATCTTTACAAGCCCGTCAACCTCCCCTTCTTCCCAACATACTAATCAGAGCTATGACGCATGAAGAACTTCAGGGAAGGACCTCTCAGATTCTCTTAATAAAGGTAATTGGGGTACTACTTGGAAGCATCTAAAGCCTTGGGTTGATTAAAATAGTTCACGGGTGTGATGCATGGAAGTGGCCCTACATATTCTTCCCTACATTTTGCAAGTAGGGAAGCTACAGTAATAAATCGGGTCGGGCATTACATGGAAATTCGCCCTTAGACTGTAGGCTTTAGAGGGTTACAGGTTCATGACCCTTGAGCCTGACGTGGGCGTGCGCCACAGTTGCTGCAGTGCGTCGCGTGTGCGTCCTTAGCAGCTTTCATGTGCGATCGTCTAATCTGAGATCCCAGCTCGTCCTGCGCGGCATCAACTTGCAGCTCCCTAAAACAACGTCCTCCTTTTCCTCCCTGTCACGCGGGCGCGGCGCTTGCGCATCGACCCATATCTACCCGCAGAAGCGCTGCTTACTAGATATCATCCCCGCAGCGACCCCACCAGTCTCCCTTCCTCATCTTATGTCTTCTATCTAGATCTGCACTCGGACTGATCCCCTCCTCGTAAGCACGTCTGTACACCCCATGCTAGTACTTCTGTGGACCCTGACCTGATCACAGTGGATCGGTTCTTGTTTTGTTTGCGCGCTAGATCTGTGCATGCATGGTCTGAGGTGGTGTGGCGTTCGCAATGCAGGAATTGAAGGCCATGAAGATGGATGCGGCCTGCGTTTTGGTGGTGCTGGCCCTGAGCTGCTGGGTCGGGTCCGTGGTGGGAGGCGGGTACGAGTCCGCTTGGCGCAATGACGGGCATATCACGTTCTACGGGTCGCCGAACGGCGCGGGCACGCAGGCGGGTGCGTGCGGGTACAAGGACACGTACGCGCTGGGGTACGGGTCCATGACGGCCGCGCTCAGCACCGCTCTGTTCCAGGGCGGGGCGGCCTGCGGCGCCTGCTACGAGCTTAAGTGCGTCCCCCCGAAGAACAACAGGAACTACTGCTTCAGCTACGTCAAGTCCATCGTCGTCACCGCCACCAATCTCTGCCCCCCGGGCTCCACCGGCGGCTGGTGCAACCCGCCCTACGCGCATTTCGACCTGCCCGTTCCCGCATTCACCACTCTCGCCAACAAAGTCGGTGGCGTCGCGCCTGTCGCGTTCCGAAGGTCCGCAACCTCATGATCCACTCATCCTGATCGAAGGATCTTCAGCTCCCTGATCTAACATCATTTTCTCGGTATCGCAGGGTGCGGTGCTTGAAGAAAGGCGGAGTGCGGTTCACCGTGGGAGGCAACCCCTACTTCTTGATGGTCTTGATCCACAATGTAGGTGGCATGGGCGATATCAGTTCCGTGCAAATCAAGGGCCCGTCGACGGCATGGATCCGCATGTACCGCAACTGGGGGTCGCTGTGGACGGTCAGGACCAAGATCGACGGCGCACTCAGTTTCCTCATCACGCTCTCCGACGGCAGCACGCTCCCGTGCACCAACGCAGTGCAGGCGAATTATAAGTTCGGTCAAACTTGGGAAAGCCCCTCCAACCTCTGAAAAGAAATCTGCAAGCATTGTTGTGTCTCAGTCCAATCCTTACAACTCCGGGTGCATTAGCCTGGAGTCCTTACTCCCATTTTTATAAAAAAAGATGTGACCTTTCTGCATAACCTAGATTCTAGTTTAGTAATTCAAGCTTGTTAGTAGCTGAGCTCTAGCCTGGACGGTACATGTGAAGTATTTGCAGCCACTGCTGGTTCATGTACCAGTAATGATGCAACTGATTGGCAAACTACTTCCGAGTTGCTTGAATATAAGGGCCGCTTTAGACTACGGTGGAGAAGTTCACCGGTCAAGAATTCTAATCAAACTGATCTTCCTTTGAGCGAGGTGAAGGCTACATAACTGCCACCCGCAAATTTTCCCCTACATTGGTCATCTCACTGCATCGAAGTTATAATAATATTGGGCTCCCACACACTTCATCCTCTGTAGCCATTTTCTTTCAGAGTCCATACAGATCATCCGGACCAACTTATCCTTATCTCATCCTACTATGCAGACATTATAGAAGTGTACGTAGGTTATTCTGTTATTCGGTCTTTAAAAGCACTCTTGTAGTCGACTCCGAGCTGCTGGGATTAATGTAGACAGAATGAAACTCTTACCTTGACAACTGGCAGAATTCGAACTGATTCTCTGGTGTATCGGCGAATGCAGTGGACCGCCCAACAGGGGGCCGGCTTTACTATTATTAATCTAGAGTTGTGCTGATTTCTTTCATCTAATTCTGATGGAAATGGAATGTTTCATTTTGGTAGCCAACCTTACAAAGTTGAACTTAACCCCAAGGCAATATAGATGAATCTCTACTCTGTTGATTAAACATTGATAAGGTGAACTCTTTGAGAATGTAATCATAGGATCTTCCTCTAAACTTATATGAGATGATGTCGTCAAAATTTTGTGAATGTTGACCGTATAGATTGGAAGATGATTGTAGTCAAAGTGGACAAAATTTTGTGAATGTTGACCGTACAGATTGAAAGATAATTGTAGCCAAAGTGGTCAAAATTTTGTGAATTTTGACCGTATAGATTGAAAGATAATTGTAGTCAAGGTGAACAATTTTGTACCGTGCACATACACTTGGGCCTTTAGAAGTTAACCCATGATCTGACTTTGGGAAAAATTTGTATGACATCCAAAGGTTGATGGAGTAGATTGTAGTGGTTGATGTTATTGTATACTAATGGTGAAAATTATGGATTTTGTTTTTGTTTTTGTTTGTTTTTGTTTTTTTTAGCACACAAGTTGTTATATTGGCAACTTGTAACAATCTCATCAAGTAGAGAGAAGATTTAAGAGCGAGGGTCGAACTTGCAACCACTCCATTGAGAAACATTAGACTTTAGGTATCTCCCACCTTCACCTAGGTAGTTTAGGGTCATCTCGGACCAAAAATTGTGGATTTTGGAGGGTGTGCTGTACTTTACCAATCAATAGAATCTTGCAAGACATTTTAATATTTTAAATCGAAGAGGTTTACAAGTACATTGTGTTGATAGCTTCACATGTATACTAGGGTACCAATCAAAATGACATTCTTGCATTCCCGTAGAAAGAATTTTCACTACTACCAGCTTCCACACCCTCCCAAGGGTTCAAAAAATTGTTTTTAGACCATGAAATCTTTGGCACAACATCACGTTTATGTTACTAACATGTGCCAAATTTCAAGGCCAAAGCTATACACAAAGAAATATATTTAAAATCTATGAACATGTTTAGTAGGGAGCCATTTAGTACCGCCAACTTTGACACCCTTCTTAAGGCTGAGAAATTGTAAATTTACCATGAAAGTTTCTACACAAGATCACTTTTATGTTGATAACATGTGTGCCAAATTTTAAGGCCACGGGATGACTACAACAAAAGATATTCAAATTTGTTTCTCATTCTTAAACATGTTGGTAGTTTTTGAATATCCTTCTTTGTATTCATCTTCTGGCTTTGAGATTTGGCACACATGTTACCAACATAGAGATGATCTTATCCCAAACATTTGTATCATGGTAAATCAACAAATTTTCAACCGTAGGGAGGGTGTCGAAGTTGGTTGTAGTAAAATGGTTTCTCCAATTGTTTCTCACAACTAAGGTAGAGGCACCCAATTCCGATCAGTATAGTACGCATGGCATGGTGCATGGAAATGGCAAATTCTTGAAATGGTGCATGAAGTGACCCAAAATTGATAACTCAAAATCTGAAAACACCAGCCATTATCGACATTGGGTCATGATGTGTGCAATTTTGGGTTGCTCCACCTCAATTGACCTCTCATTGGTGGCCTTGCCTTGAAAGTCGAAAAATGCCGATCAGTATTGGGTACCCTCCATAAGTTGGTTATCCATGGCATGTCTTCTCTCTTTTACTCAGTCTTACTTATTGGCATTGGGTGAAGGAGGGCACCAAATCTCACCTACTCTAAAGATTGATTATGGGCTCTGGTGGTTTTTGGGCTATTTAATTTGAAAAAAATATTTGTTGAGTTTCATTCTTAATTCCACATCTTTCTACATAAATGTTTTTGACATACAATGTCATTTGAGTCCCAAACTGGCTTAAGTGATCGGAATTGGGTGCCTCTACCTTACCATACCTGAGGATCGGATTCAACAAAATGTATTTCTGAAAATGTTTGGAAAATATTTTTGAAAAATTCCATTTTCTTAACTTGGTGAAAAGATGGATTTTGAATAGTATTCTATTTTGATATATCATTGTACTTTTATTTTTAGAAAGTAACTAGCAGTTGGTGCTTGCTTTGCAATGCACTAGTCCAACCATTTTAATGTAGTTTTTATATTACAAATTATTTAAAAAAGAAAGGTAACATGATTCACTACATTGTTGGTTGCGTGATTGATTGCAGCGTTTCTGTAGTTCACTATGCGGTTGACTGGAGCATTTCTGCAGTTCACTACACGGTTGACTGCATGGTTGACTATGCGATTGATTGCACGATTGACTGTACTGTTTCTGTAGTTCACTGCATGGTTGATTGCGCACTTGATCAATGCGTGGTTGACTACGCAAATTATGATTTTAGTAGTATGAAAATTAGTTTGCACATCAGTGCCCAAGCCAATCCTTAAGTACGGTACACATGTTGGTAGAATTTGATTTTTTTAATTTTTTTTGAATTTTCCAACTTTAAGTTTAGCATAGATGCAATCAAAATAGAGATGGTCTTATGTCAATAATTTCATGGGCAAAAACATTCAATCCTGGGCAAGGTGTCAAAGTTACCAATAATAATATTTTTCTCATAGCTATACATGTTGGTAGATTTTGAATATCTTTCTTTGTATTCATCTTCTGGCCTTGAAATTTAGCAAACATGTTAGTAACATAAAAGTGATGTCGTGCCAGAAATTTCATGGACCAAGAACAATTTTTGAGCCCTAGGAAGGGTGTCAAAGTTGGAAGCAATGAAATTTCTTTTCCTAGAAATGTAAAATTGTCATTTTGATTGGTATCCTACCATATATACAACACATGCAATAAACATTAATGCATGATTTTTGATGAATTTTCATCTATTATCTACTTGATAGCATGTTTGTGTGTGATAAGAAAGACAATCAAAAGTGTCCTAAAGACAAAATTTAACCTAACTATAGGATATAAACCATTTTTCATGTGTATGAAATACTACATGATATATGGCACTACTTTTGTAGGTTTTCATTATATGTGTGTGTATTTGACGTCCTTACAATTTTAATGTTTGAAATATATATCTTAAAAAATTGCTTAAATTTTGATTTCTTTGATAGAAAATAAGATTATCCTACCTTTTTTACTTTGTCAGTTGACCCTAAGATCATAGGATATTCAACAACCACAACATATACTTTGCAAAGCCAGTCATTTGCCAGAGAATTGCATAAACGCATCTTGCTAGCATTAAAGATCTATTTTATTCTTTATTTTTCTGATTCACTCGAAATTTGAGTTACTTCTAATAGTGAATTGGATTGTCAATCTTTTGGATTGAAGAATACCAAGACTTTGCAAAACAAGTTTTTCTCCAAAGAAATGAAAAAGGACATTTTGATAACAGAAAAAAATTGTTTTTGATTTTTGATTTTTTTGGAATTCACTAATAATTTGGATTACTTCTAATAGTGGATTGGGTTGTCTATCTTTTATACTTTCTAGGCTGGCTGTGGGGTCTTTGGATATTTAACAACCGAGGAATACCAAGACTTTGCAAATCAAGACACTTGCTAGAGAAATGGCAAAGCACATTTTGACAACACATAAGATCTCTTTAAAATTTGAAAAAATAAAGAAAAATTCACCTAAAATTTTAATTTCATCCAAAAGTAAATGGAATTGTCCATCTTTTATGCTTTGTGGGTTAGACGTGAAGTCTTTGGATATTCCACAATGGAAGAATACAAAGACTTTGCAAAGCAAGTTATCTGCTAAAGAAATGCAAAAGTGCATTTTGATAACACATAAAATTTCTTTTGAAAATAAAAATAAAATTCACTAAAATTTTTAAGTGAACGCAAAAGAAATGCGAGAGAAATGCAAAAACGCACTCTAACAACATAATAAATATATGTTTGGAACTAAATTTTTTATTTACTTCAAACTTTAATTGCTTTTAATAGTGATTGGGATTATCAGTCCTTTATTCTATGTCGATTGGCGGATATCCAACATCCAAAGAATATCAAGACCACATTTGCCACAGAGATGCAAGAGCACATTATGAGAACATAAAAGATTTGTTTAAATTATTTTTTTATTCACATAAAATTATGATTTCTTCCAGTAGTAAATGAAATTATCCATCTTTTATACTTTGACGATTGGCGGTGAGGTCTTCAAACATTCCACAATACTTTGCAAAGCTAGTTATTTGCTAAGGAAATGCAAATTTAGCGGACTTTGATAACTATCAAGATCTCAATGAAGAATTGATTCTTATGAGAGTATTTCATAAACTGTGAACACAAGTAGGCTGATAACTATATTTCAGATACATGTATGCAATTGGATCACACTCTTGGAGATTGCGATCTGTGCTTCTTTGTAGAACATCTTCTTCCCAAATGATATCTTCACCAACGAGTTTTCATTCGCTAATGTACACATGTGTGCACTTTCGAAGCGCAACATCAATAGCATATTGAGCTTGATCATAAGGATCATTGTTTTGACTATTGGGACATGTGGAATATTCAATGTACCCAACACCACCTCCCCACTTTCTTAAAAATAGTCTTTGTTTTCCGTTGAAAATGCCAAAGCCAACATATGGAGTGCACTGCATTTTAAATTGGCCTACTTCAAGCAATTACTTTCGGGTAAAATATGCAAGGCCACTTCTGTACATGATGGAGGAGAGTTTTTATCCCCTCATAGCTCAACAAAGTCTTCTAAGCATCCATTGCACCTTGATCCGTCACTTTCGCGGGACCTTATACATGTGTAACTTACTTTTGTAATCTCAACTTCTATCGATCCCTCATAGTCAATTGTAGATACTCCATCCAGTATGCTAATTTTGTTCTCATAGGCATCATTCTTCAAATCTACACAACTGAAAACATTTGTTGCTAGATGCCTTACTATACACCAAGTTGTTTAGGCAAGGTCATCTCCAGTCAATGAGGCCTAGGGCAAATTGACCCCCTCGTTGGGAGTTACCCGAGGTGGGTCCTGTCTTAATTGCATAGGGTCATTTTTTTGGCCCTCTTATTTTTGGGGGGTCCGGAGGCTTTTTTGGATTTTTTGGGACAAATTTGGGGCCTATGGCTATCATTCACTATTAGGGGCCCTCCCTTGCTATAATTAGGGCCCCATCAAAAAATAAAATAGAGGCCAGGTTTGGCCCCACCACCTCATGGCCCCCTCGGGTAACTCCCAATGAGGGGTCAATTCACCTTGGGCGTCAATGAGGTGCTAGATTCACCTCTATTGTGCAAATTAACCCCTAAAGGACCAGGACCTAATTCGCTCTAAAACCAGTCCAAAACTGCCACTGCCAGAAAGAGACATGAAAATCACATTTTAAAGTTAATTTTGGATTTTCAACCGTAAGATCTTGAAATAGACTTCCATATAAACATGCCATCAAATTTTTGTTGCAATCCACCGCACGGATTGATAGATTTTAGTGTTTAAAGTCAAAACAATGGTTCATTTTCATCCCTGCGTTGAGTAGATCAGCTGACTTTGACTTCATTTTGTATCAAATTTTTGCATTGTACAAGGTCTAAATCTTTTACCATTGTCTTAAGCATGATGTTATTTTCCAACACACCAATTTTTAGAGGTAAAAAAGGGGTGTAGCATATTCAAAACAAGTGTGCAAGGAGTGGAGGTTCAAAAATTGCCATTTCACGTTTTATTTTTTTGTGAACTACGTATGTATTCAAATGATAATCCAAACGGTTAATAAGAAGGTTTTCACCATATATTGCTGTTGGAAAAAAAAAAGTGAAAAATATGAAGATCTCTAGGTTTTATGTAGAAAAGAATAAGTTTTTTTCCCCCGTTGCCCGACATTGTGTGAAAATGTTTGACTTGGAATAAAATGCCTTTTTACACTAAAGACAAGATTTTTAAAAAAAAATCTAAGAAAGGAAATATTCTTTATATGTGTGAAAAATCTCAATGTCAATAGAAACTTTTGTCAAAATTTTTGGAGGTGCCCGAAGTCCCACTTTTGGCTTTAAGTGGTACTAACTTTCAAACCACAAATCCAAAAAAAAATTAAAAAATATCTCCACAAAGCTCTTATCAGATCCTATCTTGAAAAAAAAATTCAATTAAAAAGGATTTTTTTTCGAATTGTAGGTACATGCCCAAAATCCAAAATGACCCCGGGGGGACGTTTGGTCCTTTAGGGGTTAATACTCCAGGATGATGCACCTCTTTTCTTAGGCTCATTTGAAGGCGCATCAATCATAGTACTCAGTTCATAGGAGCCTTGAAGGGGTTTTGTTCAAAGAAAGATGTTGGTTGATCCATGAGAGGAAGATGCATCTTCATTACTATATTTCTCAAATTTCTCTTTCTAGTACATAGACCATTCAGGGCACCGCCCTTGCAGGAAAAAAACGCATACCTCTTTTTCACAACTCCGGTTGTAGTAGAGAAGACTTTAGCAACGATTTTCCACATTTTCCTCCACATTCAGGTACTTGGATAAGAAACGTGGATATAAGTCCAACACCATGACCTCAAAATATATCAGGTAATGAGATCTGAACAATACAAGAGTGTGTTTTCTTTCTGCCATCTTCTTTGCTTTAGTATAATTAATATTTTTATTTTACAAATACAACCCTTGTAATAGACTGACAATTATATTGCGTGCAATTTGACTGTTTCATGCAAACAATGAAGACGCTTTGAAAGCCATATATCATCTTCATTTTAAGCAACATTGGAGGATATAAACCTATTTCACAAAAAAATCATCGTACCAATTAGTAAGTTGAAATAATTGCTAGACATTGACCCTTTGGTGCCCAGGTCATGTTTCTCCAAAACCAAGAAATGTGCTGATTTTTTTCTGTGAACTAAGTTTGATGGAAATACAATGCCTAATTTTAGCATCCAACCTTTAAAAAGTGAACTCAAACCATGACAGGTAATATTGATATGATATGTCAATGCAAAGCTATCGACCTAGTGCACATGTGAACCCCTTTGATTCAAAACCCTTTGATTCAAACTACAAAAACTCTTGCAAGAATCTATTGATGGATAAGTTAGTATACTTTCCAAAGTCCACAATTTTCATTACCAATGTAAGGTAACTTTAAACACAATAATCTAATCCATCAACTGATGGATGTTGAACAATTTTCCCCAAAATTCATATCATGGTTTGAGTTCACTTTTGTAAGGTTGGATACTAAAATTAGGCATTGTATTTCCATCAAACCGAGTTCAAAGAAAAAATTAGCACATTTCTTGGTTTCTAAGAAACATGACGTGGGCGCTAAAGGGTTAAATGGAGATAAAAAAAGAAAGTTTGTACTTCATTTCAAACTCTAAATTCTCTCAATCCGTGCGATCAAAGATCACAAAAATTGATGAGCATTTGATTTTAGTAGTCTACAACGTTCACTGAATACAGTGTGGATGTATAGATAATGTGGATGAAAACTGAGGTGGACCACATCAATTCTTGTTTTGGATGAAAATTGAGGTAGACCACATCAATTTTGGTTTTGGGTACTTTTGCTCTCTGAGCCGCCTCTCGCCATCTCTCAAAATCTCTCCATTCCTTGCAGAGATGAGGAAGTAGGGTTTGGAGGTGATAGAAGGTGCACAATAGAAAGTAGGGTTTGCAAGTGATAGAAGGTGCACAATAGGAAGTAGGGTTTGCAGGTGACAGAAGATGCACAATAGTGCAGGTTTTACACAAGTTTGCAGTAACTTCTCTTGCTTTCATTTGCACCTCTCTCTCACAGTTAAAAATTTTCCTTGATTTTATGCACCAACTTCCTCCACATGTGTTGGTTTATTTATTCCCTTGTTTTTCTGGTTGCAGACATTGAGGTGCTTCTAGAGGAGGCGTGCAACATTTTTATTTGGTGCCTATTTTGAATGCTGACGTTGATGCTTTAACAGGTAGAATCTACATTAGCTATGCAAAATCTACAACCACGGACCCAAGGGAGGTCACAGACGCTGTGGTGCAACAGTAGGGCGGCAGGTGGCATGGAGGCATCACAAACACTCTGGAGCTGGCGTTGACGGTGAGTGTGCATGTTTTCCTTCAATTTCCCCCGTAGGTTCTGTGGCCGGGGAATGAGTGGCTGTTTCTCGGAAACCATCACTTTGCCCCTTGATAATCAAACAATCGATGAATTTTTATCGGAGATGTGACTATATTTTGAGATTTTGATTTATGAGAGGTGTCCCCGTGGAACTTTGATTTTGTAATACCAACTATTTAATTTGCTAGCTCTGGTATCAAAATTTTCAAAATATTGAGTGCGTTGGAAGTGATTAGTGAAATGACCTTCTGTCGCTTGATTTGAAGAGCATTTGAGGGTTTAGAATGATGTAGATTGCTACGCTTAGTTTCGCCTCTATTGTCCAATTGGATCTTCAATTCTAGCCGTGGTTAATAAAGATAATACTGAAGTAGACATAATATGTCAATTTGTTTAATTTCCAACAACATCAATAGGACGTTGCAGAAAATAGAGACTACGTTACAATCTTGCCTCTTTAGATTCTTGCACTGGACGTTTTTTAGGCGTGGCAGGATGTGTTGTATAGATACTGACGGATGTTTAATCGAGTGTAGTTTTTGAAGGACGGCATCGCCATGTTGAAAATTCCTTATTTTAATGGTTTTGCCATTCTTTTTTTGACCTTAATTGTAAAGTTTGCAACTTATCCTCTTACTAAAAACTAGGTACGTAGTTTCTTGCACTCTAGTGGTTTTTTTTGTTTTTCTTTCTGTGTTTCTCTCTTATCAAGTCTTTTTTTGTTGGCATATTTGAACAGGACAACAACGTAGCTTGAGACAATTTGTTTGTGAAGTTTAGAAGTGAAAAGATGTATGCAAAGAGCGTGATTTCTTTTGCCTAGCTTCTACTCATGTGAATGCGGGAGGTGTTAAATGCTAACGGGTCCTCATACTCCTGCTAATGCTTTGTGCTTTTATTGTATTCCTCAGCTCTTCTTTCAAACATAACTTAACTTTTGGACTTTGGTGCTCAAACTGGACGGTGCTCCTCCTTTGGGATGGGCGGACACTGTCGCTTACCTTCTGCTACCGGTGCTCTTGATCGCTTCACAATATGTCTCCATGGAGATGATGCAACCAGCTACCGCGATACATATTACAACTTGCTGACATTGGATATATCTAATAGTGAATGATTGTTTGAAGATTTAAAGTTCAAATATATGTTTGCTCGATAGGGCCTTTGTCCTAATTCAACACAGTTCAATACGTCAGAGTTTGGAATCCTTCAATTTAAGATTTACAGTTCAAGTTGCTTGTTAGAATGTGAGCTAGTTTGGAGAGTGAAGTGCCATCACAAAACAACACCTAGAGCTACTGTTGTTGTTGGTGCTGGTGCATGTAGTAGTAGTCCACTTCTTCCCAAATATTTATTTTGACAGATTGAGGCAAATTGCAATGAGTATTCCCTTAGGTGGGTCAGAGCTAGGGACCTTGCAACTGAGATGGTGAGGAGATACTTGAAGCTGCAGCAGTGACAATACTACTACTACGATGTTCACTTTTAAAGGAGAGAGGAGAGGTGGTGGTACTGGTTGTGTTGACAATCCTGTTTCATTGTCGGTTATGATCTCCATTTGTTTGTATAGTACAATGCGAGCTATTTCATTTTCTTCTATCTAGGGCTAAGGAATGTCAATAAAACACAACATGTTTGTTTTGTTTTGATTCAGAGGCTTGCTCTGCCGGTCAAGTGACACAAAAGGAACATTGATTGCTTTTTTTTGATTGATCTTGTTCATTGTTACAAATGACATTGTAGCTTCATATATCTATACTTTCTGATTCTTTCCATCTTAGCAATGGAAGAACATGGAACATGAATGCAAAGTTTACAAGGAGTGAGTACTTTACATGTACGTCAAGAACTGGTCAATTGGATGATCATCGATTTTGAACTTAATGGTGAGCATTTGCTGCCCTCTAAGACGGTAAGGGCATTTCTAGAGTACTTCAAAGGTAAGGAAAAAGCCAACAACTCCATTGCAATGGTGGGCAGCTTGAGATCAAATTTTATAACGCAGTAATGAGCTGGATTTGTCTTACAAGCATCTAATTAGACCCCAACTTAGTATTGTAGCTCAACGTGCTAGAAAAGCTATGAGGAGAAGGGGTCAAAAACGGTTTGAGTGGGTTTTTGGTTGTATGTATATGATTATTATTAGAGTTTGAAAGGTTGAAATCAGCTGGTGTGAAGTTGTCATCTTCAATTTTGCAAAGACTTGCAAAATTTGAGATTGCCAATTCTACAAATAGATTCAATAGTAACTATTGCAACCCTAGAGATGGAGGTTTGATTTTTGATAAGATTAATGCGAGGTGGATGCAAACGTTTATGGATGTGAATGGAATAGTGGTGCATCAACAGACTTGACGTTTGTCATGTAGTCCCGCGAAAGAGTTGCACATTGAAATGTGCACAACTTTCCATTCAAGAGTCTTATGTAGAGGATTTGCATCAGGGACTTTTCATAAGGATTACATGGAAAATATGGATAAGACGCACTTTCTTATTAATTATGACAATGGGAAGACTTTGGGTTTTTGAGGGGAGACCCAAGTGAAGTATGCAGATGTAGTTTCTTAATGTGAAAAGATGACTATAATAGTGAGGATCATTGGCGGCCGTCAAGCAAAGATTTCAACATCCATGCTGATATTCACAACAAGAACTGCACTTATCCAATTTGAAATGTGCCTGATGACGTACATGGAGTATGTTTTTGTACAGCTCCCAGAGGATGGATTGATTCTCAGCTTCTACCCGAGTGGTTCTCCGAGCGTAGAGTCTATCAACCTGATAGCCAAGGAAGACTGAAGCATGTTTGGGTGGACAACTGTAGTGCTCATAATTTGGCTCTTCAGTTATCTAGAGTTCTTGAAAAAATGCATACAACTCTTTCTTATTTACCACCTAACACTACACACTTGGTGCAACCTGCTGATACTTTTATTATCTCCAAAATGAATGACAGTTGGAGTTCATTGAAGGAAGAAAAGAAGATGGAGCTCATAGAAAATGGAGATTGGCAGAACAATGAAAGGTTTGGATGAGGTTGGTCTGGAAAGTTGCAAAACCCTGGAAAACGGTTTTGTTAGAATTGACGGCAGAAAGTGTTTGACACGTGAATGCACAACAGGATCACCAATGTATTTCATATACCTGTAAAGGCATGATTAGATGTGGATTAGCCCTTGACTTAGATGGTCAATGGAAAATCTCGCAATTGTTTCCCAATCTGCAAGAAATAATTCATAAATATAGGATCCATTTTCATGGCGAACCAATCCCCGCACATCTTCATAAAAGGTGAAGATGGAGACTACAACTTTTGGAGGTAACTGTTTCTTTCTATTTCTTCAAGTTTTCATGAATCTATTGATTTCAACAATTAATTGACATTCTTGTGGTTGGTTGTGTGTTTTAATATGAGTTATAGAATCTGAATTTATGCGGAACTAATTCTACGGGCATATGAAATACACTTCACCTGTGTTTGTTAGCATTTGGGCGCATGTTTTTCTTGTTATGTTTCGTTCTGGAGGCTACGTGAGTTTATAAAATCTTCCCTAGTTTTGAATGGTTCTTCTATTGGATGTGTACAGAAGTTGCTTTCGCTTTTCCCGACAATCCTCACAAGGCTGCATGAGTGGTGGTGGATGGAGAGTCAAGGTGAGAGGTGTATTCTATAACGTTGGACGTGGGAGTGGAAGTGTTTGACACAATAATTGATTCACGCTCTTGCGGCAAAGGAGGTCAACATTGAAGGCGGTTCAGTTGTTGGTTGAGCTCAACTTTGAAGGCGGTTCTGCGATTGTTATCACAATAGGGAATGTAGGCAATATAAGTTGGGAGCTTGGGTTGGGAGTCGCCATGCCTGCATACAAACTGCATATAAACTTTTGAACTGAAAAGTATCATGCTTTTTGGAGAATCTGTACAAATTTAAAATTGTTTTGGTGTTTTCTCTTGCAGTGAGTACAACTTGTAAAAACTTATCCACATCAATTCCCGTGTAATTTGTTTTGAAACAAGCCACACTATATCCGATGGACATGATTTGATGTGGATGGAAAATTCAAGTGGACCACTTCAACTTGCGTTGAATGAAATTAGTGTAGGAAATTTCAAACAGTCTAGTCTACATTATATTCAGGGAACGGTGTAGTCTAAGATTAATGGTTGGAGATGAAAATAACAGCTGTATTTTTCCTTTTTACTCCTTGTACGTAAATGAATAGTTCTGAAGGGATCTCTATAGTTTTGTGGTACGAGCTTCTGGAAGGGGGGTGGGATAAAACCTAGCCCCTATTTCTATTTTTGGATGGGGGACCTATGAAGAGTACGAGGGGCCATTCTCCCTCTGGACCCCCTAACACGAGAGGGTGCCATTTTGACAAGGGCCCACCTCCCCAAAGAAGCTCGTACCACCAAAATATAGAGATCCTTTTTGAAGTGCTTTTGGTGAGAGATAGTCAACGAATTTTAGGGGTTAAGGTCCTTGCTAACTTGATCAAAGTCCCAACATTGAGGGGTCAAAGTTGGCGGTTTTTGACCTCTCCAGTTGAGAAAGAAAGTTTCCTAAATTTAGGCAGATCCTTCCTGTAGCTTTGCCGGCTACCGCTCGATTATATACTCATTTATTGTGCAAGTGGCTTGGGCTCTCAAACTCTTCGTTGCAACCTCAAATGATCTGGAGTCCATCGGCACAGGTGTCCTCTTCTTTCTCAAGTGCTGCTTTCTCTGCCTGCAATGTACCGACTCTATTGTGCTTCTAAAGTCCTCCTTGCTCGCTACGAAAGCAGGGACTTGTGGATGTCTTCATGCCATCATACTGAGGGAGACATCTATGCCTCCGCCTAGTGCCGTTTGCGGACAGTCCTGTGGTGAAGCTGGAGCCGAACGTTGCAACTTCGCAAGGGTCCAGAGGTATGTATTCCAACGACCCATTTTCTATGTCTGCTGCTCTTCTAGTCCTTGTTGAAGCGTCTCCTTCTTTTTTTACCCAGTGGGCCAGTTTTCATCTGGCCATTTGCATGCCAGGGTCATGTGAAACCTTTGTGTTCCTGGGTGTGCAGGTTTAAAGCTAGTTTTTTTAGTTGGTGTAAGCGAAGGGGTGGCAGTTCAAGCTGTGCGTGTAATTTGCTATATGTCGTGCTCAGTACCGTAATCTGACATTTCGGATCGTTCCAGCTATTATTTTCATCAGTCGAAAGGCTCTACTATGTCTCTTCACTTCAGCTGAGGAGCGATTTCGGGGTAGTTCTCTGCACGGTCTGGTGGTCAGCAGTATGGAAATATCCAGACATAACCGTTGTATCTCCGAGGCTTGTAATGAGATTATTGGTGTCAGCTGGTCGCGTCTTCAGATCCCGATCCCGGAAACTGATGGGCGTCAATATCCCATCCTCCAGTATGGTATCGAGGATATGGATCTTCATTATAACGTAAAGGAAGTGAATAGTCTACGCCACACCCCAATTCCGGGCCACGATCCTATGATTGAAGAAGCTAGTACTACCTGGAAACGAACGGTTGATTTAGGTCCATATACCTATGTCGACCGAACAGAATATCTTGGAGGCGCTGGCGATCATGAAGCCGTCATGAAAATTCTATCGAGTCCATTGTTCAATGCATTTTCTTCTGATGCTGGTTTCCTAAGCTCGGGCGATGCGTCCGCCGTAGCAAAGATCCGTAAGCGCCTTGCTCAAGTGCGACCAAGTTCAAAACTTGATTCTGCTGAACTAGTAAGTTAACCTTGTGTTCTAAAACCTTGATAATGCATCATTGTACAAAATTATGCCCTCTGGTTTGTATATAGAGAAGTGGATTTTGCAATTTAAATTAGTAAGTTCACGTCTTTAAAATTTAATGTTTCTCAACTGTTTTTTTTTATAAATTCTGTATGTCACATCTATTTTTGGAAGTGCTTTCCAATCAATGATTCATTTCTTGATCAAATGTGTTTTTATGTAGTATTCAGTTTTACATTGAATCATTAAGAAAGTTAAATACGTCCATGATTTTGATGCAAACATATATTTAATGTACAATAAAAAAGCATTTGTTTTTTCTTAATAGTATGTACAGAAATTCAACTTGACCAACTTTTTTGATCTGTAAGGTATTTGCAAATTTATAGTGTAATTTATTAGGATCTAAACCAATTTAATATAGAAGGAACACAAGTTTTGTTTATAACGTTCTACATGTTTTACAGGCGGAAGAACTCTTCAAAAGGACAACAAGTGATGAGTGGCTTTGTCATTACATTCAATCTGAAGATTTTGATGGAACATGGGTGGATCTAATATGTGGATTCTATCAAAGTTTGTACTTATATCACACTCAAACTGTTGAAAACCATCACATATCAGGTTCACGTGACAATCATTCATTGGCTTCAAATCAAAAGATTGTGGTTTTACTATTGAGATTGCAACACTTGAGAACTTTTCAACGTATTGTCGCCTGCAAGTTACCACGTGGTTCTCTTCCACAAGTTTTCGAATTGTTGGGCAGTCAAGAATTTTTGTATTCATGTTTAATGGACTCCCTTCAAGAAACAATGAATGACTTGCGAAAATGGGAAAAATATATGCTTTATGGTATGGAAAGGAATCCTTTTCGAAATTCCGGAAGCTTGAATTGCTGGGTAAGATTTGTGATATTGCATACTGCAAGATAAATCTTCTAGTATTATGTAATGTCTAGCAAATTTTTCATCTTACTAATTGCTACTGTGAAATTTTGTGAAATAGGTTTATCTCCTTCCAACGCTGCTGGATATTGAAGATGATATATGGCTTTGGAAGCATCTTCATTATTTGGATGAAACATCCGATACTGACAATGTGAGATGCACTATAATTGCCAGTCTCTACCAAGGGTTGTATTTGTATGGTAAAGATAAAAATCATACAGAGACAAAAGAGATGGCAGAAGGAAGACTCGCTGCTTTATTATTCAGATCTCATCACTCCGAACACATTGCGGCCGTGTTGTTCCCAGACTCGTTTCCCCTAATTCTGAGACTCTCAGAGTCTCTAGTGTCCATGGTTTTGGACGAAAGATTATTTTTGGACGCTTCAGAATATATAATCTTCTTTGCGAGAGAGTCATATTATTCTTTTCTGCAAGGACGGTCCCTTGAAATGTCTTTGTCCAAGAAAGAGAAAAAAGAGGCATATGGTATTGAAGATTCATCTTTCTCTCATGGATCAATCAACACCTTTCTTGGAACACAATTCGTTCAAGGCTTTCATTCCTTCAGTCCTACGGTTGAAGAGCCTATTGATCTCAAGCAGGTGCATGCTCTTGGAGGATTGATTTGCACAATAGAAGGTGAACCTAGCACCTCATCGTCTGGAGATGACCTTGCCTGCACATCTTGGTGCATAGTACGGCATCCAGCGACAAATCTTTTCTTCTGTGTGGATTTAAAGGAGGATGACTATGAGAACAAAATTCACTTGTTGGATGGAGAATCTACAATCGACTATGAGGGAGCGATAGAAGTTGAGATTACAGATGGAAACACATTTGTGAGGTCCCTCGAAAGTGATGGATCAAGCTACAATGGATGCTTAGGAGACTTCGTTGATTCAAGAGGAGATAAAAAGGCTCCTACATCCTGTGCAGAAGTAGCCTTGCGCAATTTACCTCAAAGTGATCGCTTGAAGAATGCCAATCTAAAATGTAGTACACTCCATATGTTGGCTTTGGCATTTTCAGCAGGAAACAAAGACTGCCTTAGATTAAAGTGGGAAGATGGTGCTGGACATATCGAGTATTCCACAAGTCTCAATGGTCAGGACGAAGGTCCTACTGATGTTGCCCTTCGAAAGTGCACTCTTGTGTACACTAACGAAGGAAAACTCGTCGGTGAAGATATCATTTGGGAAGGAGATGGCTTACAAAGAAGCACAAATCCCCAAGATTCACTACATGGTGAAAACAAGGAAGAGGAAACAAACGGAGAAGAAGTAATGGAAGAGGAAAGTGATAAGATTGACATTATTTTGGAGCAGAGCAAGTTATGGATGGGTTCTGGTTTGATGGGAGATCTTCGAACTGTGGGTCCAGATCGAAGTTCAGTAAGAGCAAGTTTGATTAGAGCTCGTAAAGAAGCAGAGGGAGAACTAGTGTCTGATGAAAGGGCTTCAGTTTTAGTACAATCCAAGCAAAATACTGGCTTTGCATTTGGATTTGCCACTGTTAAAGTTGAAGGCAGTCATGATCATCGGAATCGAGAAGCAAATACTACCATTAAGAGATATCAACAGGAACTAATCTTGGTCAGGCACCTCAAGTCAACAGTGGTTGTTCCCGGGGATTTACATACTGACGATTTCAACAATCTCAAAGTGCTATTGACGAGTGGAAGAATCAAACAACATCCAAGAGAATTTTTTATCGTCAAAGCTAAAGGTAGCTGTTCATTGCAAGTCTTTTTCTGCAATCTTCAAGATCCTTCGCAAGCATTCACTTGGCTCACAGATGTTGTTTTGCCTAATGCAACTGATGCTGAAACGGTATTTCGTGACAAGTTGAATGGCAAAACTTTGTCAATTTCTAGAACGGATTCTGAGCTGTACATACGCAATGACCTGGCCCAAAACGCTATGATACGGCCAATACAAAAGATTCTAGGCAAGCACCAAAAACCATTGATAGATGATAAGTCCATGATTTCAGGGTCTGACTTGAAAAGTATGGAAGTTCATAGTGGTGATAGCTGGAAATTCGTTGTCGGAGACCAATCCAAGTACAGCAGAGGAGACTATTTCTTCAAGGCAACAGAATATCAAGCTATTGTGTGCAGTGCTACAATCTACACGACAGGTGGTGCAATTGTACGCTTGAAAAAGGAAATACCTGATCGAAGGCAAACAGCAACAAGCGCCAATTCACGTGCATGCGAACAGTTGAAGTGGCTTGTACATGGCTCTTGTAAAAAAGTGTGCACCCCAAAATTTGAGATAGAAACTGACGAAGAGACCCTAACGGGAAAGTTCTCAAATTTCAAAGGAATCAGCCAGTGGCCAGATGTGTATTGGGGTTAGTACACAAAAATATTCATCTACCTTCTTTGAGGTATCCCTCAGTCCATGGTCTTGAGGCGTGAATTTTGATCTTCAGCAAGTTTACCAATTCACATTTTCAGGTTGGTCAACTTTCTTCTGAAGGAATATCTCAGGATTCTGTACATTTCTTCCTGTATTGAATATTATTCTTGTCCTTCTGTATTATAGACATAGAAGCATATTTGGCTTTCACATTGCAAATCTCTTTGTTATTTTGTAGCGTTTACGAGTATTGATAACTCAGTTTTCTTTGATCTCATTCTGTACATTCGATCTATGTGAAGTCGAGAATTTGGAGTTTGCGGTCAAGATAACAAAATTTCCTCTGTTTCTTTCGCAGGAATCTGAAGTTGAGTTGCGCCATCGTGAATGCTGCGGAGGCTGTCACAAACATAGATAATATTTGTAGAAATGACCTCTCGCATGAGTAGACAGTTACAGTAGTGAGTGGATAGGGAACTCAGGTTGTTTGCTCATGTATTAGTTTCCTCATAAAGTTTTATCTGCTCCAATTTTCTTAAGTTACCTGTTTTCTTCAGCTAGTGTATTTGGCGAATGTGTGTGGAACGTGAACTTATCTGAGTGTTTATAGCTCGGTCAAGGTCATTCCTGAATACTTGTAAGACTGGTTAAATAAAAGGGCACATCATGTAAATGTATTCGTGGGACACATGATCTGCATTCAGAAACGCTGCTGCAGAAAGAAAATGTTGAGGTGTAATCCTTGTGAACGCTTTCGAATATTGTAGCCGCTCCTTCATATCTAACTCTGGCACCTCATCGCTCTCCATCCAAAGAATCCGATGATGCAAACTGGCTACCATAGTTACCCATTTGACTACCAGCGTCACCCCTGAAGGTCTGTCAAAGAGCCAACTATTGAACCCAGAAATGCAGCCTACCTACTACACCGTTCACTGTATATTGATGTGGATCACCTACACTAATTTACATCAAGCACATGAGTATTCGTTTTCAAGCAAGTGTGTACCAGTCGACAATTGCATCCAAATTTCCAATTAGTGCACTGTAACATTCAATGAGCGGTGTACTTCTGCTACGCTGTCTGAAGTCCACCGGACTCTTCTATATGTTAAATAAAACACTTCTTTTTGGAGTAAACATCTTTGCAAACTCACTCTAACCTCAGTGTCTAGCATCTCAATTAGTGTCACAGTAGTTGCAAATATCATGAACAACCTGGAAGTCTACGCACTTACATACCCTTCCAGAATCCACACAACAAGCAACCCTGTCGCTCCTCACACAAAACGTGTCGCCCTTCACCGGCGTAGAATGTGGAAAAGGATGTTTTTTCTTGTTTTTTGTGACCCGACTGAACCACTATCTTCTAAAATGCTTGATAGAGTAGATGAGGGGCAACAGGGTTGCTAGTAGTGCCAATCCGGTTCAACCAGGTACAACAATTTGTGGAACACGAAGAACAGCGCAAGTCTCACGCGAGTCTGATCTCGGACTCAAGCGACATCGCCATGATCCTCGCAGAAAAGCAACTAACGCGCCGTCTCCAACTCATGGGTGGCGCAAATGATGATCGTCGCGTTGACATCCTATAAATAACAGTTCTAGATTTGCGATCCCACATCACCTGCACCGTTTTAGGACGTTACCACCGCGCTTGTCTAGAGCGCGCCATGTTGGCCAACTTGATGGTTGAAAGATGGGGACGATCACCAGCGCATGGAGTGAAGCGATGGAGAAGGCTGCCGGCGCGGTGCTGCTGGTGCTGCCGTTCTTCCTGTGGGGCACCAACATGGTGGTCATGGAGGAGATCTTGCCGAGGACCGGCGCCACATTCGTCGCCGTCGCGCGCCTGCTGCCCGCTGGCGCACTCATCGTCCTCTTCGCAAGGTGGGTCACGTCACTGTAGCTCACGCTCTATACATTGATCTGACATCATGTGGTTTTGCAGTTTGAGAGGGAAGAAGCTTCCATCTGGAGCGCGCGCCTGGTCGACAATCGCGCTCTTCGGCCTCATCAACGGCGCTCTTTTCCAGGTTTAGACCTGTCTTCGGTTATGACTAGATCTGGAAGCTTATTTTGAATATTCAAGCTAATATATATCTGTGCAGGTTTGTACGGTGGAAGGATTGATGCGGACGACCGCGGGCCTTGGCAGTGTGAGTCCTGGCTCCTTGTGAGATGGGTTGATGGCGTGTTGTTGTTTTCTAACCATGGCGAGAGTGTGTGTGAGCTCAGGTTGTGATTGACTCGCAGCCTCTGACGGTCGCGGTTCTGGCCGCGGTGATCTATGGGGAGACGCTGAGGGCTAAGTCAATAGTTGCGTTGGCGTTCGGCATTTTCGGCCTTATTTTGATAGAGGTAACAAGTTTCGCGCGCAGTTTGTTATGCGGGTCTTGAAAGAAAATCCTTGAAGGCTATATTTGTGATTTTAGCGGTTATCCTATTTCTCTTGTACCGATGTATAATCTTTCTCCACTCATGCGAATGTAGAATCCAAAACGACATGTTAGAATTGCATGTATAGCGAATATAGTCTTCTTCGCATCAGGCTCGTGCTAGGGTTTATAGCATTGTGTTCTAGGGTTTAGGGTTTTTAAAGATATGGCTTGACATGGCTTGAAATTGTGGGTGCCTGATTGCAGATACCAGGCGTGCAGCTGCGAAATCTGCTAGCCAAAGATGCAGCACCGCATGAGAGATGGAGCATATGGGACAGTGGGGAGTGGTGGATGTTGCTTGCTGCGCAGAGCATGGCCATCGGCACAGTCATGATGCGCTGGGTCTCCAAATTCTCTGACTCTCTCATGGCCATTGGATGGGTAAGAAACCCTAATTTTGTGGTTCTTTCATATTGGTGAAGATATCTAGTGATTTCATACTACTTTCTGGTTCTCAATATGCGGTTGGCAGCACATGGTGTTGGGAGGTATCCCTGTCCTGGCTCTGTCGATTTGGAACCAAGATCCGGGAGTTACTGGGCACTTGGGAGATCTGAGCCTTAAAGATTGGGCCTGCCTTTGCTACGTCTCAGTGTTTGGTAGCGCCATCGCGTTTGGTTTGTTCTTCTACAATGCAACCCGAGGTAAGCGAAAAATACCCTAAAAACCCTGCAGGGATGTTAAGAATGATGTTACCTACCAGTTATTAATCATTGCACATATTGCAAAAGGGACGGCACTTCGTACTGTTTGCTCTCTTTTTGTACAAAGCCTTCGGAGGCTGTGAGCTGAACAAAGGCTTGGTTTGAATGTGCAGGCAGCCTGACAGAGCTCAGCGCGCTCACGCTGCTTACGCCAGTGTTTGCAACCATCTTCGGGTGAGGATGATCTGAACTCTCTTGCCATTGTTCAACATTACCATCGCTTTTGGCACCTTCTCAAAGACACTATTCTTAGTGCATACCTTTTGATTCTGAGCACCATGATGGCAGGTACTTGGTGAGAGACGAAACGTTCACTGGGCTGAAACTTGTTGGCGCGTTGATCACTCTTGTTTCCATATGCTTCATCAAGGTGGAGAAGCCCAAGGAATTTGAAGGACAGGAACTAAACAAGACCAAGTATGAAGCCTTGCCAGTAGATTCACTCCCCTGAATCATCTGTCATGGGAAAAGCAGGCTCAATACCACTTTTTTGGAGTAGGATTTGCACAGATGCAGGTTCCCACCCAATGAGTCGAGGAAAAACAACCCTGTACAGTACATTAGGCAGATCCTGCTCAAGATTTACATGCACAGAGAGACCAAGTGGCCAACCTCAAAGAGAGAGGCCAACCATTCCATTCTTTTTAATGGAATAAAGTTTTCCATTTGTACCCAATCAATTAGAATACAGCCGAGTCCTGTTTGCAACAGAAAACCATAACCCCTTTTTTTCTGAATACTCTCTAAACTACGCCATAACCCTCGTGATTCAAGGAATTATGAACACTAGCACGTCATTAAAATAGCGAAAACTCTCATTATTGGCATGATGTGACCAGTTCCACCTCGCCAATTATGACTTTAGTGCCTCTGAGGATGAACGGCGAAGTTCACATCCAAAACAGTGCTCCCACTCTCCCTTGGCAACAAAAGTAGACATGATTCTTCGTCCACTCCACGGTTTTCTTCTGTCGGTACTACTTTCGTCGGTCATTTATGGAGCTCACCGAAAGTGAGCCTCAATTATACATCCTCAAGTCATGAAATTGTTAATTGTACCATGTGTGTGAACATGGATTTTGAGGTGAAAGGGATACACATTTTTGCACTGCGGAAGGAAATAATGAGCCATCTTTGATGTGATCCGTGTTGGGATGAGATTCGGAGGAGATCAGTGGAGATGAGAGTAAGGTTTTGAGGTGGGATTCTTGGCTCTTTGTTGGTAGTCGTGAGTAAGAGGTCCGTAACAAGATTGAGTGACGATTCTTCACAGTAGGGGGTTTTACTAGGGTTTTGGAGAGAAAGTTTTCGTCAGTAGATGGGCCAAAGTGAGGTTGTGATGGATTTAGGGTTGGGTTTGGATTTCAGAGGATTCTTCAAGTGATCAGATATGGACTAAAGCGCATCCTACATTGCATCAGGAGCTACAGATTGGAGAGAAGGCTACTGCAAAGATGGCAGGAGGGCTGAGCGTGTGGGTGGGAGTTTTGCTTCTATTGGGAGGGATTGTGAACTGCGTTCATGGTGTGCAAGATGAATGTGCCGTGGAGATTTATGACATGATCTTCAAGCCCACCCTGACCCAAATCAAGACCCCATTTGCAATTGTGGCGTTTGTGGCCTCCTGGTAAGAAGGCCTACTTTCATAAATCGGAATGCTCCCTGAAACCAGTTCTAGCTTCATTTGTATGGATGTTTGTCCATTTTGTACTAGAAATGTGTGCATACAAAGTTGCTGGTTTCTATTGACATCCTTCTCAGAAAGGTTTGGTTTTTGTCACTGCTTTTATAGAGCTTGAGGTTCACTCTCTAGCCTTCGTAGCAACGTGAAAAGGTTCAGGCTTTGATTTGACTAGTGGTTATGCTCTGAATCATGGTGTCTTCACCCATCTATTTGATGAGCGCTTAACGTTTTTGGAAATTGTATTGGTGCAGGATGAAGTCGTGTCAGGAATACTCGGTGAGCTTACTCTTTTACAGTGGTGTATTTTCCTTACCTTTGTTGGTATGCATGGTGCATCTCAGATATATTCCAAAGAGAGAATTTCTTCACACAGGGAGTGCCAGTTTTTAACGTGAATATATGATATTGCAGCCTCATTACGACCGTGTGGCGTGTCTGTTCAATTGGCCGCATGCAGTTCATGGGGACGAGGTGTACGTCGTCAAAGTGGATTGCGGAATAGAGGTGAAATCCTGTCAGACTCATCGCTAGGAAATCTATTAATCTCCCAGTCTAAGAAGCTTAGCTTTGTTCAGTTCACAAATTCTGTGCTGTATCAATATCAGTAAAGTTGACATCTGTTGGAAACATGACACAAATCGGAGCAGTCGAACAAGGGAATCTGTGCACGGTTTGACATCCAAACATATCCCACAATATACTGGGGCACTCCGGAGGCTCTAGCATCTGGCGGAGCCTTTGCAAAGGCAGGACTGGAGTCTGTGGCTGGAAAGGATGTGAGCACCGACGACGCGTTGCTTCAGTGGATAAACAAGCGCATTAACAAGTGAGCATCTACTCATCTACTTTCAGGAACGAGGTTCAAACCTTCTCGCAACATCTGGTATCAAAGGTGTTGAATTTTGTTTTGTGACTGTTTGTTGATTTTAATCTGAAAGAAAAGATACTATGCCGAGGATGTATGCTGATCTTGCATTGCAAGTACTAATCTTGACGTCCTCTGAATAGACAATACTCTCTGACAGACCAAAAACCTGAGGACCAAAGAATCAAAACCGCCCGAGCAAAGCACATTCCCCGGGAAAAGTCCGGAGTTTGGAAGGTTTAGCATCTCCATGAAATAATTCTCCATGTAGTTTGCACACATTATTCTGCATTCCTTCTATTCTTCAGTTTAAAGTGATCTATGGAATTCAGCAAGTGAGAGAATGGAGTGACATATGTTGTGTTGTTTGCTACTTGTCGACCATAATTCACAGGCGCTGATTTGGTTAGGAATCTGACTTGAGTTTCTGTGATGTGAAGCTGCCTGCAACGCTGCATGATGTGGAGGAGGCAACTGCGTATGCTTTTTCGTATATGATGGATGAGAAGGTAAGCTACGAACTTTCCATATGAAAACGCTTACTTGGAATCTACCACTATTTGCTACAGTAATTTGCAACTCCTTAATCTGCCAATCTGAGGCTTTCTTGACTTTTATTTTACGACTCATGCAGATGATGCGATCAACGAGCCGTGGCTCATTTATTCAATTTTTGCATCTTCTGGAAAGGCATCATCCTTCAGAGGGGTAAATGTCCATACTCATCCTCAAATGGCAGTTTGTTTTAAACCATTCACTTTACTAATCAGGTGGCGTGGCGCACAATCAGGTGCCGGAAGGGCAGTGACCGAATCCTGGAGAATTTATCAGAATGGTGGCCTATTCGCCAAGCGCCTAGTAGTGTATTGAGGGAGCAGCAATTGTGCGGTCCGGGCTTACCTCGCGGCTACTGGGTCTGTCTCTTCCTTTAGAAAACATAGCATCAGAACTCTATCCAAATCTCCTTTTTCCTGCTACTATTCTTAGACAAATTCTCATACAAACATGTGTTCAGGAAACCTGCGAAGGAGAAGGCCGTGGTTACAGGTGAGCAACATTGTACTGAAAGTTTCAGTGAGCAAAATTGTCTTTAATTTTTAGTTTTTTAATCTCATGGCCTTTGCTTTTCTCCCTGTTGTTTGCAGCTGCGGACTATGGATGTTGTTTCACACGTTGACAGTGCGAGTGGAGGACTTCGAGGGCAGCTTTGCCATCACAGCAATAGAAGCATTTGTCGACGATTTCTACAAGTGTGATCACTGTCGTGCCCATTTCCGGAACGTAACCAACAGGTGCGTTTATCTATGGTTTCTGTAATCTCTTCAAGGTCCAGTAACTTAATTGAGGTACGTCATTGCAACCACACGTTCACGGATGAGGTATGAAGACATTGACCCTGTGCACCTCGTGTAGTAGTACTTCCACCAGACTATTCACTCTGTGCATTGGCTGTTACCAGAAACCAGCATGATTCCACATCAGACAAGAAGGACGTCGTGTTATGGCTTTGGAGGACCCACAACAAGGTGCACACTCATGTCTGATTAGTCAACCACGTCCTTCAATCCTAAGAAAGATCATCATCTGTGATTGCAAGATCAGTACCTGTGATGGAAAGATTATCACCTGTCGTAGGACGATTCTTGCAAAAGGGTAAAACATAAGTAGTGCAATCTAAGAACGATTTTCTTAAGTAGGACTTGACTCCTCATGACAGGTGACTGAGATTGTTGCAAGAGAGGAATCCAAGCTACAAGGGCACTCGCCAAGGAAGCTGTGGCCACCGGAGGACGAGTGCCCCGCCTGCCGAGACAGCCCCAACGAAGACTCCGACTGGGACGATGAAGCCGTTTACATTTTTCTGATGGAGTTTTACGGACTCAAGGGCGACGCATCCTTGACCTACCACCGCCTTCAAAGAAGGACCAGGAAGACCTCCGTGGGCATGCCATATTGGGCCGTGTTCGGCATGGTCATGGCAAGCTGCGGATTCGTGGTGACCCTCTGCTACTCCCGGGCGAAGAAACTTAAATTCAAGTACCGGCTTGCTTGACCTCCCTCTCTGGTGACTCTCATTGTTTGGTCTTCCCTTTCTTTGCTTTATCCTGTTTGTGAAGTCACCCAAAAGTTTGGTCAGATACCTCCTTTCACTACTCAGAAGAGCTTGGTGGTCTTATCCTTCAATCCAGTCAATGGAAGAGCCTAGTGATCTCCAAACTCAAGTTAAAGTAGTTCTTAGCTGTCTTTAAGAAAGAATCTACAACCATGAATACCATAAGGCGGCGTCACATCAAAGAGTTTATTTTTCCTATGTTCATGTGGAAATTCAACCAAGTTTAGCCAACCAAATGACGACATGTATTGCACAAACTACTAGAGAGTCACAGAATCAGTTATTTACGTAACTGACATTAGCCGCCTTTCTCTACTCAAAGTAGTTTTAGCTCTTTCTAAGATCAAAGAAAGAGTTTACCTGAGGATTATGAACCGGGCTTTCTCTCCTTGAAACTGATTTTCTTCCTGAGAGGTGATTTTAGAGGGTGAAACTCGGGGTGACTTTACAAACAACTCTAGACTTTCTTGCAAGTGTACTCATCTTTATGTAGAAACGGTCGTAGACTTGGCGAACGAGCGGAAACCGTCCCATAGCATGAAATATTGATTGTGGCAGATTGGCAAAACGGAGGTGACGTACACTTGAGCAGGTGGAGGTTATGTAATGAAATCACCGATGATGAGGGTTAAAAGTAATCACAATAGTCAAGGTACTGTCCCTTGCAAGGCATTGATTTTGGTAGATTTTTTCTCCGTTTTGTGTTTTCCAGGTCCATATCAAGACGCTTCTGAGGACTATTCTTTTCTTGTAGAGAAAAAGGAGCATCTCATTGCCGGCATTTTCCATAGGTGGAGGAGGTGGTCATGTACTACTGCTCATTAGTTGATGAGATCTTTTCTGGAGGTGGTAGTTTGGACTTGCTAGATTAATAAGTTATTCTTGGCATTTGCTAAATTATTCTTTGTTAGTGAAGCGTTTCCCAAGACGAGTGCAGCTATTCTAACTGATTTGCATTATTGCTCTGCAAGTGGTACACTAAGTATGCTGTTTAGTGTCTCCCATACCAGCTTTTTAAAAAGGCGATAGCTCTTTACTCAAGGTGAATCAATTTACTCAATACAAAGACGTCCATACTTGTAGGTACTTCCATAACAGCCTTGTTTGTTTTACCAAATTTTGTCTGCTGTAAAGAGCGATTGATATTTGGAGTGCTTGTTATAGTGGATAGGATTGATTATGGTTGTTACATGTGAGGTGACTTTTGGCTTGATGGATGTTGTTGTAAGTAAACTGCTATTATAGAGAGCAAATATTTTGTTATGGACCCAAGCGGATTGTTGTAATGAAATGGTTGTTGTAATAGATGCTGTACATAGTACCTTTGTTAACATAGGTCGTAAGAATATTCTGTAAAGTTTAGCTAATTAGTGTAGGTAACACTAAATATCATAGTTAGGGTAGTGCAGCATGTTCCAAAAAAAATTGATGAATTAAGAATGATGTTGTACCATGATGTGCCCACATGTATTAAGATCTCTGAGATGTGAGTAGATTGTCAGTATTTCAGTGAGCCTGCAGAGCAGTTGTGCAATGGTACAACACTGACAATGGTCTGAAAATCCTATCAACTCAGTTCTGTAGTTTAGATAAATATGCTTCTTTTTGTTTTTTTCAAACTCTACATAGTTGTACTTTATGCGTGACTTGACATTTGTTTTAACCCCTTGTACAAAAACGTCAAGCGTTGATTACTAATGCCTGTACACTAATAGCACACAAGTAACCCTTTAACGACTAGCAAGGCCAAAAGTGGCCGTTTTTGGTCACAAGGTTAAAGGATTCCATTTTGATGAGAGAAAACTCTTTAAAATTTCCTTCTAGGAAGAGCCTCTAGTACACATTTAGTCCACTACAAGAATTTTAGGGGAAGAGAGCAAAATGATTGGCTAGAAATGAGACCCTTGTCAAGGAGAGGTTTACATTTTGGGCAAAACTCCTTTGCATGGAAGACTTCAAGCATGGACGAAAAAGTGACGTAGTTGCCTATGTATCATCACTTTTTGACCACTAGGGGTCAAATATCTTAGGAGACTTCAAACTAATTAGCCAAGAAACTTGGTTTGTTGCAAATTCCAACCTTAGATACATTCCAAAATATTTTTCTATCTTTTGTACCACTCCATCCTTTGCCTCAAATTATTGTAATGTGGCCAAAAAAATTTGACTGATCTATGCACATCTCCACCATCCTTGATATGTCCATAAAGTGGTAAATTTGGGTGACCTAAAAATTTCTCTTAGTCCAATATGTAGACCAAAGATAAAGACAAAATATTCTCGTAAGTGTCTTGAGTTTTATAAACTTAAAAGGCAACTTCAGTCAAACTCCTACTGCTTGTCGTCCAATTCCTAACCTTACATATATCTTTGATAAGACCAGTAAAAATATCCACAAAGTAGTTAAAAAATGACTGCAAGTTTGACTATACATCAATGGTATTGTTGGTCCTCGTATCGCAATGCAAAGATCTACATCAACCTTGATGTAGGTTTGATTTTTCACAAAGTTCACACCTATTCAACCTCCAAAATATATGATTTAAATCTACTTTAGATATTTTAACATTATACAACATGTACAATATGTTTCACATAGACAATATTCATAGGTTGTACGTGTTTTCAAAGGCTAGATTATGTATGAAATCTCCACTACCTTTGTGGTCCTTTAACAATAAACTCCATCAAGTATTTGCAACCAACACCAAAATTCCTGGTTCTTGATGCCCAATTCCTGAAAGACCAAATGTCCATAAATGGGCAAGTTCCTATGGTTTTGATTTTCAACAATTATTTTTGAGATTTTAAGTATGGAAGAGCACTTGTAAAAGCTTTGTGGATGTTTTTTTTTTTATCCAACATTTGATGAAAACGTTATGTTACCAAAGCAGTTTTGTGGAAGAGTGAGCAATTTGGGCAGTTTTACTAAGTTCAAATCCAAGGTTTCCACTACCACATCTCCCTCATGAGAAGAATTTCATGATAAAAAGATATTTATACTAATTCAGAATGATTATAATTCATTTTAGTATCACAATTTTGGAGATATGCTTTGAATCTAGCATTTGTTGATATTAGAGTGTATGCTACAATGATGTTAGATTCTTGCATAAATATTCTTATGACCTTCTAATGAAGTAGTTTGTGTGACAAGTTTCATCATTTGATTGGCTAAAGGTGGTGAAGACATTGGAAAAAAATTAGATATTTTGACAATAGGTGACCAAATCCGAGGTCACCTCACAGTTGATATCTAGTATAAAGGGGTGTAAAGGAGATAAATTTGTTTGAGGGGTTGATTCAGGATGTCTTAGATGGGGGGTCCAACGAATGTGGTGAGGATGTGTGCTGGAGTTTGACTGGCAAACTATAGTGATGTTTGTAGGAACTGGTTGTAATGAAATGTACCTATTGTGTAGATAATGTAGTAATTTGTTGCAATGAAATGTACCCACTTGTGGCATCTCCCAGGCCTGGTCTGAAGTGTTCCCTTAAAGGGTCAAGTAGCTGGATAAATCTCTACCTTTGTGGTAGATTGTATCAAGGTAGAATGATCCCTCATTGCCTTCCAAGGGGATGGACGAAGATGGATGAGGTCATTCCTTTCCTCATTCCTTGCCCGTTCCCCATCCAACCCCATAGCCCCATTCAAATTCTAAACACTAAAATTCACCAACATCTATCTCCGCCCACCCCCTTGAGGACCAACAAGGAGGTCACTCCTCCCTGACCTACATATCAAGGGCATAATCGAGGTGCTCCAAATATTCAATTTCCACTCTAAGTCATCTTTATCTAAAGGTGAACACAAGAAGAAGAGGCGGTCAGCTGGATTCCATAATTTAAGGTAAGCCCCCCTAGAACCGAAAAGTTAAGGAATGTGCATATATGGAGAGAGGAGATAATGATACTATTATTTTTCAGTGATAGCCAATAGAATCACAATTCCAACCCAGGTGACTTCTTATTTTTTCGATGAGAACTGAATTAGTTATGAATTTTCAAACTGTGCAGCCATGTGTAGTGGGTGGCCAGCAATAGGTACCTTCCATAACCAACAACCAAAAGTAAGGGTCTTGACTAATAGCAAACCTCCATTTGGAGCTGAGTTGGTGGTAATGGGATGGAAGAGGGTTGGATATACAGTACCCCAATTTTTTAGGCGTTGGCTATGGGTTTTTGTTGGCTATAGCTTTTTGGTAGGGCCCTTGTGTTGGATCTCTAAATTTCTCCCTGTTGCCTTTTGGAGTTTGGCACATGTGATGGAAGGGAAAGGACAGGCGAGGTAGTGGCTGGGACAAAAGCGCTTCTTGCTGCTGCTGCTGCTGCGGTTACTGCTGGTCTGAATTTTCTGGTGGCACTGCAGCAGCAGAAAATGGTAGGACAGGCGGCTTTGGCAAATCATGTGGCACTTGAGTGAGGACGACTCATCAAACAAACATTCCCTCTCCCTTCATCATGCTGCACTTCCTCTCACACCACCCTCAGCTCCACTTCCTCTCACACCACCCTCAGCTCCACTTCCTCTCACACCACCCTCAGCTCCACTTCCTCTCACACCACCCTCAGCTCCACTTCCTCTCACACCACCCTCAGCTCCACTTCCTCTCACACCACCCTCAGCTCCACTTCATACAACCATGACGCGCTCAAGGCCCACCTGGGATGATCCTTCTTAAACCCCTCATTTTTTTTTGACAATTTCACACCAAAAACGCTTCAAAACTGCTGATTCTAGCACAAGGAGTAAGGAGTAAGGAGTAAGGAGTAAGGAAGGAAAGTGAAGATTTTATTTTCTAGATTAGACCGAAGGATCTTTATTAAGTAACATGCTCACAAAATTTCATCAACTTTGACTGCACCGATTGAAAGATAATAGTGTTTGAAGTTGGGAAATGGTTCATTTTCTTCCTACTTCGAGTGGATTAGCAAACTTTGACTTCACTTGGTGTCAAACTTTTGAACTACGCAAGGTCTAAATTCATTACCATCATATCAAGCATGGTATTAATTACTTGTACACCAATTTTTAGAGGTAGAGGAGGGATGTAGCATATTCTAAATAATTGTGCAAGTAGTGGATCCTCGGAGCATAAATGTTGGCCTGCCATAAAATCCTCCAAATTATCACTACATGATACGCCAATGAACCCGCGCACATCTTTACAGATTATATAGACGTATTGTATCTATTAAACACACAAATAACACACACTACCCTCCACAATAGCCACCCCGACCAAGCCATACTAGCATCTATGGTTCAAATGCTACAAAATTGCACACAAATTACAATCCTCCATTAAGTTATAGCACATGTCAATATAGAAGGAAACGAACAAGCAGATAAACTAGCTAAAGAAGGACTAGGTAGATCCCACATAAATGCCAAATACCCGCATGAACATGGCCACGCTACCCCATACTACTTCCAAAGAGAAAGTTGGTCTTCTGTGGAAGACACCCCAGACAAAGGCCCCACAAGATTTTTGGATAAATATCTCAAAAACAAGATCTAATTAACAACCTTGATTTAATCTCATAAAGGTTCCCTAACATAAACAAATGGACTGGTAACAACAACATTGATAACGAACTTTCTACAAACTTTTGGAAAAATCCCACAACTACAGACTCACAAAAAACATGCCTTATCAAATTTTGTATTGGACAATATATGCGAAATGCCCGTGAACAACTCTTCTTTGGAATAGAACGATTCCCATCCATTACATGCCCTATATGCACCTCCATGGACTCGGACACTTGTTACGCATACTCCTCAAATGCCAAAACCATCACATACACTCCCTAATTGTCAAATGGCACAATAAAGCGGTATGGGAAATCCAAAAACTATTTATATCCTAAAATAAATCACGGAGCTTCATACTCATGAATGCCGGAACCTTCAACAATAAACCACAAGAAAACACAGTCCCTCCATGGCTACTTTGATGCACATGTGGAACCCAAAGATGTCACTGTAATGCCAGATTTAAACCAGACATACTATGCGTCAAAGAACTACCATATAAAGACTCTCCACCACACCACATAAACACAAACCTTTCTATCCAAACTATGGAATTAAAATATTTTAATGGCAGATTTTCATAAGAAGCAACCAAGAAGAAAATTAATAAATACCAACTACTAATTAATGACATTGCAGTCCTTGGATGGAAAGTTAACTCCCTTATTGTTATTGATGCTGGAGCTCTAGCTACTACCTTTATCCCCTTTGAAGAGTTTCAAAAAAACATTCAACATCCACATTAATCCGATTAAAAAGACATTTACAAAAATCAACACTATTGCTATCCGACATGCAATGTCCATACTTCTACACAAACAAAAACTTTAAAATAACCAACTTATGGACCTATAATTATATGATACTCTCTGAAACCTTTCAAACAACACACTTTTAATCTTTATATATCATTTTGTTGGAATTGAGCATTGTAGCTTCGGTCGGTCCTTGGCACATAGTTATTGATTATTGGTTTTTGGTTTTTGGTCACATAGTGTCTAACCTCGAGAGGGAGGAGTAGTTCCATACTACTAAACCTATGTCCGGTGGACCTGGATTTAGTGGTGGAATGAACACACACTTTATTCACTCCGGCCCCCCTTCAAGGACCAAAGTTCTCCTTCTGCTAGTAGTGGATGTGCAAAAATTGTCAATTCATATTTTATTTTTTTGTGAACTTGATATGTTTTAGAATGATAATCCAAATGGTCTATACAAAGGTTTACACCACACCTTATAAGGTAGAGGCACCCAATTCCGATCACTTAAGCGAGTTCGGGACTCAAATGACATTGTATGTCAAAAACATTTATGTAGAAAGATGCGGAATTGGGAATGAAACTCGACAAAGATCTTTTCAAATTTAATCACAAAGATTTGGAATTGATATAGAATTTCAAAGCCCAAAAACCAGTGGAGCCCATAATCAAATCGTAGAGAAGGTGAGATTGAGTGCCCTCCTTCACCGAATGCCAATAAGTGAGAGTGAGTAAAAGAGAGGACATGCCATGGATAACCAACTCATGAAGGGTACCCAACGCCGATCGGCCTTGTTTGACGTTCGAGGCAATGCCACCAATGAGAGCTCAATTGAGGTGGAGGAGCGCTTTTTTTTCGTTCACCAGATTCCCTTTCGGCCAGTGACATATCTTCCTTCCAAAATTTTATCCAACCCACGTCTCGCAGCAAAGCGAATTTGTCAGAGAGTCGCCAAAACAAAAAGCCCTGAGGTAGAGCAACCCAAAATTGCACACATCATGACCGAATGCCGATAATGACTAGTGTTTTCAAATTTTAAGTTATCGGATTTGGGTCACTTCATGCACCATTTCAAGCATTTTCCATTTTCATGCACCATGCCATTCATACTCTATTGATTGGAATTGGGTGCCTCTACCTTAGTGGAAAAAATAAAAAGTAGAGAATATGACGATCTCTAAGTTTTCTCTGGAAAAGAAGATTTTTTTTGGTACCTTGCCCAACAATGTGTTACAATGTGTGAAAATGTTTGACTTGGGTAAATGCTACTTATTCACTAAAGACAATAATTTTTTGACAATATGAAAGGAAACAATATTACTTGCTAGTATTGAAAATCCCACATTTGAAAGAATGTTCAAGCAAAAGTTTTAAAAGTTGCCCAAAGTGCTCGCACTTGAGAAGTTTTTCTTTAAGATGGCATCACTTTTTCCCAATAGGTCCAATGGGAATAAAAATTATACTCTTACGTACCTCTTGTCTTTTTGCATCTTTGAACAAAATTTCAAGAATTTCATATATAAATTGCCACCATGGGAACGTGCTCAAAATTTGCAAAGCCCACCTCCAGACTTTTATCATTTAGGGGTTAACTATGATTGCCACGTTAACCCTTTAGTGCGTGAAGCATGTTTTCAAAAAACCATGACTTGTGCTGATTTTTTTTAAAATAAATTTGATGGAAATATAATGCCAAATTTTGGTATCTAACTTCACAAAATTTAGTGTATTGATGTATTTTGCAATGTATACCTAGCTTTTCCATGAGTTCGATAACTACAAATTGTGGTATTTTTTTTTTGCAAAGTGTACCTGTAATATATGCGCAAATACTTTCTTCAAATTTCTCAACCTAATTCCTTACAAATTTCATGCAAATTGAGATTTAATACATTCAAAGACCACATTGGCCCCTCTCAAGCACTCAAAAATTAACATGAAGAGTGGTGGAAGAGCATAATAAATATATAAGGTAAACCCCTCCATAACCAACAAATTAAGGATTGTGTATATATGAAGAGAACAAATATATATATATATATATATATATATATATTTTACAATAATAGTTGATAGAATTATAATTTCTATACAAGTGATTTCATATTTTTCCAATGGAATGATAATTTTCAAAGTGTATTGTGATGTCTTTTTGTCCGGTTGCCGCCTGTAGATTTTTCCCATAAGCGCCGACCAAAGGTAAGCGGTCTTGACTAATAACAAACCTTCATATGGATGGATGAATGGATGGTAATAAGATGGAAGTGGGTTGGATGTACTGGAAATTTATAGGTATCAGTTTTGGATTTTGGTTGGTTACATTCAACAAAATGTTACCAATACATTTTGTTGAAAACATGCTTTCTTTAGTCTCCTACAATTCATGCAAAGCCTTTTAATTGGTTGTCATCTAAATTAGTTTATTGATTTCAAATGTGAGACATGAAGTACTCTAAGTTTGAAGGTTTAAGGGTCCTTGCAAAATTCAATTTCATATGAGTTTTGGCGAGTTGCTTTGGAAATGCAAATTTCATTGTCCCTTCACGTTCTGAGATTTATTCTCAAAGGTTAGTAATTGAACACTAGGACTTGGAAGTTTTGGTGTAAGTTGCAAATACATGGTAAAGTTTATTTTTAAAGGACCATCTTTGTTTTCATATGGAATTGGTGTTTGCAATGAATACAAAAATTTGAATGAATATATATAGAGATAGTTCGTCTCTGCTGGACAATTCCGTGCCGAAATTGGAATGTTGAAAATGCCCTTTGGAACGTAACCTTCTAGAACAATTGCATAAATGTTGAATGTGACTCAAATAATGCATCACGTTGAAGGCAGCAGATGGAACGTTTGATTGATAACCAATGTGTATTTGAAAATCAATGGCCGTTCTAATGCCAAAAGATCCACCGTTGTCCAAGAGAATAATTGTCAAGTTCCGGATTCGCCAATGATGCATTGTATGGTTGATGGTAATGGAGGCAACATTTGACATGTACTTTAGCAAACAAAGATCCAATATGGTGCTTATCGCCCATTGCATTGGCTCGGCAAGCACATCAGTAGAAAAAGTTTAACGCAAGTGAGTCCACTGTTTAGTATATGTTGCAATTAAGGAAAAGTTGAGCTTCCACCATTGGCAGCGCCTCTAAAGCCGTCGCGGCGCTTGTAGCAAGGAGATACACGGGAAGCAAAGAGCTTCTAAGAATCCATCTAGATATACAACAACGCTTTGGCATTCACATCTTTGGAAGCAATTGCTAACCAACGTTAGCATTCACATCTCTGGAAGCAATTTTAATCAACGCTTCGTTTGGGCAGAGACTACACCTTCCGACTTCAAGGTGCGAAATACCATAGAATGCGCAGCGTTTGCCATCAGAATAGGAGACTTGTAAGTTTACTTAGTTGCATATTGCAAATGACCACATTGTTTTAAATAGTCAAGTGGCAACTTTTGAGAGCTTGGATCACAATAAAATGTAGACACTCTAGAATATGTTGCAGGAGCACAACCCTTACGTATGAGTTTTCAAAGAAAATTGGCCAAGCATAATAGAGCAACCGGCAGTGAACTTAGAACTCCATTTGTTGGCTTGAATTGCAAGATCAACAAATGTACAATACGGCTACAATAGACGAGGTTGGCACAATTATTGTTGGCGATGGCCACGATGACAACATTTCAGATTGGGACATTGTTGTCAAGCGAGTGAATGTGCTTCTTTATTAAATTTCAGCTTGCGCTTACATATTTGCCACTACATTATGTGTTCTCTTTCCTAATGGACATCAATGATGGTCTTTGAACATTCCATAAAAAAGCCTTTCAAATCAAATGCTTGCAATTTGCAGAAGTAAATCCAAAATGTTGTTAGAGGCAAGGACAAATTGAAGATAGTGATGTAGATGTATATGAAAAGATCTTTGTCGAATCCCCAAATCGGACTACTTACTCCAATGTATATGAGATAGTCACACGTTGCTTGGTGCACCAGCATTATGGCACACAAAATCCAACCACCCCTTGCATAGAAGATGGTTAATGTACTAAGCGATACCCTTGAGACTTCACCAAAGAAACGTACGCGGATAGAAATGACTATTCTATATACATGAGGAGAGATGATTGGCGCTCTTTTGTTGACCACAAAGGTCATCAAGCTCACAACCGTTGGATTGTGACGCACAAGTGATATCTAGTGTTGAGGTACAACGCACACACTAACATTGAGATAAGATTTCTTACCACCCTTGACTTGTCATATGAAGTTCAACTTAATAATTTATTGTTTGTTTATGCCTACACATATGTTTGTCAATCACCGCTATGAAATAAGTTTTCAAATACTTGTACAAAGGTTACAATTGCGCAATTGTGGTCTTGGAAAGCACCGACAAGATTCAATGGTACATTGATGTTTGCTACGCCTCTGCATCAGAGGCAGCATAAAGACTTTCTGGGTTTTCAATGCATAATGGATCTCTAGTAATTTAAGGTTTGCAAGTTCATCTACTGGATCAACAATGTCTGATCTTAAATGCAAACGGAGATCTAGCGGAAATTCTTAACACCAATCAAGTTTGGATGACAAATTTGACATAATCGTTTGAGGCAAATCAAAAAATTCCACTTGCGAGGGAGACTTTTTACTTGGACCTTCCTTTCCGTTTCACATGGCAGCTGAAGAATAGATGGGCAATTTGAAAGAAAGGATTTGCTAAAGGGTGCATGTACCTTGTCAATCCATCATTGAGAGAGAGATATTTTTTCCAGAGGGTGATAGTCAACTAAACTAGTATGAAAAACCTGTCAAGAAGTATCTACGGCCGTAGTTACGGGCGTTCTCTTGCTGCCTGGTGCAAACTTGGCTTTGATTTTGGAATTGTGATGATGAATGTGATTGTTGACTTTGTCAACATTCTGAGACTCTTAAGTTATTAGAATTCCACTTTAAAATTCAATCATGAGAAGTATATTTTTCCTTACTACATATTTGTCATAGATATCTCAAATTCGACAAATATAATTCTTTTGAGAGGTTCATGAAGTAAAATACTTTGAGAAATCTAAAACACATTCATACCATATTTTATTCACAAAGTACGTTTGAAAATTTTAGATTGGAAACTTAAATTAAGTTTTATTGGTAAAAAACATGTTACTTTTCACAACTTCAAAATTAGAGATTAATCTTGGTTTTTTCTCCAAATTCTTATCCAACCTTCTACACCATACAAAATTCTATTTTAACACATAAGATGTTCCAAAAAAAACTTAATTTTCCATTATTTTCTTTTAAAACAATTTTTTGGTGCCTTGATTCAACATATATACACTGTAGTATATGTGGTATATTATCAACCTCTGTAGTATTCAATATATTATGTCTTGATTTTGAATTGGGCCACTTACAGAACGACATATGTTCAATAAACACAAAGTCCAAAAAATTAGCACCTTGTCCAAGATACCTTCTGTTCACTTAACATTTTATTGGCCAAAATCTCTTCAGATTTTTTCAATGGATGGTTGACATTCAACAACGGTTTTACAAAGGGCTCCAAAATAAACATATTACATAATAAAAAAAAATCCAAAAAGTGAGTAACCTTAGTAGACTTCTGTTCCAGATACTTTTGATGGTGGTGAAAGGCAAGACATTATTTTTGGATCTGTGTACTTTTGAAGATGTTGTCTTTGATGCTTTCAAGGTTGCATGTGTTGCATGTGGATTATACAAGAACAATGAAGAATGGAAGCAATATCTTTGTAAAGTTGCACTGATGCTATTAGGCACTCAATTTTGTTTCGTTTTTGTAACCATTTTAACACATGGACCATCCGCAGACCCACGGCAATTATAGTTGCAATTTTGAGAAAGTTTATTGGTCAACTGTGGGCATCAATGGAGAATGGAGTAGAGCAGCCATGAGAGGAGCATAATCATAGTCTTGCATTAAACATGATCGCTCAACTGTTTGCAACATTTGAGAAGTTGTTGAACGATTTTAATTTGCCACAACTTGCATTTCTTAGGAGAAATGCAAGAAAATCAACTTATTTTGGAGCAGCTCAACAACAATATTGCACAATTGACGGAAGAGGTTCAACTCGAAATTGATATGTTGAACAACAAGCAGTGGAATGTTTACAAAAGAGTCATGCAATTGAGCGCATGTGTCATCTCATATAAGACTTATCTTGCCAATGGACTAGGTGATACATGGAAGACATACTTGGAGAATCTCATCTTGAAGTTTGTGCGCGCAGAATTAGATTGCATCAACAGTTGCTTTGTAAGAAATTGCCGCACTATTGCCATACAAAGGCAGGAATGTTCATCTAAGATTTAGAATTGCGATTGGATTGGACTTTACTTCTGTGTGCAACATCTACAAACAAACTGATACGACATACAAAACTCATTCCCAGGGACAAGGCGCCAATGGTCAATAAGTGTGCTTTTCAAATTGTTGACAGTACGCTCCGTGACGTAACGAGACATGATGAGTCCTTTGGAGGAATCACTTTTGTGATGTGTGGCGATTCTAGACAGATTTGTCTGTTCTTTCATAGGGCTTGGGACCAAACATTGTCGCAATGTCGATCAAGGGAATCTTACTTCAACAAGTGGAGCCACATTGAAGTGTGCAACATACGTCAAAGTATGTGTGTCTTTCCAACCTCTATGATTCTTGCTGACTTTGGAAATCAAACGTTTGTGGATTGGCTTTTAGCGTTTGGAGAAGGCAACTTGGACATAATTCATAGAGATTATGTTTGTTGTCCACCAAATATGGTATTGTCTCAACAAACCATGAAAGCCTTGATCAATGCAATTTTTCAAAAATTGCAAATGGTTGTGGTAGAAAGAACTTTTTCAGTTGTCATGCTATCCTTGCACCCGCAAGAAAGACGTGGCAAAAATCAACAATGTTGTGCTTGACATGGTGCCTAGTTCAACTCAAATCCTCTTAACTGCTCACAAGGTGCAAGATGAAGATGCACCAATGTGATCTCATTTGAGTTCTTTAGTACGTTAAAAGTGAGGGTATAGATGTCGCATAAGCTTATGCTTAAAGTTGGTACATTGGTGATGCTTATGCTTAACTTAGATCCATCAAGTATACTATACAAAGATATCAAACTCATTGCCCGCCGCTGCTCAGCGCAAGTGATTGAGGCAAAAGTTCTTGTAGGTGATCGTGCATGTTCTGTTGCATTCGTACCACGGATTCCATGGTTAACAAGAGCACCATTCTTCCTTTTCTAGTATGCCGCAAGCAATTTCAAATTTGCGTTGCGTATGCCATGACCTTCAATAAGTCACAAAGATGTGAAATGCTTCCGGAAGTTGAATTACACTTGATCAAAAATGTTTTCTTGCTCAAACAATTGTATGTTGCACTTTCGCGTGCAACGACTCATGAACTTGTTTTGGTGCTTTTGAAAGAGTGAGGATAGAGAAGAAAAAATAATGCGCAATGTTCTTTACAACAAAGCGCTTATGTAATTGCATTTTGGCCAATTTGATTAACCGATGACTCTCCAATTTTTTGACAAGATTTATGTCACCAAGGACTATCCTTGCCCAGTTAAAGGTGGTGGGTGTTTACATTTGTTCTTATATATAAAAGAATATTGTTTGTCTATACTAGATAGTTTTGTATTGGAATCGAAACCTTGAAGATACCTTTAGAACAAAGCCTTTTGGAGGAATCACTTTGTCTTTCTCATGTGGCCTTTGAAGGAATCCTTTTGATGTGCCTTTATATCAAAATTTCCCTTAGAGTTGAAAAATTATGGAATTTTGGTATCTTGAACACATCGTCCGGCAATCGCAAACATTACCGTGCTGAAATTGGCTAGACAAAATTATCTAAATGAAAATTAAATGATTTGGATGAAATAAAAATTTATTTGGATAAAACTACGGTGTATATTATCTAAGTATATAAAATAAATGACGGGTCTAAAGTAAATTACAAATATATACAGTACATAACATATATATAACGAGTAAATTTGTTTTTGCATTTAAATAAGAAAAATAACCCCGGTCACCAGTGGAAACCGGCGTGAATAGAGTGACCGATTATTCCACCGTTAATTTGATGTCCATAGGGCAAAGGATTAGTAGTATGGAACTACTTCTTCCTTTTGTAGATAAACTTTAAAAATACATATACTTGACTATGGATTGCCCTTGGTCCATCAGAGGATCTACAAATATATATATATATATACAGATTCATTGTCCTTGTTGGCGCAAGGGAACTTTTTAGTTAACCCTAACCTGGCAAAATAAACTCCTAAGCCTAGGATTAAATGACCCAACATAATGTTTAAAGAAAAGGTTTGTTTTTAAAGAATTTAGAATATGCTTCATAGGATCGTACATTCTATAATACAACGCACGTTGAAGTCGAAAGATGTAGTTTCTGACTTGGGCAAAGTATTGATCAGTATTTGCTCCAAGAGTCGTGAATGTCAAAGTGTTCCAGAGACGTGAATGCCAAAGTGTTCTTGTATACTCATATGGTTCTCGGAAGCCCCTTGCTTTGCATATGTCTCCTTTCCGTGTGTCTATTGGTCTCGATACTCGGTGTGACCCGGTACTTGAGCGCCGTGGTTTTGGCTTGACCAAATGGGTATTGGACAATTTTCTATTGTAAGATATATTTGAATTTTTTTGTCCGGTTCATAATTCAAGGGAAATTTTTATGTCCACTATTAGGATTTTTGAAAAATGGAGAAGGTATAAAAATAAAATGTTCTAGATGCCTTTGTGTTGCAAGATTATTTTTAATATGCTAGACATGATTACTACCCCTTAGTTGGTGAAATGATGCTTGACAACATGTAGATTACGATGTTGAAGGACTTGTAACTTTTTATAATAGACAAAGTTCACTTTGTCAAGAAAACTTAATGTTCAAATCTTGTAAAATTAGTCATGCATCTCATTGGTGCAGAAAAAAGGGGCATGGAATTCCTCATGCTCTCTTTCTTTTCAAACTTGAATTTCACCCTGCCTTTTTCATTTCTTTCTTCTGCTGTTCTCCCAGAGATGGTCTCATGCGAAAAAATTCCATGGGCAAAAATATAATTTCAATACTTGGGGAGGGTGTCAAAGTTGGCAACTATGAAACTTTTCTCATAGCTATGCACATTACCGGATTTTGAATACCTTTCTGTATTCATCTCCTCGCCTAGAAATTGGCTCACATGTTTTTTGTTTTTTTTTTGACACAAGCAAAGAGAGCCTATACTGCAAAGGGACATGGAAGTAAAAACATGAGGCCCAGGCCAACCCCGCGAGGTACACACATGTTTTCATCATAGAGATCATCTTGTGCCAAAAAGTTCATGGTAAACCAACAATTTTTTAGTCCTCAGGAGGCCGTCAAAGTTGGCAGCAATATAGACACTGTCCCTAGAATTGCAAAACGTCAATTTAAGCGTCACCCCACTGTACATTGAGTAGGCTACAGCAGTTACCCTACTATAGTTAGTGGCCTCCAAGAGTATTAACTTTACACCATGCTGGCATTTTTGTATATTTTGGATCCGCATGTAAGAACAGATCACCCCCCGGTTTATCAGTATTATATAGTAACTAATGACAAAGTGTAACCAACCAAAGTACTCCAGTACTACCGTATTAAGTACGTGGTTGACAAAGAGAAACGTGTGTTCCCAATTGGTATGGATAAATTTGAATAGATACAGGTTCAATCTCGACCATGCCTAAAGTCACACACAACTTTCATATTATATTGTACTTCACATCTGGGTTTTAAATACGACAGAGCTGGCTGCCTCCCTTTGCACCATGTGAGTTGGCAGAGGTGGGGACTATACTTTTATACGGAAAACATTCTTTGGTGCAATGACCTATTTTCAGAATCAGAATGTAGTAAACTTGAGTGAAAAGTGAAAAAAATAAGTTGTCCCTTTCCCCAACCATATGATACTATTCCCAACAAGAGTTCTCTTTATCAGAAATCCAAGGGGAGGTGGATACAATAATATCCCACCTCGATCGGACTAACGACATGGGGGCCAACCAACCGCACTTGGAAAATGGGAATCATGGTGGGGGATGTTTTTCATGATATTCTGCACACATTCTCAGTTCTTAGACGCAATTTTACCCCCTTTTTTTAGCCCCCCGTCATTTAGCCCATGCCCCTTTACTCCCCTTATATTCCACCACACCACTATGGCCCCGCCTCCCACCAGTTGACTTAATCATTTTTTCACCATGCGCAAATGTTTTGCCGATACCTGCTTGGTACCGGCTAGATACTGTCTCGATACCCGCTTACTTTGTGCTACCCGCTGGTGGCTTTTTCAATTATACCTTCCGGATACACAGTGACACTGCGTGTATGCCCCGGTATATTCTCGGGGGAGCTAAGATAGGAGTCAGGAAAATCCAAAACCGCTCTTTTCTATACCCTTCCTAGATTCCACATTGGAAATGTAGCCTGTCCTTAACATTATTTGTGCTGCTTCCGTCTTTCAAGTATAAACACTTTTCTACACTAAGTGCTTCCCCACACTAGGTGCCTTAGAGACAACCGACATGTCATCCCCCGAAGGACTTTTTGGGTATTCATACAACGAAGTCTCAAGAACCCCCACCATAGTTGGGTGGACTATGGTGGTAGGCACGACACCGGCGTGGGAACTTGAACTCACAACCACCTCACCCGTGTGCCATGACTCAAACCACTACACCAAGGCCGTGGTGCCTTCAGGTTGTCCTACCTTTCATTGCTGAAAAATGAAATAAGGTAGGTCAATTCAAAACTAACCGGCGACCGAATTTTGTTCCTTTCTATACCTTTCCTAGAGTTCAGGGAGGAAATGTAACCGACCATTGCATCACATCTAAATTCATTAGTCAATGCATATGTCATGTGAAGACAGGCTGCATTTACTCCCTGAAATCTAGGAAGGGTATAGAAAGGAGCATCATTGGGTTTCCAGTCGGTTTTGGGTTGTCCTACCCTAAGATACTGCTATTTACCGGCGCATTCATCTGAACTCGTCACGGTGCGGTCTTTCCGGTGGATCCCCTCGCGATACCCGAGTAGTGCCACTTTACAATACCGGCCTGACAGACATGTTCCCCACTTCATCGAAGAGTTCGCGGTGTCAATACCTGTGTGATACCTATGTGATACCTGGGTAATACTCGTGTCATACCTAGGCGCGGGGGTTGTTTTCGAGGGAGCGGCGATGCGGTTGTGGTCACCTTGGAGCGTTGTGGTTGCGCAGGCAGGCGGTGGTTCCGACGTTCCGACCAGCGCTCCCTGCTCTGAGCAGCCTGCTGATGCTGGTGATGACGCCTCACGACGAACGGCGCCCTGCGCGCAATGAATGAGCATCGTAGTAATGAAAGCCGAGGTGTGGTAGTGGTGCTTCTTCGTCTTCAAGTTGAGGTTTTTCTTCATCAGGAAGAGTCGCCATCTCGTTGTCGGCATGGCGCTCCAGCCGTGCTTCCTGCGTCGGTTGAGGCCGCCTGAGGTTTCGAGATGAGCGGGTTGCAATGTAAGGGTTGGTAGGGTATGATGTTTGGAGTGGAGAAGATGACGAGCTACGGGAGGGAGGAGAGGATGGGGAGCTACGGGAGGTCGATGCGGTATGAGAGGAAGAGCGGGGGCGCGGGGCGGGGCGGGGGGATGAGGCGCGGCGGGAGGGGGGACGGGGGTGCTGCATTTGAGGGGAGTTACAAGTGGGTGACGCAGGGGGGAGGGATGGGGAGAGCGATGCCGACACCGGTGGAGCGGATGAGAGGGAAGGTGTTGTCGTCGTCGTCGCCGCAGCAGCAGAGTAGTAGTGTTGTTGTTCCGTTGGCGGTGGAGGAGGCGCAGGAGATGCCTATTTGGACGCTGCTTCCGAAGGATCTGATAGAGAAGGTGTTCTCGTATCTGCCGTTACACAGTTTGTTCCAGGCGCGATGCGTGTGCAAGTGCTGGAAGAACGTGGGATTCAGCAACAATCTACTGAAGCTGCGCGCGGAGGCGCCGATGTCGCCGCCGTATTTCCCCGTGTTCTTGTCCACGGGGGAGGACCGGCGGTGGTGCGCGTACGACCACGCGCACAACAAGTGGCTGCATCTGCCGCCGCTCACATTCCTGCCGCGCGAAGGGAAGCATATACTGGCCGGGGACGGCGGGCTGCTGTGCCTGAGCGAATACCCGTCGTCGGCATTAACGTATGTGTGCAATCCCGTGACGCGGAGCTACAAGCGGCTGCCCGCGCTCTCCGACGACGACTACGAGCCTGGGATCACGCACATGGTGGTGAATGCGAAGAGCCACGGGTTTAAGATGATCGTGACGCTGACGCATTATCTGGAGAGCACGCACGTCTTGGACTCGCAGTCGAATTCGTGGCAGGCCACGAGCTGCCTGCCGCCGCACTTCCTGCTGTGGGGCCGCCGCAGCTCCGCGTTCTGCCAGGGCTTCCTGTACTGCGTGGCGCTGGAGATCGGCGGCATGAACATGGAGGGCCTCATCGCGTACGACGTCAAGTCCGGCGTGTGGACGGAGGTCCACGAGCTCCCGCGCGGCATGCGCGACGACCCCTACGTGCTCTCCTGCGGCGGGCGCGTGCTGGTGGTGGCCGCGCAGAAGAACACCAACGGCCGCCTTACCAGCATCCGCATCGTGGAATTCGACCCCATCTCCAAGCGCTTCCTGGAGCTCACGGAGATGCCGCAGAACGTCATGCTCGACGTCTTCAAGTGCCGCGGCGGCTGGCGCCCCGTAGCCTTCGGCGACCGCATCTGCGTCGCGTCCAAGAAGACGCTCTCCGTCGCCGTCTACGACATGGTCCGCCGATCCTGGCACGAGCTCCCCAAGTGCCCGCTGCCCATCGACACCAAGGTGGACGTCGCCACATTCTGCTACGGCCCTAGCTTGCAGTCCCTCCACTGAGCGCACACCTCCCTTTTGCCCCCCACCCCCTCCTCTTGTAAGTAAAACCGCCTCGGATGCTACCTACAATTCTTTCTACTCGCCTCCCATTCTTGCATGCTCATATTGATCTCCACTTCCATGTGTTGTTTCATGTCTGTGCTTGCATGATCATATGGGCCTCCACTTTGTTGTTCTAGGTGAAAGTTGTAACCTGAACGTGTTGTTTCATGTCTGTGCTTGCATGATCATATGGGTCTCCACTTTGTTGCTCTAGAGATAACTGCAACGTGAATGTGTTGTTTCAACGTGAATGTGTTGTTTCAACGTGAATGTGTTGTTTCAACGTGAATGTGTTGTTTCATGTCTGTTGTTTCATGTCTGTGCTTGCATGATCATATGGATTCTCCTATTTGTTGCTCTAGGCGATAACCGCAACCTGAATGTGTTGTTTCATGTCTGATCAATGTGCTCTCCAGTTTACAGTTCATGTCCGAGTTTGTCTAGAATTTGCTTATTTCATGTCTGCTTGTGATAAAGATCCGCTTGACATGATCACTCGATGTCGTGGATGTGCAAGTTTGTGGAGGAGATTGCTCACTGAATGGTGTGCGCCCAATGTTCTCCAGAACCCACCACCTGGGCTGTGCATGTATAGAATGAGTGAGTTCTGAGCTAGTGATTGCAGATGTAATCGATTAATGTGAATGGAAATCATGGGCGACCTACTTTACCACTTTCGGATGGATCTGAAATCATTACCACTTGGTACTTCCATTCCTGTCTTAAAGTGAGTAGTAGTGGGGTATTTTAATCTCATCATAGGTAATGGACCAAGTCCTGGAGTCGCTGCAGGATCACATTATTGACCCGGGTCGAGGGGTGCACCAAACCTCATCCTCTGGTGGGTCCATTTTTCTGGCCTTGCCCGTTTAAGGATCCTAGAGGGTTTTTTTGGATTTTTTTTGCCAAAATTGAGGCCTGCGGTCCTAAATTGTCCTACGGAGTTTCCAAATGGATCACGTAGGGCCCCACTCCAATACTAAAATAAGGTTTTGTCCCACCCCTCCTAAGCCTCGCCGAGCCTGTGGCTCGGTGCACCTCTCGACCGGGGTAAATAGGCAAATCCGTCGCTGCATAAGTCTGTACAACATATGCCCTTGGGGGAAGAGAGAGCTTAAAGACAGGAATGAGAAACCACTGCGGCAGCGGATTCTGTCACTGGCTCCCTCTCTAGTTGTAGTACAGTCACCTCCACATCAAGTCCACGACTAGGTCGGCGTTTCCAGACACCAAAGCAACAGTGCAGGCCGAGTAGTAACTTGCAACTGTTTCGCCCTCCTCTCACTTTCTCTTTATTCCTACAAGTTGTACTGTACATTCTGGGCTCCAACTGATGAACTTCAAAGCCACGCAACACGCCAAGCAGGGGCCAACTTGCATTCCTGCTATTTCAGTCCCTAGGAGTGCGTGCCAAATTTCATGTATTCTGGAGCTAGGGTCTGGAGGATTAGAATTAACCTATGGGGACTATTCTTGAACCCTCGAGAGGAGAGCGATGAGAGAGAGGGCGTGATATATTGAGTGAGCTAAGGTAAGCCCCCTAAAACCGACAAGTTAAGGAATGAGCATATTTGGAGAGAGGAGATAATTATACTATTATTTTTCAGTGATAGCCAATAGAATTAAAAATCCAGCCCAAGTGATTTCATATTTTTCCAATGAAAATTGAATTACATATGAATTTTCAAACTATGCAGCCATGTTTAGTGGGTGGCCAGTAGTAGGTACCCCCCATAACCAACAACCAAAAATAAGGGTCTTGACTAATAGCAAACCTCCACTTGGAGCTAAGTTGGTGGTAGTGGGATGGAAGAGGGTTGGATATACCCCAATTTTATAGGCGTTGGCTATGGGTTTTGGTTGGTTATGGGGGAGCTTACCTTAATTCATCCTTTCTCCTAAGAAGTCATGCCAATCTCTTTGCTAACCCATTCATTAATCACCACTTGGTTCTTTTTAATATATTTTTTCAAACTTGGTGCAAGAATATGTAGGCATCTCCTCACACAGATTCCTACATGGTAGGTTGACTAAGCTCGAGTTGCTTGCTAGTCCAGCTCTAAATCATTATCATGGATATCATTCAATAATCATTCCTTCATTCCTGAAGTTTTCAAAATGAACCTTATCTCTTCAGTGTAGGACCAAGACCAAAGTTGTAATCAATTGAGTGTTATGGGGTTTAAGGGCCCTCACTTGGTGACGGGGCCATGATGCCATCTATTGATTGAGTATATTGGCATGACCTGAGGTAGTGCCACCTCTATCAAAGAGCCCGCAAGAGTAAGAAAAGACCAAGTTCAAAAGTTCCGGAAAGTCCCGGGAAGTGGAGAGGACCCAGAAACATGACAACATCATGAACAGGAGCCAAGTCCAAAACTGGATCCAAATATGTGAGTGGAAGGATCCCAAAAGTGCCTCCGATTAGTTTCTAATCGTTTTTTTTGGTGAGCCTCCAACTGGTTATCGACTAGTATAGCTCGGCGAGTAGAAAGGGCGGCTTCTTCCAGGCTTGCATTGGTCCTTTTCATGTCATGTAGAACCACTTGCTGGTAAGTACGCCGTGAAGTGAAAGCCCTATTACATAAGGTAGCCCAGCCCATCACCACCCATATCCTAATACAGCCACTTTATGAATGGTCTCATTTATGCCCCATCACCACCTATTCACTTCTTCACAGTTCTGAATTAAGGTTTGTTATTGATCATGACCCCTTATTTTTTTATTTTTGGCACACACAAGTTTGCTTTATTAGCAACTTACGGCAAAATCCTATCAAGTCAAAGAAGATTTTACTGTGAGGTTAGAGCACCTCCACCGCAGGCTCCCATCCCGGCAGACCTGTCAAGTTTGGTGGGTCTGGAGGAAGGTGCTCCCCCACCGCACTGGTCGGGGCCGCCAAACCGGTCAGGCGGGGTGGAGGGAGTTGGGAGCAAGCCTGGAAAAGGAGAGAATATGGCAGGGGACTGAAAATTTCACCGGGGGCTAGGCTACCAATTTGGTTCTAGCACGTGGTGGAGCAACAATGGCTGTGGGAGTGGCTGCCACTGACAGTCCATTCGCTGACGCGTTTTTGCATGGACCTACAGTAGGGCTTTTGTTATGAGAGCCAGGTTTCCACGCCAGATAACCTTGCTCCCGGTTGGCGCTGTGTTAGGCGCCCTGCAGCCCAACCACGGGGTAGGGTTCAGGGCCAAAACCCAGGGCAGTCTCCACCGGGCTGGCGCGTCCCTGGTGGAGGTGCTCTTATGAATCCATGGAGACTCGAACCCGTAACAACATGGCACTGGGTATATGACCCTATCACCCGGGTAGTTTAGGGTTATCTTGGACCATGACCCCTTACTTTTGGTAGGCCATATCTAAGGTAGAGGCACCCAATTCCAATCAACTACACGAGTTCGGGATTCAAATGACATTGTATGTCAAAAACATTTATGTAGAAAGATGCCGAATTAGGAATGAAACTCAACAAATATTTTTTTCAAATTTAATCACAAAGATTTGGAATTGATATAGAATTTAAAAGCCCAAGAACCACCGGAGCCCATAATCAAACTCTAGAGTAGGTGAGATTTGGTGCCCTCCTTCACCCAATGCCAATAAGTGAGAGTGAGTAAAAGAAAGAAGACATGTCATGGATAACCAACTCATGGAGGGTACCCAATACCAATCGGCCTTATTCGACTTTCAAGGCAATGCCACCAATTAGAGCTCAATTGAGGTGGAGCAACCCAAAATTGCACACATCATGACCCAATGCCGATAATGATTGGTGTTTTCAGATTTTGAGTTATCGGTTTGGGGTCACTTCATGCACCATTTCATGCATTTGCCATTTTCATGCACCATGCCATGCATACTCTACTAATCGGAATTGGGTGGCCGATCGGAATTGGGTGCTTCTACCTTAGTGGTAGAGGAGTTAAACATGGCAAACCACTCTGAAAATTCATGACTGATTCACATTTTACTAGGAAAACATGAAACCAATTGGGCTGAAATTATAATACAAAAACATAATTTTATAATTATGCGTCCCTTCCAAATATGCACACTGCTTAGTTTGGTTAGTTTGGTTTGGTGGTAATTGGCTGGGTTACCTTATGTCTCCATAAAGAGAGACTCAACTAACTTGCAAGTTGCCACTTTGCGAGCACCAGTAGATCGCGCTTTGGAAATGTGAATGCTGTTGCAGCTGAGTTGGGGAGACCTGGGCTGTGTAAGGTCAAATCAGTTTCAATATTGGTACATAAATCAGTAGATATACCTCAATCTGTAGAAGATAATGAGGGAAATAGGAGTACAGTACTGTAGCCCACTTTTGGTGGCAATGAATAGGGAAAGTGCTGTTTTTTTGGTTTTTTTTTCCCGACTTGGGCTCAGTGCTAATTGGAACCCTTCTTTTATTTATTGAGTAGCCAAATTTGGATAAACAACACATTTTCTTTCCTTTTTGGCACAAGAAAAGCAAACTTTACTTGCAAAGAAGAATAGAACCACACAGAGAGAGCACCAAGGTTGGCCATGCCAACACATTTCGTGCGAACGTGTAATTTTTTTCATTAATTAATTAATTAACTAATTAATTAGTTATATATATATATATATATATATATATATATGTGTATATGTTCATCTTCAAAATGAAAGTTTGTGATACTTTCTCAAAAAAAGTTAGACAAAAACAAGTTTAAAAAAAATTAAAATAAATCGTTTGACTCCATTGGACCTCAAAAAATGAATCATCGGGGAGTGCTAAAGACATCCTGCAGTAATTTTTGTTTATAAGAGATTTTACAACGATCATTTTTTCACATTGTGTGCCACAATATATCGTACCGTACGCTACGGTTAGTTTCGGCAGGCAAGTGCCGAAGCATTTTTTATTTATGTCACATTGATTCGACACAATGGATATCACATAGGTATTGCACGAGTATCACCTAGATCTTGCACGGGTGTCACCTTGGTATTACATAGGTATCGCCTAGCCAAATCTCTTGAAATTTCCAAAATTTTAGACAAGTCCCCATTTTGAATTAATTAAGTACGAAACTGACCATAGCGTAGGGTAGTAATTAAAGGTGACATGAAGTAAGATCTATTAGGAACTTGTGAAATGTAAGAGTTGGTCATGAAATCTAGAAGTTCTTTCAATTGATGCCACTTGTTTCTAATTTCGGAAGTAGATTGATATTTTATCATGAGTCCACAAGTTGTACTTGACCCCTAAATGACAAAAGTTCCGAGGCAGGCTTTTGCAAATCTCAAGCACGTTTTCATGGTTGCACTTCGTATGTACAGTTTTTGAAATTTTGTGCAAAGATGCAAAATGACTAGAGTTAGATTATGGTATAATTCTTATTCTTATTGGACGTAAAAGAGAAAAGTTATGCCATCTTAAAGAATATCTTCTTGAGAGTAGGCACGTTGGGCAACTCCAAAAACTTTTACTAGGATATTCTATTGAATGTAAGATTTTCAATATTGGCAAGTAGTACCCCTTCCTTTTGTATCGTTGGAAAACAATTCTTGCCTTTAGTGGGAAATTGCATTTTCACCAAAGTCAAACAATTTCACAAATTGTTGAGCAAGTTACCAAAAAAACTTCTTCTTTTCCACATAAAACTTAGAGATCTTCATATTTTTTACGTTTCAAAATTTCCACAACAATATGTGTCTTATTGGCCATTTGGGTTATCATTCTAAAACTTATTAAGTTCACAAAAATTATCACATGAATTGTCGATTTTTGAACCTCCACTCCTTGGACAATTGTTTGAATATGCTACAACCAAAGGTAATCCTTTTCTCTACTTCAAACACTATAATCTTTCAATCCATGCAGTCAAAGTTGATGAAATTTTGTGAGTATGTTACGTAATAAGTCTTGATTGAGATCCTATGGTTGGAATTGGATATAGTAGTTTTAGTTTCCTTCATTACTCATTGCACTAGAATCAACATATTTGAAGTGTTTTTAGTGTGAAATTGTGAAGGATTTTTAGGGGTTAACATCATATTTTTGTGCAATGTCAGGCCTTACAAGCCCATGTTTTTAAAAAGGAGAAAAGAGCCACCATGTTTCACCTTCTAAGGACGAGAGGCCCATAGGTGGTCACTTTTGGAGTAATTTGTGAATTGGTGGACCTATACTTCATTTGTGTTTGATTTGTGGCATAATTTAACCCCTAATGGACCAAGGCAATTTTTCCTCAAAAACACTCCAAAACTGCCATTTTCAGCACATTCAACACAAAATGATATAAAATCATTTTTTTGAAAATTTAACCGTAGGATCTTGTACTAGACTTTTATGAGAGTGTGTTGTAAACATTTTGGTAAGTTTGACCGCACGGATTGAAAGATATTAGCCTTTGAAGTGCGACATAATCTCTTTTTCAGGTCATACTATACACCTTCAACAAACTTCGACCACCTTCTATGGCAACTTTTTGCACTACAGGCCGTGAATTTATTGTGTTAACTTGAAAAGGATCATGTTAGGCACATGTGCACCAAATTTTTGAAGTAGAAGAGGTGTAGAAGATGTCCTAAAAAATCCTGCAATGCAACTATGTGCCGAGAATCAACAATACACTTTATTTTTTGCATATATCATATCCTTCTCAAATATTTGAAATTCTCAAATCCATACGGTAGATGCAAAGATCTCAATCTCCTTTCCAAGAGGACATTTTCTTTCTTCTAAATGGACAAAAACTCGAATTTCTATTGAATTTAGAAGTTATTAAAGTTTGGTGACAGTATTTGTGATATGTCACACTAAATTGCTGCACTATTTGTATATGTACGTGAAAATAAATTGTAACTTTTGAACTGTAAGTCGGAATTCTACGAAATTTGTGTCTACGCAAAGCTAATCAAAAGTTGTCCATTCAGTAAAAAATCTCAGAAAATAATGCCTAGAATTGAGAACGTGGTACCTTCCCAAACTCAAAATGTCCCCCGAGGGGACGTTGGTCCTTTAGGGGTTAAGTTCCTTGGATCCTTGTGCTTCCAACAAATGTGGTGAGGATGTGCGCCAAAGTTGATGAGGGAACCATAATGACGTTTGTAGTAACGAGTTGCAATGAAATGTACCCATTGTGTAGATGATGTAGAGACCATTCGCGGTGAAATGTACCCACTTGTGGTATCTCCCAAGCCTAGTCGCAGTTGTCGTCCTTGAAGGGTTAACAATGCCATTAGTGTAAAAGAAAATGGGGTATTAAAGTCTCAACCATACAATCCTCAGTAAATATAGTGGATCAAACTTTTGGCCTCATGCACTCTTAGAGATTGGAGATCATGGTGCTTTCTTACCAAAAGATTGTTGTAAATTTGGTTGTTGGCTCTTCAAAATTCGAAATGCTGTAACTAAGTGTTTTTCAAGAGAATAACTTTCATCTACAAAATTGTATGAAAACCATCCTTGAGACCCATAGATCTAAAAAAGAGAAATCATTTATGTTTCCAGGGACAGTCATGTAAATTCAATAATTGACCAAAATTTACATAAGAAAAGAAAATTTAAACTAGACTACTCTTACCCGAGAGTACTTGACAGTTAAATCTTCACAATACGGGTATATTTTACTGATCATTTTTTTCTTACAGCATTGGAAATTTGAAACCCGACCAAACAACTATTCTTGAAATCAGACTCTTGATGACCAATCTTCCAAAGTTGCTTGAAGTTGTAGTCATTCTAGTACTAAAACATGGCATCTATGGATTAACCCCTAAAGGACCAAGTGTCAAAAATGGGCTTTTTGAAAGTTCAGTCAGGTTCCTATGGTGTCAATTTCCAACATTCCACTTTGAGATTTTATTATAGAAGGGCATTACTAAGACCTCAGTGGGAGAACAATTTTTTTTTCCTAAATCCAACATTTATTGAAAAAGTTAGAGGGTTTTGAATTTCAAATGGGTAGACTGGGCACTTCGGGCACTTCCAAAAACTTTTATTAGGACACTCTATTACATGTGAGATTTTCAATAGCAGCAAGTAATATTATTTCCCTTCGTACTGTCAAAAAAATCTTGTCTTTAGTGGAAAATAGCATATTCATCCAAGTCAAACATTTTCACACATTGTCACACATTGTCGGGCTAGGTACCAAAAAAACTTCTTCTTTTCCACATAAAACTTAGAGATCTTCATGTTTTTCACTTTTTATTTTCCCCACAACAAGATGTAGTGTAAATATTTTTATTGACCATTCGGATAATCAATCTAAAACATATTAATTTCACAAAATATTAAAACGTGAATTGGCAAATTTTAAACCTCCACTCTTTGCACAGTTGTTTTGAATATGCTACACCCCTCCTCTACCCCTAAAAAATGATGTATAAGGAACTAACATCATGCTTAACACGATGGTAATGGATTTAGACGTTGTGTAGTGCAAAAATTTGACACCAAGCGAAGTCAAAGTTTGCTGATCCACTAAACGCAATTAAGAGAATAACCCATTTGCTTGCCTTCAAACACTATAGTCTTTCAATCTATGCATTCAAACACTATAGTCTTTCAATACGTGCATTCAAACACTTTAGTCTTTCAATCCATGCAATCAAAGTTCACAAAATTTTGTGAGTATGTTTCGCAATAAGTCTTATTTGATATCCTACGGTCAAAAATAGAAATAAAAGTTCTTGTATCCTTTTTCATTCATTGCACTAGAATCCAACAATTTTAGAGTGTTTTTGGTGTGAAACTGTCACGGTACCTTTGGGATTAAACACCGAATGACATTAATATTACATAAACATGACGTATATTTGATCCAAGTAATACAAATTTTCCCGTAAAGAATGAAACTTTAAGAAGTTAAGTACCAAATTTTTTTGGACACTTTATAAGTACTCTTTTGATTCTAATTATTTTGTATTTGCTATATAGGTACAAATTGCTCCCTCATGCCATATGAACTGAAACTTTTTACCTCAAAATGTATACAAGCATGAACACTATTGACTTAAGGTTGAAAATTTTCACTTTGAAAATTATACTAGGGTCTTAAGTAAGGAAAACGTAAATTTACAATAATTAGAATAAAAATGTAGTGGCCAATTATTCCCAATTGCACAAAAGCACCAACGCTTTCACACAAGGGCCAATCATAGGTATTTTTATGATTATAGAAATGAAGTTGGAAGCCCTGGATTTCCACCTGAAGCATAGTCCTATAGTACTTTAAATCAATAGCATTTCATCGTAAAAAAGTAAACACAAATACTTCATGACATATTCAATACATCTGATGGTTGTAAAGTTAGAGCCATATCAATATAAAGGAAATGATCAAGCGGATAAACTAGCTAAAGAAGGATTAGATAAATCTCATAGAAATGCCAAACACGCGCATGAACATGCCCACAATACCCCATACTAAGTTACTTTCAACAAGAAAGTTGGTCATCTATGGAAAACACCCCGGATAAGGCTCCATAAGATTTCTAGATAAATATCTCAAAAAACAAGAGCTAGTTAACAACCTAGAATTAGTTTCAGAAAGCTTCTCTAACATAGACAAATGGACCGGTAACAAAGATATTGAAAATGAACTCTCTACAAATTTTTGGAAAAACACCACAATTACAGATCCACAATAAGCATGTCTTATCAAATTTTGTACTGGACAATACATGGGAAATGCCCGTAAACAATTATTCTTTGGAATAATACGGTTTCCATTCATAACATGCCCAATATGCACCTCCATGGATCTAGACACATGGCTACATGTACTTCTAAAATGCCGAAACCATCACATACACTCCTTAATTATCAAAAGACACAATAAGGTGGTATGGGCAATTCAAAAACTAATTATATCCTCAAACAAATCCCGGTGCTTTATACTTATGAAAGCCGTAACCTTCAACAACACCCCACAAGAAAACACCATCCCTCCTTGACTACTTCCATGTATATGTGGAACCCAAAGATGCCATTGTAATGCCAAATTCAAACTGGACATACTATGCGTCAAAGGATTACCATTCAAAGACCCCCCACCGGACCACGTAAATACGAACCTCACTATCCAATTTATCAAATTCAAATACTGTAATGACAGATTTTCCCTAGAAGCAATCAAAAACAAAATTAGTATATACCAACTACTTATCAATGACATTGCAACACTTGGATGGAAAATTGACCCCCCTATTGTCATCGCCACTGGAGCGAGTTCTACTACCTTTATCTCCTCTATGAGAAGTCTTGAAAAAACATTCAATATCCTCATGAATCCATTTAAAAAGACATTCACAAAAATCAACACTATTGCTATTCAACATGCAATGTTCATACTTCTACACAAACGGAAACTCAAAAACAACCAACCTCTCAGAATTACATGGTGCCTCTTAAAACCTCTCAAAAACACACATTCAATTTTTTACTTATCATCTCTTGGAATTGAGCCCGGTAGCTTTGGTTGATCCCTGGTTATTGATTACTGGTTACTGGTTATTGGTTACATAGTGTCTACCCTTGAGAGGGGAGAGTAGTTCCATACTACTAAACCTATGTCCGATGGACATGGATCTACTGGTGGAACGAACAGACACTTTATTCACTGTGGCCCCTTGGGAGGGCCAGAGTTCTTCTTCCGATATTTGTCGTCACAAGACAATGATAGCGGTTCTTCACCCACCATCATCCATCCTTCACCCACCATCATCCATCCTTCACCCATCCATCCTTGTTGACCAGGCCTGGTTTTGCACAATGAACAAGACGGGCACGTATTCATCAAAACCAAAGCAAGGTCAATATTTGAGCACTGTGGGACAAGGCGGTTGATTTGGCACGTAGCTCTTCATTCTCCAGCAACTCAGCGCACTAGATACACTCATCAAAACCCTGAATGATGTTTCCAAACGCATCAAAAGTCTGGTCCAATTTGAAGGAATTCCTATCCCATCATGGTGTGAAGAAACATAATCTACCACGTGATAGGTTGAGAATTGTTTTGGATAGTTCTTTGACAATGTCATGATTTTCTTATCTACAGGATGAGTGTACATAATTGACAATGTTTGTAGACACATTTGAAAGTGCTTTTCTATAATTGTTGCCCCAGAATGTTGACAACTTTAGAATGTCATGTGATCCATGATCGTTTTGGTCAGATGTCTGCCGTCACTGTGAAAGAGGGTTATGTGGAACACAACAAACTTCAGGTGAAATTGTGGGGAAATCTACTTTCCCTGTAAACCTCAGAGATATAATGGCACTGATGAATTCAGAGCCCAGATGGGGCAGTTGTAGAGGACAACAGCAAGTTGAGCAACATTCAATAATCATACAATGATAAACACCGTTCAGGCCAACAAGTCAGAGTGAAAAGCACCATGTCAGTGGCGGTGTTGAATAGATCCACCCACTTGCATTAACCCTTAAACGTTAAACATATACCATTGCGCTCTGGAACCGCACCAAAGCCTCTGGAGGAAACTTTACAAGGAGGCTGTCGTGAAGGCCCCTGCAACTTCGAGGAGTGGTTGAGCTCCATTATTTGGTGGTCGGGAGACTTGGTGGCGTTTTGCACAAGCCCTCTAAACCTAGAGCGGCGGCATTGGCTAGTATGAGCACCCTCTTCCACCACGATGTGTGGGTTATTGAGGAACAACGCTTGCTCTCTTTTGAAAAAATGGGGTACAGGGTTGGGCTCGCCAAGGGTGAGCTTGGGGCCTGGGAGCCCGGCTGAGGAGCTAGGTCTCGTCGTTGTGCTCCTACTCTAGATGGTAGTTGTCCCCGAGCGATGGGTGGGAATCTTCCCCGGGCTAGAGGGAAGCCATTCAGCCTCCATGTCATGTAGGTTGACATGGAGGCTCAATGGCTGCCATATGCGGGTGCTTAGAGTTGAGGCCCGGTTGATCAGATGGGGCGATCCAATGAGGAAACCTTGGCCAAGGCCTCCGGCCAAGGTAAGTTTCTCACTTTTTTGCATTTTTTAAACCTACTCTGTTGTACTTTGTCGTCGCTTTTATCTTCATAGCTATTCCTCTTGGAATACTTAAAGAAATTCTACACCAAATAATTGACCATATTTACTCATTTATATATTAATTTAATGAAAATACTTAGTGAATGGATTAATGTTTTTAATATTTCAATTATTAAAAAGCCACTAATTAAAATTGATGTATAACTTTCATTTACTAATTTAAATGTAGGCTATTTAAAAAATTGTTTAATTTTTAATTACTCATTCTATATCTCAATATAATAAACAAGTGGTGTTCATCATATAACAAAACCCTCAACTCACAAGCACCTTGTAAACGTTAGCCACCGTAGAATCGCTATGGTGATGGTGACGGGGATGGAGATCGAGGTGGTACGGGTGGTTGTTGTAGTATTGGAACCCTTCGCAACATTGCGTTAGTAATATCATTAACTAGATTATTAACATGCGCATAGTTCTCCCGCTTGATCTCCCTCAAATCGTGCAACTGCTCGTGATGTAAGCCTGTTAGAAGTTATATATTTTTGGCTCTCCCGCGTGCATCGGCCTCTATAGTTTTTTGTTGAAATTGGAACATGTCGGCGGTTAATTGACTGATGCTGAATGTGATCGCTTGATCACTTGCGGAATCAAGTCTCCTACGCTTCTCGGCGCTCTGATTTACTTGTCATGAAGTATGCAGGACCTGCGCCGCTTTTGAACGAGGGGAGCCATGGGTGCCGAAAGTGCCAGGTGTAGATGTCCGAGGTGCTGACAGCGTCGCACTAGGTGAGGGATTTTCATCGTCATCGCCGATGTCCAGTGGTTCTTGCTGCTCACGGAGTGTGCATTGATCAACACGATGTAGTACCCCTATACAACAACCGAGGTGATGCAGAGCTTTGAATTAGTCCAAAACTTTGCACATGACAATATATACGGAAGAGTACAGTGTGAAATGATATAAATTAATACTTACCTTGCGCTTTGGCACTACCACTGAATAAATCGTCGAACATCTCATAATAATCCCACGTTGAAGGTGGAGCTCCACTTTGACGTTGTTTATCCTTTTCTTTCAAGTAGTCTGACTTCAAGGTCCCAAACTTCTCACGGCACTGCCCTAGAGTACGTTGAACCACATATGGGTATTCTACGTTTAGCTTCTCTGCATACCCTTTCCAGTGGGCCTCTGTAATTTTTTTATTGTAGGACTCCATATACCTTTCAGCATACATAGAGAAAAGATATAATATTTGACGATGTGTCCACGCATTGAGGCCTCCCTTTAATTTACCCTTATCCTTCTCTTGGTTTAGTTTTCGTGAAGGCTCCCCTTCGGCCATGATGGCAACACCAACAAAAAAAACCCTAAACACTTACGAAGTATAGAATAAAAACAAGAGAAAGACAACAAGCCAAGAGAACGGAGATAGGAGCAAATATATTTGAAGAAATAACGTAGACAAAGAAGGATGTATCCCCATAAATATATAGTAATAAATACCTACACTTTATAAAATGAATTATGAAAGTATAAGATTTCAAGTAAAGGATTTCAAGTAAAAGACTTCAAGTAAAGTTTTTAAGTAAAAGATTTAAAGTAAAATAATAGTTGAAAGTTGAAAGGATTAAATTAAAAGAAGGGATTCAATTCTAAGACTTGAATTACATTTATTGGCGATAAATTCTCAAAAACAACTAAAGATTTTGTAGTACCCACTGTTTGAACAACATCTCTCTCAAAGCTTTCCGTTCTTCTTTTGCTCTCTCTACTTCACAATAAAGTGGTAGTCTAATATTTCCAAAACCTCTCAAGGAATCTCGATACTGTCCAGTATTACCTCAAAGTTTTGGCAGGTTCCGTTTCTGACAAAAATTATGCAACCACAACATGCTACAGTGATCCTAGCTGCTTTATCAACTCTGGAGTTGAAGTTCTTAAGAATTTTCCATCAGTTCTTGAGGGATCCAAAAGCATTTTCAATGACAACCCTCCCTAAATCCATTGCACTATTGAACTTCTTCTTGTCTTCATTTTTGGATGACTTCCAATTCTTTTGCAAATACGTGCGGATCAGATAAGCGGAATCACCAATCATATATGGTCTGCAGAACTTCCCTCCAACATCCACAACAGGCAACTGCAGGATAGTCTGGCTCCTTAAGACTTTGTATAAGCTGGACACTTGAAACTGGCATCCGTCATGAACACCACCCAGCTGACCGGCGTACACATTTCAGAAAATCTTGTTTGCATTGCAAACAACTTGTAGAACAATGGAGTCAAATTTCTTCATGTTGTAGAAGTCACTTGATATAGGGATGACTCTCCGATTTGATTTTGTGGCATTAGGAATGTGTGTACCATCAGTTGCATTGCAGACGTTAGGTAACCCTGTGATGGCCTCAAAACAATCAATGATCATTTGCAATTGTGCTCCAATGGATATGCTTATGAACCTACCAAACAGCTTGTTCGTATCACAAAGGATGTTTGAAACGATGTCTACATACTTGCATATTGTGGAGGCTCCGACATGGAAGCGATTAGCGATATGCTCACTAGAGTTACCATGGGCAAACCTGTAGAGTACTACAGCGACAATCTCCTTCATCTCCAACTGAGGCGTAACAGGGTTTACGATCTTGGACTGCATATAGGGTGTTAATATCTCAACCAATTTACAAAATGCGGCATGGCTTATTCTATAGAAATACAAGAATTTATCATGCTCCATTTCTTCAGGCGCTCTCCAAACTATAGGTTCTACAAATTTTGAATGAGTGTGTTGTCTGGGCTCCACCTAAAACATGCGTGGAGGATAAGTCTTTCTATTTGCTAATAATGAAATCATAGGAAGGTAATGGAAGGAAGTTGTAGTCTCGAGAGACGACGTTGCCTATGATTTTAGAGTTCTAACATTAGGGAGTAGCATTGGTGGATGAGAAGGCGTTGTGGATTTGCATAATGTGATTAACAAAAGCAACCATAGAAAGGGATCTATATTGTTCAAAATATGGTCCATTGTTGGTTAGAGTTGCCTACAAAATAAAAATAACAATACAACCCTGAAGAAGTATGATAGAAACACCAACAAATCTTCTGTTCTTCTAATAACTATTACAAGTGCAGATACAATACAAAAATTACAATTGATAACAATAAATAAAATACCTCACAAAAGATTAAACTTGCACGGGGCGCCTTGCAAAAGAGAATTTTTGAGACTAAATACTTGAGGAGGGGGCGGGCTAAACAATGCTTGTTTGACACCCTATATGAGTTCTTGTAATTGATTTGTTTTATTAAAGGTAGAAATAAAGAGGAAGAATAAAAAATAAAAATAAACAAAAAGAAAGAAGAAAAAAAATCCTAACTACCACTACAACCAACAAAGGCAGGGTTACCAAGTTGGGGCAAGTAAATTTGGGGGAGGGGGAGAATTTCATAACCAAACCCTGAGGCATGTCCGCCCACAAGTTGCAAATTCCGGCCCCATTGGGTGGATCCCGATGTGGGCTCACTCAACCTGACGGCCCCCCCCATTTGTGCCATGTGCGGCTGCTTTCTGCATCCTCCAATATAACGGGTTGAATGCCCAAGGCACCTCCATGGTCCTCAGGCGGTGGGAGCTGAGACCTGAGGTTGCTTCCTTTGTAGCTTCTTCCGCCTCCCATATGATGCAGCCTTTGTCAATCCCTGGTGGTGCTCATGTATTTCTTAGGCACGTTTGTTGGGCGTGTGGCGATTCAGTTCTCACTTACTCCACACAGATGGACGAGGACTTCTTGCAGAAGCATGGGCTTCCCTCCAATTTAGATGTGACTAAGTGGGACAATGTGTTGCCCTCTCAATTCCAATTCAAGTGAGCCAATACTTCGGACCGTGAATGCGTGGTCAAAGGGACATGTCTCATTCGGCAGGTTTGGCACCGCACGGTTGCGTTGAACCAATGGCATCACTAGGCCTTCCCCAATGTGGATGAGAGATATGAGGTATGCAACCTGGCAGAGGTCGAAAGCATTTGCCATCGCTTTGGGGATTGTCCCTATGCAAGAGCCGCCTGGAACTATGTTGTGCGCATCCTCAACACGATGGGCAACCCGGTCGGCTTGCCATGGCAGAAGCCCAACCTTAGACATGCCATCTTTGCAACTAGACTTCCTCGGAAGATCAAAGGCAGTAGTAGACTTTGGCTTCTCTTGAAAGGTGTTACGCTGTGGTCCATTTAGATCACTGGGAACAATTGGATTTTCAACCGGCAACGATGGAGTGTGCATAAAATTCATAGTGTGATTTGGCAGGGTTTGACTGACTATGGTCGCGTGGTGTGGGGGCATGTTCTTGTGGCCAACTTTGATCAAAGTAGGATTGTCACCACTGTCTGTTTCAACACCAATTGGAGTTATCTCGTGGTTGTGTGTTGTAGACAAGGTAACAAGGTGGTTTGAGTTTGTGAGTTCCGCTGGGGGTCTAGACTTTCCTTTTGCGTGGCCGGCCCTGGTGTGTTTCATTCTCTTTCCTTGTAAGTAAACTTGGTTTTTTTGTGCCAAAAAACAAAAACCACATATACATGCATGTATTTTACTCAGTGAATACATAAAATTGTATCAAAGTTTAGCAAGACTTAGACCTTTGGATTGAAGATTCTTCAACCAACATCTTTCATTTGGAGGTCATTTCAATATCTGAACCTTATCATGTTAAAATAGACACCATACATGTAGAATATTGTCGCCACTACTCTAAATTTTATATTTGGTGTAGGCACTTTATATGATTTATAAATGCTATAATTTTTTACTTTCAATGAATATACTTACCAACCATGTTAAAAATGATCACCCTCTTTAACCCCTAAATTTCCAAGAGTCCCCTTGGGGACTCTAGAAGGTTTGGGCAGGTTCCTATGGTGTCATTTTGTAATAGCTTTCTTTGAAATTTTTAATGTAGATGGAAATTAATAAAAGCTTTGTATGAGTACAATTTTTTCCTAAATCTGACATCTAATGAAAAAGTTATAGGGTTTTGAAGTTCAAATGGGGAGAGCGGGCAAGTCGGGCAACTCCAAAAACTTTTGCTAGGACACTCTATTGAATGTGAGATTTCCAGTACTAGCTAATAATATTATTTCCTTTCATATTGCCAAAAAAATTCTCTTGTCTTTAGTGGAAAAAAGCATATAAATCCAAGTCAAACATTTTCACACATTATCGCACAATGTCGGCCAAGGTACCAAAAAAACTTCTTCTTTTTCACATAAAACTTCGAGATTATCATATATTTCACTTTTTATTTTTTCCGCATCATTATGTGGTGTAAACCTTTCTATTGACCATATGGATTCTCATTCTAAAACATACTAAGTTCACAAAAAAATATAACGCAAATTGACAATTTTTGAACCTCCACTCCTTCCACAATTTTCTTGAATATGCTACATCCTTTTTCTACCTCTAAAAATTGGAGAATAAGGAGCGAATATCATGCTTAACATGATGGTAATGAATTTCGACCTTGTGTAGTGCAAAAATTTGACACCCAGTGAAGTCAAAGTTTGGTGATCCACTAAACGCAGAGAAGAAAAATGGACCCTTTTCACTACTTCAAACACTATACTCTTTCAATCCATGCAGTCAAACTTTATGAATTTTTTTTATGTAACCTACCTAATAAGTCTTAATTGAGATCCTACAGTTAAAACTAGAATTACAAGTTTTTTGTTTTGTCCTTACTCATTGCACTAAAACAAGCATTTTAAAAATGTTTTTGGTGTGAAATTGTCAAAGAAATGTAGGGGTTAACCCCTAAAGGCCTAATGTCCCCTCGAGGGACATTTTGAGTTTGGATAGGTACCACGTTCTCAAGTTTTGGCATGATTTTCTAAGATTTCTTTTACTGAATGGGCAACTTTTTATAAGCTTTTGATAGACATAATTTTTGTAGAAATTCGACTTACCGTTTAAAAGTTATATTTTTTTTGGTAAAATATACAAATAGTGCAACGGTTTAGTGTGACATACAACAAATAGTGTAGTAAAACTTTGATTAACTCTAAATTCAATAGAAATTCGAGTTTTCTCCCATTTAAAAAAAGTAAAATTCATCTTGGAAAAAAATGGAAATCTTTGCATCTACCGTGCGGATTTTTGAATTTCAAAAGTATGTGAAGGATATGATATATGCAAAACTTGAAGTGTATTGTTGATTTTTAGTACATACTCGCATTGCAAGATTTTTAAGGACATCTTCTTCCCCTCTTCTACTTCCAAAATTTGGTGCACATGTGCCCAACATGATATTTTAAAGATAAAATTAGAAAATCACGGACCCTAGTACAAAAAAATGCCATAGAAGGTGGTGGAAGTTTGTTGAAGGTGTTTTGTATGACTTCAAGAACAATTTTTGTCTCACTTCAAAGGCTAATATCTTTCAATCCGTGTGGTCAAACTGAACAAAAATTTAACCACATACACTTGTACAATCCAAATACAAGATCCTACAGTTAGATATGTAGAAATTGAGTTTGTTTGAATTTTGTGTTGAATGCATTGAAACTGGTAGTTTTCAGTGAGTTTGGGTGCAAAAATGCCTTGGGCCTGTTGGGGTTTAGTAGTATAAATAGTTGTACTCTTGATAAAAATCTTCATATCTAACATACCTTATACCATTATACAACACCTTGTTTCAATGCTCATCTACACTAAATATCACTTTTAGTGTAGTATACACTAAATACGAACCCATACACTAATTGCGAACTAGGCAATTAGTGTATTGACAAAAAAATACACTAATTGCCAACTACTACACTATTTGTGAATTCCGGCAAAGATTGCAGTATATATATTTTCACTTGTGCACGTTTAGTATATGAATAGTAGGAGAAACTAAAAAAAAGGTTCAAAAGTCGAGAGCTGCCAGAGTATGTTATGAGCAATCTTCTGTAGACCATAACTCACTTATTTTCTATCTGAATTGGGCATATGAGGTGGTTTTTGACATCTACAAAAATGTAGATGTCAAAAAACACCTTATTTGTTTGATTTGGACAAAATTTGAATGAATTATGGCCATTTGAAAGTTGCAAATGAAGAAATGCATGGGTTAGCCGATAAGAAATTAGAGTTAGGCACTTGATTGGGGGTATCATTGATGAAATTGGCGGCTAGCACTAATTGTGAGCTTATTCATGAACACTGTACAAAGGGAATTACACTATTTGTGCCACTACAATAAAAGTGATATTTGGTATAATGTTCAGGGCCGAAAATTGTCAAAGTCCACTAGCCTACGCCAAAAAAAAGGGCATGGCTATACGGTTATATTTTTAGCTTTCACCAAACCAATTTTGCTAAGTCTTGTAAGTTTTTTCTCTCAACAAATCTAACCAATATCTCTTTGCATCTACAGTGGCGACCAAAAATGTGCGGATAGTGAAGCATTGCTCCAACAGGTGTTGACTGTAGCTTAGTTAGTGGGTTTATAAGAGATTTAATGGGCCAACTTTAGTTAGTACACTACGTGGCACCTAATTAACATTGTCTCCCTCAAAATTTGCCACTTATAGTGATTATACATGTAAAAACCATGAAGGGATGTGTACAACTTAATATGCACATCAATTGTACATACAACTATCTTCTCATTACAAGTGCACTTGTGAGGCTTTTTGTTTTGGATTTTTTTGGTAAGAATTGGAGAGGCCTTTGGTGGTTTGCTATGGCTCCCCGAAGGTTTGGGACTCAACGTAGGACAATTCTTGAGATGTATGAGCGAGGCAATTCATATGGCAAGATTTCAGGAGTTTTGGGCATTCCTCAAAGCACTTCTTTTGACATAGTGCGAAGATTTTGTGAGAGAGAGATGCTTATAAACAAAACTTCATCCGGTAGACCTAGAATTCTTGATGAACGTGGTGACCGCTGTCGTGTTGTAAATTAATATATTGTGTGAAAACATTAAAGATGTTGCCTTGGACATCGGATAGAATATGAGGAGAAAGATACAAAAGGTTGGGGTCGTGGAGAAATCCACGGTTTGGTTCAGTGGGGGATAACCGGAGCTTATTAGTATAACTTGGAAGCCTGCATCTTGTCACTGTAGCTCAGGGAAGCGTAGGTGGCCGGTTGGCTGCTTATTTCCTGCTTTCACTAGCAAGTACCAAGTTGCAACTATCCAAGCCGTTCAACGAGTTTGATAAAGCTCGAACCCGGAACCGACAGGCAACAATCAACGGACCTTGACAGCCAACCAAGTCCGCAACTTGGCGACCATTAGTGGACTTAAGGCGGTTTTATACAACTGTTGAGGGACTGTACAATGTCGCGACCTTGTCCTTTAGCTAGATCTTTTGATGCGGGCAACTTTTAGTTTAAATAGAATTATTTATGGCTATTTGAGTAATTCAGTGAAGGCAAGCTTCTTAAAGAAGTTACTGAGAGATATAAAAAGGAAGATAGTTTCTTTGCCTCACATGTTTTGCTTCAAGCCAATAGCTTGGATTGCTTAGAGTTGATAGTATGGATTCTCAAGACCCAGATGAGTGGGAGTTGTCGTTATCGCAATTACCGGAGGATCCGTTTCAATCTTCTCAGCCATCAACTTCCAGACGGCGAGTGCGAGATGGAGCGGGGCCTTCCGAGCGTCGTGTTCAACCACGTCCAGATCCAAGTCTGCGGCAATTTGCATTTGTGAATCTACAACCGGACGCGAGAGCTCTAGTGATTGTATTGGAGGCTGAAGCTTCATTGACGGGTGGCGGTCAGATGGTGTTTGAAGGGTGTTTTGAAAATACCAATGAAGGCCAAATGGTGAGTCGCTTTTCTAATGAGATGGGCCATCGTCTTTGGCTTCGAGGGCCGTTGATTTACTTAAGCGATGAACGGAGAGCGAGTTATGTTTCTGCGGTGCTCCGTCAAATTCTAGAGTTTTTATTCGGTTAAATAAAGATAGAATCCATTCAGTTGTTAGTATAGGAGTTTGTTATGTGTTTATGTTTATGTTAGATCAAGATCCAAGAAAGAAAAAGAAAAGAAACTAAGAAAAGGTTTGACAGTCTTTGAATTCTTTTGGAACTTCACCTTTTGAAGCCCAATGGTTGGGGTTTCTTTCCTATCTTATCTTGATAGACTTTAGAGTGCTTTTGGAGGTTAACCAATAGGCTTTAGATGCCCATGTGGCTTAGACGTGGGCTGATGTGGAAGGATAAGGGGGGGCGACTCTTTTTTCTTCTTGGTGTGTGTTTTTGGTGTGTAGGGAGTGCTGTGAGAAAATTCCCGAGAAGGAGATCGGGCGGTGTGTACTCGTTTTTCATGAGAATGTTATGAAAGTTTGTGAAGTTGTTCCTTGTGAAGTTGCGCTTCTTTGAGCGGTGTTTTTGTTCAATTTGGAGTTCATACGCAAAAGTTATGAGAGATTGAGTGAGGAGTAGTTGGCCGCTACCCAATTAGAGGAGCAACAACTTCGGGCCTTCACCACGGCTTCGATACTTTGTGTTCGGACTTGAAATTTGAGAGAAACATTCCTCATTGTATTAGCTTTCTAAGAAGCTATTATTCGACTCATTTAGATGCGCTATGAAAAAGTTATAGCCATCTAAGTAGAGGAGAGTTCTGCCGTCTTGGAAGTGGGGAGGCGTGAGTTTTAAGCTTACACAACTTTTAGTGAGTAGATTAGTTTGAAGTGAAATTTAGAGGAGTTGTAGCTTATTAAATTAGCTTTCTATAAAGCTATTATACGGCTCATTTAGAATAGTAATATAGAAGTTATAGCCGCCGAAGTTGGAGAGGGTTTGCTGCCATCGACATAAGAAGGCACAAACTTTGAACCTCCATAACTTTTAGAAGGTAGTTTAGAATAACCTGAGATTTTAGAGGGTATTAGCTTATTGCACCAGCTTTCCAAAAAACTATAGCACTTGGCATTTGGCGGCTCAAATCATCTGTGGCATCGATCGGAAGCTTGCAGCTAGTGTGGACAAGAACTTTGGGAGGTCTTTTGTGTTTTTGAACACTTCAAGACTTGAAGATAAGAAGACATGAAGACTTGAAGATAAGAAGACTAGAAGACTCGCGTGTTGTGGCTTGTGGCTTGTTATTCCTAGCCGGTTTTGGAGGCTCGTTGTCTTTATTTGTTATTCCCAGCCGGTTTTGGAGGCTAGTTGTCTTTCAATTCTGCTTCGTAAACTTTGTTGCGGCGAAGTGGGGTTAATGGCCCACACGGTCGTGTTTATGTTGTTCCCACCGGTGAGGCGCGATTGCTGGTCACCGTGGGTTTGAAGTTTAGGAGCCAATCTTTCGGACGGTCAGCTCGTGGTTTGGCCGTCCCGTTTTACCCGTCTGAGGCCGTGGTTTCTTATCACCTACCCTTACCCTTAACCCTTTAGAGCCATCACAGGATAGGCCAACGGGGAGGAGTTTGAAGATTGAAGATTGAAGAATGAAGATTAAAGATTTGAAGACAAGAGGATTTGGTGGTCAAGACTAGAGATTTATTTGGAGACAATCTTTGTTCTCAAACAATTTCTAGCAGCAGCTAGGATCTCCGCGATTTCCCAAAGAAAAACTCTCGCTACTCGACACCGCGACATTTTTAAGGAGATTAAATGACCCAAATACTAGTACATCGGGAGCTATAGGAAGAGTCTTACGATCTGAGGGCATGCGATTGAGTGATAATACGGTTAAAAGGAGTATTTGGGGGCAAGGGTTGAGAGCATGTGTGAAGACCAAGAAGCCACTTTTGACAAAGAAACATCAAGCACGTTGTTTGCAATAGGCCAAGAAGTGCAAGCATGCAGATTGAGAGTTTTGGGCTCATGTCATTTTTCTTGATGAGTCCAAATTCAATCTTTTTGGCTTAGATGGGCATTAGTATTGTTGGAGAAAGAGTGGAGAATGTCTTTTAGTCTTTAGATCACCATGTGCAATCTATAGTCAAACATGGAAGAGGGAAAATAATGGTTCGGGGGTTGTATGAATTGGAAAGGAATTGGCAAGCTTCATGTAATTGAAGGGAAGATGGATAAATATGTATATTGCAACATTTTAGAGGTGGAACTTACGGACACTACAAAGATGCAAGGTTTAGAAGTAGATGAGGTTATTTTCCAGCATGACAATGACCCAAAGCATACTACACATTTTGTTGTAGAATGGTTGTGTGCTCAAAATTTTCAACTTATTGGACACCCTCCACAATCACCTAACCTCAATCCAATAGAACATCTTTGGAATGAAATAGATCAACTTCTGAGAAGATCTAAGAGTAAACCTACTAGTAAAAGTGACATATGGGAGAAGATCCAAGAAATGTGGTACAATATAGAGCCTGATGTTGTTAGGAAGTTGATATGCTCTATGCCTCAAAGAGCTCTTGATGTCTACCAAGCAAGAGGTGGCTACACACTACAAGAAAACAGGGCGTGTAGCAACATTTTGAAAAATTCCTAAGCAACGCCTACGGGCTTGCTTTGTAGATAAAACCACGCTACTATTGTTGCTTCTTTAAAAAGAAAGCCCCTAGACGTTGCTTAGGAATTTTTCAAAACATTGCTAAGCACCATGTTTTCTAGTAGTGACATATGGTGGAAGTGTTTGTAAATTCTTATGAGTTGAATAATTGAGTTGTAAAGGTGTTAAGTAATCTTAGTCTTGTTTTCTGTAGTTGATATGCCATAAAAATCAGTTTGACCAAAAACAATCATACATGCTTGTTGCACATTTGAATTATTGTGTGTTTTCTAGTTCATATTTTCATTGAAAACTTTGTGCTTTATGCTTGTTGCAACTATACGTGCCTGTGGTTGTGTTCTTGCTATTTTATGAAGATTCATGTAGATTTGGTAGCTGATTTTCTAAAAAAGCTCCTCTTGTACAACTATTTTTGGTTGCCACTGTACACAATAGAATAGAATTGTTCTACAATAGAGAAATGGTATAAAAAAACATATGTGTATGTCAAATGCATGTACGGTAGGACAACTCAGAACTGACCGGCAATCCAATTCCGCTCCTTTCTATATCCTTCCTAGATTAACCCCTAAAGGACCAAGACATTTTCCCCTCAAAATCACTCCAAAATTGCCATTTTAAGCTCATTCAACACGAAATGATACAAAATGTTTTTTCTGAAAATTTAACCATAGGATCTTGTACTAGAGTTGTATGAGAGTGTGTGGTGAAAATTTTGGTAAGTTTGACCGCACGGATTGAAAGATATCAGCCTTTGAAGTGAGGCATAATCTCTTTTTGGGGTCATACTAAACACCTTCAACAAACTTGGACCACCTTCTATGGCAACTTTTTGCACTATGGGCCGTGAATTTATTATGTTAACTTGAAAAGGATCATGTTAGGCACATGTGCACCAAATTTTAGAAGTAGAAGAGGTGTAGAAGATGTCTTAAAAAATCCTGCAATGCAACTATGTGCTGAGAATCAACAATACACTTTATATTTTGCATATATCATATCCTTCTCAAATTTTTGAAATTCACAAATCCGTACGGCAGATGCAAAGATCTCAATTTCCTTTCAAAGAGGACATTTTCTTTCTTTTAAATGGACAAAAACTCGAATTTCTATTGAATTTAGAAGTTATTATAGTTTAGTGACAATATTTGTGATATGTCACACTAAATTGCTGCACTATTTGTATATGTAAGTGAAAATAAATTGTAACTTTTGAACCGTAAGTTGGAATTCTACGAAATTTGTGTCTACGCAAAGCTAATCAAAAGTTGTGCATTCAATCAAAAATCTCAGAAAATAATGCCTAGAATTGAGAACGTGGTACCTTACCCAAACTCAAAATGTCCCCCGAGGCGACTTTGGTTCTTTAGGGGTTAAAGAAAGGAAATGTAGCCGGTCAGGACATCACCTCCGTAATCATTGGTGAATGCACAAGTCATGTAAAGACATGATGCATTTCCTCTCTAGAATCTAGGAAGGGTGTAGAAAGGGACGGTATTAGGTCGCCCGTCGGTTTTGGGTTGTTCTATTCACTGAAGAGTGCCATGGAAGGGGAATTATGATGAGTATAGTCGTAAATGGGTGCAAGATGGAATAAGTCAACTTGGGTTGCGTGTGTTAAAGTACCTCGACCTTGACACGACAAATTGGGCGGGCCTATTGCATCAAAATCCCACTAACATTGGAGGATTGAAAAGGACCTGTGGAACGTGTCTCTGCAACTGCAGATGCTCTTGAAGGACGCATGCTGTGGGAGTTAACTGTGTGAGTACATGACACTGGGCCAGACTGACTCAGCAGTTGCAGCAGTAGCCCATTGCCAGCCTCTCATGAGGGAGTGCAGGTGCTTCATTTGTTTGGAATACGCTTTGTACCATTGTCGAAGCAGCTGCAGAGGCGATAAGGCGCACACAGAGCCCACGACCAATGGATGTGCCATGTGGCCACGCTTGCCTCCTTTTTTCATGTGGCCACCGCAAGTGAATTAGTAGCCTGTTGTGCAGCTGCACTTAGAATCTTGTGGCAGCAGTAGTACTTGCCTTCTCTACGAATTATAAAGCTCTTCGTATGTAAGGGAATACATTGTCAAATACATCAAATACACTCAAAAATACCTACATATACATTGCTACATACGATGTAGTATTTCACATACATGGAAACTGATTTTGATCTTAAGACTTGATTTGAATTTGTCTCTAAGAGATCCTCCAATGTTTTGTGTATGCAAGTCTCTCTCATCAAGTATAAAAACTTCCACCTTGACTCTTATAAGTTTTAGAATACCTCTATATACAATCAAGTAGACAAAAAGTGAGATCACCCATAAATGTTTACTTTATGTAGTGAATGCCAACGTAAATTTGACATAGTGCACGTTTGAACCTCTTCCATTCAAGTAATGAATTGTTGTCTAAGATTTTTTTATTGGTAAAGTTGTAGATCCTCCAAAATCCATAATTTTCACTACCTATGTTATACATAGACTTCAAACACCTTAATCTACTTTATCACCTGTTGGGTGTTGTGCAATTCTTCTCCAAAATTTGGGACATGGTTTAAGTTCAAATATAATACAAACTTCACTATTTAGGGACCATTATAATTGTGGCTAGGAATTTGGTTGTAAGTTTGCTTAGCTCTTATTGGCATTTGTTGGCCCTCATCTAGTAAGATTACAAAGTACTCAAGAAAGTATCAATTTCTATGATAGCTTTGATAGTCCTATCTAAAATACTAAAATTGAATTTCCATATATTTTCAATTCTCAATTGAACTCTTGTTTTGCCATCCTTGACTCCTAATCTTCAAGGATATCTCTATTATGTTCACATCTTCAAGTTTCAAGTTAGCAAGAGGGATTGTCAAGAGCTTGATAAAGAATATCAATTAAGGTGAGCTTGATAAATAATAGTCCCTCGTCCGGTCATTACACACGCAGTGCTCTCCTAAAATCTAGATTTGTTGTTGCAGATTTCGCAAGTCAAATGGGTATCATTGAAGGAAAATACCATAAATACGTGATCATGCTCACACCGGTGTTCACATCAAATTTTGTTATTTCTAAACAAAAGGACATTGGCTATTGGTGTCCCGGTGAAGAAGTTTGTTTGTTGAACTGGTGACTGGACATGTAAACAATCATTAATAAAAGTCCTCTGTTGTCTTCCAGTTCACATCACATGTCACACCTACCATGCACTTCAAACTCCCTGTCAATGTCCCTGGGAAGAAAAAAAACTGTGATAAATTGTAAAGTCCACCAGCAAAAAGTATACGATGTGTACTAAGATGCAGGACAAGCTTAATTAATGGCACCCTGCACATATCACCACTAATCGCACTTTCTGTTTGATCTGTATGACATGTGTGTAGAATATGTAGAAACAGACCTCCAGACAAGCTTTTCACCAGGCTATTCTACACTAGCTTCTCGGTAGATGGATATCACATCATGGGCTTGTTATATCATAAAAAACAAGTTGAACATAGTCAATCTGGGATGAGATGGATTACATTCATGGGGATCAATGCAGGATGGGCAAAGTAGGACCTGCTAATTAGGCTGACCTCTCTGGATATGGGAACTTACAAAGATCATAGATAATCTCATTTCAATTATTTAGAGAGTGTACATGTTGAAATCTTAAATATTCTCTGATGAGCGGATTTGTGAAGTCTGTTTCCGTGAATTACATGTGACTCCAATAATTTGCTCCTCCACACAAGGGCGAGTGAAGAGCATGGAATCCAGAAGGTAGAAGCGTTGCAGTGTAAAAGTGTAGGGAAAGGATAAACATAAAAGGGTAGTCTGGAATCTAAACTCCGAAGCATTTTGTTGCCGGGACTTGAACCCGGTTGCTTGGAATGAACACCAATGTTAGACGGAAGAAGGCTGGCCGAGCCAGAGTTCTCCTCAGAGGCACTTTCAAGGGTGCTCGGCCAAAAATCCACTGAGTTGCAAAGATCGTCATTTGATTGAAGCGTGTCTGGAAGAACTAAAAACTCATTGCGAGCTCCACCCAAGTTGACTTCTCGCTCGAGATCCTCCAAAATAGCGGCAAGAATGTCTTCAGCGTGCGCTTTGGCGGCCTCCACAGCAGTAGGGTCGTAGGTGGCTGCTTCAACAATAGACGACGAGGGAAGCAGGGGAATAGACATTAAATGATTGGTATCCCTCGAGGCAGGAGAGTCCCGGGGGCTCAAAGCAAAGAGGGCCCGCTGAGAGAGCCCAGACCTAAAAGACTTGTAGTGGTTAGCCAAATTCCAAGGAAGAAATTCGTCATGAGGAACAACATTCCAACGCAGACCAGTGCCTCTTAAACAAAAAACACCGCCTTGGCTACACGGCGGTAAAAATTCACCCTCATTTCCTTGCTACTTCGACAACTTGTGCATTAATTTGGTCGGAATAACAAGTGAACTCCTTCCAAATGCCCATACCAACTTGATTAGTTTGTTGCCAAACTTTGAACAATGCCAACTCCACATCGAACTCTCCATCTCTAAGATTGAAAACACACTTCTAACACCAAAGCTGCCAAACAAGAGAACTTTGGAGGACCTCCCAGGGTCTTTCGCGAGCAAAACCCAAGATCCGAGTATTGGAGGATGGCCTAGAGGTAAGCGCCACCAAACCAAGCCGCCCGGGAGCATTGTAAATGCCAGGTATCCAAGAACTTGAAAAACCCGCGCTTCTGGGTCTCCGTATTCCACATCGGGGCTTGAAGTGCGTCCATCATGTGCTGCCGCATGTCCGTCCGGAACTTCTCGGGGCCTACATCTCTATATCTGACGTACTTACTCTTCAATGATCAAATAAAATTTTCCTCATAGAATTTGACGGTCAGTCCTATAAGGAAATTCTTGCAAGCTTCAGATGGAACGTCGTGGATTGGATGAAGCTTCACTCCGAAGTCCGCAACCTTCTGCTTCTTCTTGTCCTTCGGCATCTTCTTGAATCCGCCGCCGTTCGAAGTTTAAAAAAAAAAACTTTTTAGAACAAGTTTTTAAAAAATCTTCAAGAAAAAAACTAATTTGGAACAAGTTCTAAAAAGAACTATGAGAAAATACTTTTTAGAACAAGTTTTAAAAAAAACTTCAAGAAAAAAACTAATTTGGAACAAGTTCTAAAAAAAACTATGAGAAAAAACTTGAAGAAAAAAACTGGTTTGGAACAAGTTTTAAAAAAAACTATGAGAAAAACATGTTTCGAACAAGTTTTTAAAAAACTTTAAAAAAACCGCAAAAACTCCCCCCCAATGTAAATAACTTTTTCCCTCCCAAAGATGAGGAGCCAATGGATGGAAAAATGCCAGCCAAAGCCACTCCGCATCCACTCAAAAAAATATATTTCGAGAGGGGAAGGAAAAAGTGAGAGAGAGAGGTTGGCGGACGGCCTTTTATAGGGTGGCGGACGGCCATGAGGCCGACGACCACCACGACCGTCCGCCCGTTCGGCCGTCTGCCCGATCGGTCGACCGCCCGATCGGACGGCCCTAAAGCTGTCGGCCTAATCGGACAGCCGTCGTGTGCCCTCGCGATCAAATCGGGGTCGTACGATCTGTCTATCGGCCGTCCGATCAGGCGGACGGCCGAGGTGCCGTCCGATCTCTCCGATGGCAAGGACCGATCGGACGACCTGTCGCATTCTCTGGAATGTTCTAGGCATCTGTCCGGTAAGGGTGTTGTCCGTCCTGTCCGACTGTCCGTCCGTCCGCTGTCTTTGGGCCCCTGTCCGTCTATGTAGACAACTCTGTATTTGATATTTCGTTTTGGATGTGCAGGGACTCATGGCGACATATGGCGGGGATTGTGGCATTTCATACTCTTACCACTCGAGAGTTCGAGCCTCGAAAAACTCTGGTGAAGGAGATGATGGTTTGTTGTCTACATACTCGATGTTGTCCCCAACTCCACTGAGAGGTATGGCTTCTTTTAAGAAGCATGTTATGGATTGTTACCGAGGTTTTGTTGCTGGGTCTAGCGTCCACCATCAGTTCATGGCCTTCACGGACGTGACTCGCAAGCGGTTCAGCGAGATTGATGCAATTCGCGAGCGTTCATTGCTTTCTTTGCCAAGAATGGTTGTCATATATGACGCGACAGAGGAGGTGTTAATTGTGAAGATTATGCCCGGTTTTCAGCACGATATAGTTTCGAGGACGTTCGAAATTTGCTTGGCGAACAAGTTTACTCAGTTTGGCCTCGAGAATATTCTTCTCTCTCTTGGAAGTGGTCGGTATGGGGATTCAAATGGAAGATCCAAGGAGGCAGACAACGCATTCAAACCAGTTGGAAGGCAAGTTGGTGGATTTCCATCTCTTGCGGTGGAGGTCGGCGTCTCAGAGTCTCTTAGAATGTTACGTTGTGATGCTAGCTTTTGGTTAACGAAGTCTGAGGGGCAAACAAAGATTGTGATTATTCTCCATGTTGACCTAACAACAAGAAGGATTGTCTTGGAGCGTTGGGAATGCGTTGACAGTGGACGTCCTCGTCGTCCAAATGTTGTTTACCCCCCTATTCCTGGGTTGATCCAGTCTCTGGAGTTGGTTGATGGCCAACCGTATACAGGAGTTGCCCTGCAGATCCCAGCAATCAAAGTTCTTGATGGTGTCCCCAGTAATTTGCCTCATGATAAACTCAAATTTACTTGCAATGAGTTGCAAGCATTTTCTGAATAAATCTGGGCAGGTGTATAAGTGAGTTTTTCTCTTTCCTATCTTTTGATTTATTTTCTGCTGTTTTGCTTCCTGTTTGTTTGGGTTCATGATCTTTCAGTTGCAGGAGAGGAGATCGTATCTTCGTTTAAAGTTGATTCGAACCGTGAGATTAGGAGAGAGAATGGATTCCGGTTTTTAGGGCTTGTGTTGTAGAGAGATGGTGTGCAGGTTACAACCGCCATTGTTGAGGGAGGGCCATGATGGTGTCCAGTGCGGCGGCCTTGTTGGACGTGGTGTGGGTGGGCGCTGGATGTGCGTCAGGTGCTGGCATGTAACCCGGACATTCTCAAGTCGTCGAAATGCGACAGGTCGTCCGATCCGTCCCTACCGTCGAAGAGATCGGACGGCACCTCGGCCATCCGCTTGATCGGACGGCCGATGAACAGATCGTACGGCCCCGATTTGATCGCACGGGCGCACGACGGCCGTCCGATCGGACGGCCGATCGGGCGGCCAATCGGGCGGCCAATCGGGCGGCCGTCCTCATGGGTTTAGGGTTTAGGGTTATTGGGTTACGAGGGCATTCCCAAAATTTTGACATACTTTTTTTGTGGATTTTATTGGCTCTACCCCCCCGTTTTAGGGTATTGCGCATTCAATGGTGAAAAAAACCTCTACAACATAGGGGTTCATTTGAAAGATATAGAAGGTTGGACTTTTTGAGGTCGAGTTGACTTTTTCTAGGTGATGGTATTTGAAGATTTTGAATGGACCTGCCCCCCTATTTATGGGTGCTGTTAATCCAATGGTGGTCTTGGATTTTTCTAATAATAGACGAAATAGATGTAATAGGCGTTTCAAAATTCCCAAAAAAAATGGCTATTTTTAAAATGGTAAGGATTTATGAAAATTGAAGGATATTCACCCCCCATTTTCAAGTGTTAGAAACACAATGAAGTACAAAAAATCCGCAACATAGGGCTTTTTTAAGAAGTTATGGCCGATTTGACCATTTAAACCACCAAAGTTGACTTTTTAGAGGCGGTTGTGGATGTGCATGAAATTTCATCATGATGTAGATCTCGGAGTGAGTGTTCCGAAATGGTATCACACTTGTTAATCGGACCTTGTATGCATGAGTTATGAATGGATGAAGTTTTGACTTTTTAGACTTCATCCATGGATTGCGGTTGCATGGTAGGTCCAATCACCAAGTGCCACGTCATTATGGAATCCCCTTGGAATATTATATACGAGTATGCCCTTGAAAAAGAATCGCCCTTCTTTATGCAGAAGTTGAAATGGACAAATTGATTGTATGACCCCTCTAAGTTTGTATTTTAGGATATAGTAGAATATACCATTGCAAAGATGCTTAAATGCGCACTGTATAGAAGAACTCTTGGAATCTTCATCCGACCTTTTGAGTGACGGTTATTGATGGATGAAGTTTTGACTTTTTAGACTTTATCCAAGGATTACGGTTGCATGGTAGGTTCAATCAGCAAGTGCCACGTCATTATGGAATCGCCTTCGAATATCCTACACGAATATGCCCTTGAAAAGGAATCGCCCTTGTTTATTCAGAAGTTGAAATGGACAAATTGATTATATGACCTCTGTATGTTTAGGGTTTAGGGTTTAGGTTTAGGGTTACAAGGGTATTCCCAAAATATTGGGATACTTTTTTTGTGGATTTTATTGGCTCTACCCCCCCCCATTTTAGGGTATTGCGCATCCAATGGTGAAAAAAACCACCATTACAATATCACCATTTGTGAGATATAGCAGGTTGGACTTTTTGAGGTCGAGTTGACCTTTGCTGTGTGAAGGTATTTAAAATTTTTGAATAGACCTACCCCCTTATATATGGTTGTTGTAAATTCAATGGTGGTCTTGGATTTTTCTAATAATAGACGATTTGGATGTCATAGGCGTTTCAAAATGTAAGAAAAAAAGGGCTATTTTCAAAATGGTAAGTATTTATGAAAATTAAAGGATACATTACCCCCATTGTCAAGTGTTACAAACACAATGGAGTAAAGAAAATCCTTAAGGTATGGCTTTTTTTAGAAGTTATGGCCGATTTGACTATTAAAACCATCAAAGTTGACTTTATTTGAGGCGGTTGCGGATGTTACAAGGGTGTTCCCAAAATATTGGCATACTTTTTTTATAGATTTTATTGGCTCTACCCCCCCGTTTTAGGGTATTGTGCATCCAATGGTGAAAAAAACCTCCACAACATAGGGGTTCATTTGAAAGATATAGCAGGTTGGACTTTTTGAGGTCGAGTTGACTTTCGCTAGGTGATGGTTTTTGAAGGTTTTGAATGGACTTACCCCCCTATTTATGGGTGTTGTGAATCTAGTATTGGACTTGTATTTTTCTAATAATAGACGAAATAGATGTTATAGGCGTTTCAAATTTCCAAAAAAAAGTGGCTATTTCTAGAATGGTAAGGATTTATGAAAATTGAAGGATACTTACTCCATTGTGTTAGAAACACAATGGAGTAAAAAAATCCACAACATAGGGTTTTTTTTAGAAGTTATGGCCCATTTGACCATTTAAACCACCAAAGTAGACTTTTTCAAGGCGGTTGCGGATGTGGATGAAATTTCAACATGATATAGATCTTCGAGTGAGTGTTCCGAAATGGTATCACTTTTGTTGATCAGACCTTCTATGCATGAGTTATGAATGGATGAAGTTTTGACTTTTCAAAGTTCATCGATGAATTGCGGTTGCATGGTAGGTCCAATCACCAAGTGCCACGTCATTCTGGAATCCCCTTGGAATATCTACACGAGTATGCCCTTGAAAAAGAATCGCCCTTCTTCATGTAGAAGTTGAAATGGACAAATTGATTGTATGACCCCTCTAAGTTTCTATTTTAGGATATAGTAGAATATACCATTGCAAAGATGCTTAAATGAACTTTTTAGAAGTACTCTTGGAATCTTCATCCGACCTTTTGAATGACGGTTAGTGATGGATGAAGTTTAGGGTTTAGGGTTTAGGGTTACAAGGGTGTCCCTAAAATATTGGCATACTTTTTTTGTTGATTTTATTGGCTCTTTCCCCCCGTTTTAGGGTATTGCGCATTCAATGGTGAAAAAAACCTCCACAACATAGGGGTTCATTTGAAAGATATAGCAGGTTGGACTTTTTGAGGTCGAGTTGACTTTCGCTAGGTGATGGTTTTTGAAGGTTTTGAATGGACTTACCCCCCTATTTATGGGTGTTGTGAATCCAGTATTGGACTTGTATTTTTCTAATAATAGACGAGGTAGATGTTATAGGCGTTTCAAATTTCCAAAAAGAAGTGGCTATTTCTAGAATGGTAAGGATTTATGAAAATTGAAGGATACTTAACCCCCCATTTTCAAGTGTTAGAAATACAATGGAGTAAAAAAAATCCACAACATAGGGCTTTTTTAAGAAGTTATGGCCGATTTGACCATTTAAACCACCAAAGTTGACTTTTTAGAGGCGGTTGCGGATGTGGATGAAATTTCAACATGATGTAGATCTTCGAGTGAGTGTTCCGAAATGGTATCACTTTTGTTGATCGGACCTTGTATGCATGAGTTATGAATGGTTTAGGGTTAGGGTTTAGAGTTTAGGGGGGAGGGAATTTGTTCTTGGCATTCCAGAGTGAATAAGCCCTCCTACTACGTACTTAGGCGTGGCGCCATGCCAACGAGTTGACGCATACATCTTATTAAGAATCTTACAGCCCCGCTTTGTGGTATAAAAGAACAAATTCCCTCCCCCCTTTAAGATCCCAATTCCACTCTTTCAACTCAAGGTTGAGATCAAGCATCTTCCCATGAAATTAAAATGGTGTAGAGCCTCCAATCGTCTGGAGGTGGCTCCTTGGGGTTGAAAGTGGAGAGCCCATCATCAAAGCTCTTCAACAGAGTGCGAGTTGGATAACGGGCCAGTGCGGCAACAATATAGGGTCCTTGCCCAAAACTAGCTAAAGCTTCTCCGTGTCCTGCACTCGTCTGTATATGTAGACAAAAATTTGTCCCTTGACCATGACATTGGCGAAGTGGAAAAAGTCTTGAGGGGCCTAAAGAACAACCACCGTGCATGTCGACCACTCTTTGGCCCAAACTACCTTGTGTTGGAACGGAGTCCCAGGAATGGACTGAAGAAGCTTGCTTCAGAGGAGTTGAACTTCTGTCTTCAAGAGACCCCGTAAGCGTGCGCAACTCCGTCGCATTGAGACACTTTGATTGCTGTTGGTTCCACAAATGCTTCACACTGATCTACACTTTTCATGCAAAAAATGGCAGGCTTTGCGTACCTCCAACAAAGATAGGCGTATTTTTTATGAGCGGATTGAGGAAGAGCGGTTGCTGCAAACATTTGGCGTTATACATAGGCGGCTTCCTAGACACTCCAGGTCGCACTTGAGTCCAGGCGGAGCAAATGCCCTTCTACAAAGGAGAGCCTTGATCAGCAATCACCTTCAAGTACAACAACCATTCTACCGAGGACGTCTAGGTACTATGATCCTTAATTTGCAGTAGGTACTATGATTCTTCATTTGCAGCTGGTTGATGTGGTGTTGACGAGGAGTCTTCCGTGATTTGGGGCTAGGCTCCATCTTGCATACAACCATTTTACAAAAAAAGTGGAAGCCTATGCATGATGGTCAAAGATCTTCACGCCTTCTAAGACAATGCAAAGGACCGCGGAACTCCACGCCACATGAGCACTAGTGCTCTTGGACCACGAATGTTTACAAACTGCACCACGAATGTTTTGGTGCAGCCATCTTCCTATCAATCAATAAAAATAATTCGTTATGAGTTGCGCCGACTCATCGAATGATCTATGGTACATGCAAAAAAGGTTCGACGTTGCTTTGAGATCGATGACCTTGTACAGACGACGATTTACTGAACGCGGACGGTGTTCATAAAAAAGGGATAGTATATCGATCTAATGGGGCCGATCCGACCAGAAGACCGAGCCAGGCTTGTCTCGCTGCATCCGCCGCAGGAGGACGTCCGGTCGAAGCTTTTTCCCATTCACCACCACTTTCTTCTCCCACTGGTCAGCAACAACACTCTCCACACCTGCATACACAATTCGAAACATGAGAAATTGAACCAGTCATAGTCCCTACAAACTTTTCGATTAGGGGTGATGAGTACTACCATCGATACGTTTCAAGTGCTTGCGGACTTTGCGCTCGCATTCGTCGCAACACAGTGGCACGTACATTTCCACCGTCTGCCAAGATGCAAACCACAAACTCAGTCTAGATTCAGTTTATCACCAACTTTAGTACTACCACAGAAAAATGCTCACCGTTGGTTCATCACTTGATTCTACTCTGGTCTCGTATTCCCAGAGCAGGGGCAGAGGATGGTACATCCCGACATATCCACCGTAGTTAGGATACTCCCGGTCTGGCCACCAAGGCGCGACGCCATCACTCCGAACGACCTGACAACAACCAATGACACCCATGAGATGATGCATGAGAATGACCAGGAATCCAAAAATTGGGGTGCAGTTGTTTCAGGCTCTAAGAAGTAATGAGCTGCACCTGTTCCTGGGGCATGTGGCCGTGGCAGCTGTGATGCCGGGTGTCCTGCAGGCGGTAATTAAACCGGTACCCGTCGTCCATGTAACGATCGTCTCTCCGATAAACTTCAGGGTGCAGGCGATAATTTAACCAGTACCCGTGGTCCATGTAACGATCGCCTCTCCGATAAACTTCAGGGTGCAGGCCGTGATTAATTCGGTACCCATAGTCCATGTAACGATCGACTCTCCGATAAACTTCAGGGCGCCCGGGATCCAGGAACGTCACTGGTGCCAGACCGGACGACGAAGGGTAGTACTGCGGCACTTCGTGGCCATCACGGTAATCATACATCGCCATTGTGTCTAGATGATTGTATCGACCCTGGACTAATCTACAGAAACCTGCTCAAGAAGTAATATTCAAGGTAAATAAAACCTACACTCAGCTCCCTCAGCAGCCAGTGAATGAGGTTAGTGCCTGGAGTGCGCTGAATAAGCTGCGAAAGCTCTAAATTCAAGAGAGCTGTGATCTGAGGTTCAGGCTGCCAGTGGCCAATTGGATACTGGAGTGCTAGAGATCCAGGGGTATATGTAGTGCGATTGGATTCACGGCCGGACGCATCTTGGCACAGGAAATGGATGCAGAGAAAGTCAATTAGTTGGGCAATATCTTTCGTACGCGTGGAAACGCGCGTCTGTTCGGTTGCTTCAGCGTAAAGTAATGGGAATCACATTGTTTTTATGAAAAACACATTTAAGAGGAGAGAATGAATTCTAGTTGCGGAGTCTTCTAGGAGGCCTTCCTATCTCACTCCGAATCAAAATGATCGTTCTTCACTGGGATGACTTGTCGGGATTTATGATAAAATAAACTGGAAAATATCTGTTCCCATATAACTTCTTGGGTCCCGCTTCGGCGCCTACAGTCTTGCCTAAAATGACGTACATTCGGACCAACTACTGTACCTGCGTGGGGCGCAAGCCTCAACACGGGATGCGGTGCCGACATTCGAGGAAACGTGAGCGACACACTGCATCTCGCAACACGCCCGCGTTGATTTCGAGCTTGTAACCGTAGGCAAATCGTCTAGAATCCATATTGTTAACTATTGAGTTGGGTATCCATATCAGTACAATATCGATGAGACCAACGACTGGACGAAATCCAAGTGTACCGGACGTCTAGATGATTTTTCTGCATAGTCTACTCCCCGCATAGATTTCCATATTGTTCAGTACCTGGTGTGAAGTGACTCGAATATTGCAGGACTGTAGATGATAGACTTCACAATAGATTTAAGGCATATTCTGCTGTAATTCAGCATGGAATACTTCAGAAGAAGCTATGGAAGGAACCGTATCACAGCACGTACCGAACCTTCCGTTGCAGGTTAATTACGTTATATTAGCGGTTTTGTACTTTGGCAATTGTGCTGTCTAATTTGTATTTTGTCCGTAAGTGATGATTCTTCTCATTACTACAAATGTGGCTGCTCTTGACACTCTGGATTCGGCACTTTTACTCTGGACACTTTTTTGAAACTTCACCAAAGAGTGTCGAACTTAGAGTGTACGAAAACAGTGGCGACCAAGGTTTAAGGGTGTAGGGTTTCAGGTACCAGACTCTCTCTGCTCAAAGATAGAGCCTATTTAGAGTAGAAAACATGTAATATTATAATACTTATACTGCTTGATTTGCACATAAAATTGCGCTTTGCATCTGAAAAGATTTGCACTATTAAAAACTTTGCCGACTGGTCAATCGACAAGTATAATATTTGATTTCAATCTAGTTACTTCATCATCATGTAGGGTACGGGCCCTATATATTCTTTGTCGGTAACAGAGAGGTTTGCTTTCGCTTTGTTGAGTTGCAGTTTGCAGGGTTATTAGAGGCAGCTGAAATCGTGGAGGTTGTGTAACAAGACAGCAGCCGAACGTTGCTTGAGAAACGAGAAATAAGTGTCGGTATTGATAGGCATGTCTGTGGGCAGGTGGAAGAAGCACAATGCCACTATTGATTGAAATTGACCCTCGAAGGTCTAGAAGCCTTGCCTTCTAAGTCTTATGGAGCCCCAAATCACTATAAGAAAACATGGTGTTTAGGCGGGCTAAGGTTGGCCAAGAAGTTAGCTAACTTGTACCCAATCACAATTCAATCCTTTTGAAAAAAATCAAATCAAGAAAGGCGAATGTGAATCCGCAAGGATTGCGGGGTTGATTTGGACGGCCCTTCGACAAGGTATTTGTTTGTACCCTTCAAAAATAGCTATGGCCGTCCAAATTGGATATGTTAGGCCTCGTAGGATTAAGAAAGTAATTGCACATTTGGAGGTAGGGGAGAAGGTGAGGCCATTGACTGGCTAGATTGGGAACCTCGTGGCACTTGAAGAGCGGCAAGGGGGGCCTATCGAGGTTAGCCCTACCTTGTCAAAGAGGCAACGGTTGAGTGGCCGCCCTTGTTGATCGTGGCAACCGGTATCTGCGGACAACATGGTGGGGCGTGGAATTGGAGCAAGGTACTTCCCTGTCGCATGTTGGGTAGGCATAAAAAGTTGGGACTCATAGAGTGGTAGAGGTGCTCTTATAAAAGCATCCACAGCCTCACACAGTGTACAGGCCCGGCGTAGCTAAGTCGGCCCTGTGAGGTGTGTCTAAAATAAGTTGCCAGCCTTGTTCGCCAGATATGATCCACATTGTCCTCACTACACTGGTGTGCACAAAATCTCACTCAGCCAAAAGCTACGTGCAACCTCAGCCTCTCTTGATCTCTGGAGGGATTCCTAGATGTTGGAATATAACTAGACATGGCAAGGGAGGATTTCCAATTTGGCCATGATAAGAGTGATTTTTGCAAGGCCCGGTGCTGTTGGCTACTCACTGTGCCGAGTGTTGTTGCGGAGCTTCTTTACATACTCACCTAGTCAAGTACTCAGATGCTTGTTGGGCGGGAATCCACTATGGATGCTATGATTCCACCCACCCACACAAGGCCTGTACAATTTACAAAGGCATGGGGTTCATGGAACAAAATTTGTGGAAATGACCTTGAGTAACTAGGCTTCTAGAGCAAATGAGTAGTAATAAGTAGTCAAATTAGAATTTTGAAGAATGAAGAGGAGACAAGGTCCATGTAAACAACAATCATACATAGATTAGTCGATCTAAAGAAGACGCTCGTATTTTTCCCCTTCAAGTGGTTTTTGGAGGGTGGGCCCTTGTTTTAACCCCTAAAGTTTCAAGAGTTCCCTTGAGGGTCTCTTGAAGTTTTGGATAGTTGCCTATGGTGTCAATTTATAACAATATTCTTTATAAACATCACTATATATGGACATTACTAAAAGCTTCGTGTGAGTCCAATTTTTTCCTAAATCCAATATGTAATGAAAAATTTTGCCATCTAAAAGAAAAATGTATGAAGAGCGGGTACGTTGGGCAACTCCAAAAACTTCTACCAGAACACTCAATCAAATGTGAGATTTTCTATACTTGCAAGAATATTATTTTCTTTCATCCATCATCCATCTAGAGAATGTGGGCATTCATGTGTCAGCACCGTGTATCTACTAGGGATCGGGTCCATATTCCTGAACGGACCCGGACGCGGAGAAGAACGACAAGAAGGAGATCAAGCGGCAGATGCTCCTCGGCCTCATGGACTATGTCACCTTCGGAACGGAGAACACTTCACGGAGTCTCTCTTCAAGAATATCAAGAGGATGTTGGTGGCGTATTTTATTCCGAGTATCTCTCCCTTGCACCATAAGGGCCGCTTCACACTTGGTGTCTAATTCGAGTGGCCGTCGATTTCCACCAATGAGATTGCTAGAATGGCCAAAGTTTGGACTTTGGACCTTCACACTAGTGCCCAAACTCCAAAGGCGGTTGTCATACATGGCAACACTTTTGGGTTGTTTTGGTGCCAAAGCGATGACCTCTCGAGCAAAACTTGGGTCGCCCATTTTAGTCAACCCAAACTACAATTGAGAGTCCGTCAATTTTTTTAATAAAATAATTAAAAAAATTGACAAGATCTAGACCGTTAGATGAAAGAGGCTGATTTTTTTGACTGATTTTTTTGGCTAATTTTTATTGGCTGATTTTTTTGGCGTAATGATACAGGGTTTGGACTTTGGACTTAGCCTTTGGGACTTCACACCACGACTGGCCAAACCTTTAATCTATATTATTTAATGTATTTATTCGGCAAAAAAAATTTGGCCTCTCACCATAGTTTGGCCACTCATTTTGACGGGCGGCCACTTGACTTGGGCATAGTGTGAAGCGGCCCTAAGAACATTGGTTCCGAGAGCTGCGACGTGGAGAAGGAGGACTTAAAATGGACTCGGCGTGGCCCCAACAGCAGATTCTATATGAGTTCCTGCTGCAGTACCTACGCGGTGTCGTCGGAGACGGACGCGAAGATCGCCAAGCGGTGTAGAGGTCACTTGTTCGTGGTGAAGCTGCTGGACTTGTTTGATTCGGAGGATCCCAGGGAGCGGGAGTGTTTGAAGACGATTCTGCACAAGTGCGTAGTTGAGATGCTCCCCTTCTGGATCACCAAAAATGTGTCCTCTTCTAATCTCCATGACCAAAGAATCTGAGTGAAATCTCAAAAGATAAGGACCTTTACGAAATAAGAATTGACATGAGATAATCTGCCAAATAGTTTGGGTCACGGACTATTAACACGGCCCTTGGACTTTCACACTACCAAAACCCAAACTCGGCAAATTGCATATTTTTATGTTCATTTTCAACGGTTCACTACAACAGACTTCACAAATCATCTTGTTGCACAACCTCCAAAATTTTGCATATTGATGAATTGCGTAGCTCTACATGTATACATACAAACTGCACCACGAATGTTTTGGTGCCGCTGTTTTCCTATCAATCAATCGAATTTGCCGTTCTGAGCCTCGTAGATTCATTGAAAGATCTACGGTACATGCAAAAAAGGTTCGACGTTGCTCCGAGATGACTTTGTACAGACGTCGATCTACTGAACGCGGACGGTGTTCATATAAAGGGAGAGTATATCGATCTAATGGGACCGATCCGACCAGAAGACCGAGCCAGGCTTGTCTCGCTGCATCCGCCGCAGGAGGACGTCCGGTCGAAGCTTTTTCCCATCCACCACCACTTTCTTCTCCCACTGGTCAGCAACAACACTCTCCACACCTGCATACACAATTCGAAACATGAGAAATTGAACCAGTCATAGTCCCTACAAACTTTTCGATCAGGGGTGATGAGTTCTACCGTCGATACGTTTCAAGTGCTTGCGGACTTTGCGCTCGCATTCGTCGCAACACAGTGGCACGTACATTTCCACCGTCTGCCAAGATGCAAACCACAAACTCAGTCTAGATTCACTTTATCACCAAGCTTAGTACTACTGCAGAAAAACGTTTACCGTTGGATCATCACTTGATTCTACTCTGGTTTCGTATTGCCAGAGCAGGGGCAGAGGATGGTACATCCCGACATATCCACCGTAGTTAGGATACCCCCGGTCTGGCCACCAAGGCGCGACCCCATCGCTCCGAACGACCTGGCAGCAACCAATAACACCCATGAGATGATGCATGAGAATGACCAGGAATCCAAAAATTGGGGTGCAGTTGTTTCAGGCTGTAAGAAGTATTGAGCTGCACCTGTTCCTGGGGCATGTGGCCGTGGCGGCTGTGATGCCGGGTGTCCTGCAGGCGGTAATTAAACCGGTACCCGTCGTCCATGTAACGATCGTCTCTCCGATAAACTTCAGGGTGCAGGCGATAATTTATCCAGTACCCGTCGTCCATCCTCTCCGATAGACTTCAGGGCGCCCGGGATCCAAGAACGTCACAGGTGCCAGACCGGACGACGAAGGGTAGTACTGCGGCACTTCGTGGCCATCACGGTTATCATACATCGCCATTGTGTCTAGATGATTGTATCGACCCTGGACTAATCTAGATAATTGTATCGACCCTGGACTAATCTACAGAAACCTGCTCAAGAAGTAATATTCAAGGTAAATAATACGAACACTCAGCTCCCTCAGCAGCCAGTGAATGAGGTTAGTGCCTGGAGTGCGCTGAATAAGCTGCGAAAGCTCTAAATTCAAGAGTGATGTGATCTGAGGTTCAGGCCAATTCGTGAAGGGATACTGGACTGCTAGAGGTCCATGGGTTCAAGTAGTGCAACCGGAGTGTCTGCGCACGCGGATTCATGGCCGAACGCGTCTCACCAGAGGCGATGGATGCAGAGAAACTCAATTATCGTAGCTCGGCAATATCTTAGCCCCTATCGTACGAGCGGAAACGTGCGTCTAATGCGTTGATTCAGCGAGAAGTAACGTGTGGTGAGTCGAGTTGTTCCCTTGTCTTATTCCATACTTGCCTCTGAATTCCAGCCCATGTGGTCCCACTTAAAACACACTTGGGTAGGTTTGGGAGAATGAGAGGGAGGTACGGGAGCTGTGGGTGGACACGGGTGGGACCCATGGTCTGTAATAAAGGCACAGTTGGTTGGAGAGCATGGAATCTCGTTGCGGAATCTCTTGAGGCCTTCCCATCGCACTCCCAATCACAATTATCTTGCTTACTGGGATTACTTGTCGGGTGTTCCTAATATGCTAGAAATTGGAAAAGAGCTGTTACCATATACCTTCTTGGGTCCCGCTTGGGCGCCTACAGTCTTGCCTAAAATTCAGACCAACTACTTTGGGCGCAAGTCTCAAGACGTGATGCGGTGCAGACATTCGAGGCATGTGAGCGACACACCGCCTGTCGCTCTCGCAACTCCGCCGCGTTGATATCTAGCTTGTAACAAAAAAGGCAAACTGTCTACTATACACGTAAACTACGTTACATTAGCGGTTTTGTACTTTAGCAGTTGTGCTCTCTATTAAGTATTTTGTTCATACGTGATAAACCTCGATTCTACAAATGGGGCTTGCTCTTGACACTCTGAATTCCACACTTTTGCTCTGTGTTTTGGACACTTTTTTCGAAACTTTACCTAAAAGTGTCGAGTTTTCATTGTCGAAAAGAACCTCGTTCGTACAAGAGTCTCTCTGTACAGTACCCGGCAACAAAGATATGGACACTACGTTTGCACACTACCCTGCTACCAACTTTGACACCCTCCTGAGGGCTAAAAAATTGTCGATTTACCATGAAATATTTGGCACAAGATCATTTCTTTGTTGACAACATGTGTGCCAAATTTCAAGTCGAGAAGATGTATACAAAAAAAGATATTCAAAATCTATGGAGATGTGTAGGTGTGAACCATTCACAGCTGCCAACTTTGACACCCTCCCTAGGGCTGATTTTTTTTTAATTTACCGTGCAATGTTTGGCACAACATCATGTTGATGTGAAATGGTCTCGTGCTAAAATTCCATGAGCAAGAAAACTTCTTTCAATCTTGGGAGGGTGTCAAAGTTGGCAATTGTGAAACGCCATTCATGTCGGCAGATTTTGAATATCTTTTTTGTATTCATCTTCTCAACTTGAAATTTGGCACACATGTTGTCAACATAGAAGTGATCTTGTGCTAAAATTTCCATGGTAAATAGACAATTTTTCAGCCCTCGGGAGGGTGTCTAAGTTGGCAGCAGTGTAGTGTGGAATCGTAGTGTCTATATCTTTGTTGCCAGGTACTATACAAAGAGAGAGCCTATTTAGATTGCGAAGCATATGAAACTTAAGTGCCTGACTTGCACATAAAATTGCACTTTGCATTTGGAAAGACTCTGTACAATTGAAAGTGCCAATTGGTCAATTGACGAATGTAATCTTCGATACCATTCAAGTTACTTTTGTTGGAGTATCACAAACCACATCATGTCTCCCTTGTTTGACCTAGCACTTCACTATAGCCACACACTCTACAATAGCCCTCTAACACTGTAGCCCTAGTCATTGATGACAAGGACGGCTAAAGCCTCCTTTCACTTGTATATATTCTAGCACATTGCCGCTATCAATCAAGCAACTTACATTATAGTGTTTCAACATGGTATCAAAGCTAGGGATTTGAATTTAGAAGAGACAAGTGAGCGTTGCTCCTTGGTATAGATCTAGAATATGAGACCTAGCAGAGACAAGTGAGCATTGCTCCTTTGTGAGAGATGTAGAGTATGAGATCTAGCAGAGACATGTGAATGCTGCTCCTTTGTGTAATATCAAGAGTGTAGAAAGTCAGATCTAGATCTAGATCTAAAAGTAGAAGATGGCAAAAAGTAGCAAAAGCAACAGCTATAAAGTTGGAGACTGCAGCAAACTAGTAGACCGCTTAACTACCATGTGTGGCATATCAAGATGACTGTTGTATTGAAGAGAGAGGGACTTTGGCCGTTGGTAGAAGCTAATTGTATCACATCAGTATATCCAGTTAGTGTTGGAGGAACATCATAGGATGAAAAGAAGCTAAAAGAGGCAAAATAACCTGCACAGATTGAACTTACTATGTTTGTAGGTGACAACTTACTTGGCGTAGTCAATCAATACGAAGACCTAGTAGACACATGGGAAATATTGAAGGCAATGTTCTTAGCTGGTGATCAGATGCTCACAAATAGGCTTTACAGGATGACAATGCGGCAGGGCAAAGATATCAACACCTACCTCACGGATGCAAGAAGGTGGTCGCCCTCTTGAGTGCCATCTGCCTCCCCCACGTCATCTTCCTCGTCCTCTATCTCGGTTTTGCTCTAATTGTGCTTGTGTTACTGTCGCTTGTCGCTTGTTTGCTGAAGCTAGCTGATAGGGCTTCTTCTTCTCCCATTTAAATCAGACCTCGGTGTTGTCTCATGTAGTGCTCAGACATCAAGTGAGAGGTTAACTTATCAAATGACATCGAGGGATCTAAATGACTTAGCGTTTGTGCAGTGCTTTCGTAAGATCAAGGAAGGCCGTTGAGGACGATCTGGTTCAGGTGTCAGTCTCCTAACTTCTCGCCCGTGCTGTTGAGACGATTTCGGAGCTCTCTTGCTATCTTGACGTAATCTTCAATGCTTCCTCCCTCAATGAGCTTGAGCCTCTGTAGTTGATTCATTAGTGCAAAATCTGACTGTGATCTTTTGAAGAGAACTGGCTCTTCAATGCGTGCCATGCTTGAGTTCGGTCTGTGAAGCCTGCAATAACATCAACTATTGGATTACATCGTTGAAGTGAACGCAGAGAACATTCTATGACTCTTGTATTGTTAGTGAACGTAGTTTAGATGAACTTCTTTAGATGAGTTACATCCTGGTTTGAACCCTGTGCATGTTTCCCGCCTGCTGTATTTATTCCCGCTTGGCGATGGTGACCGCGTTGTTTGTTCTTCTTGTTTGTTTTTGCTTTCCTCATAGTCATATTGAGCCATGCGCTCTTGACTGATTCGTGTGTGAAGTCTAGTACACGGTTGTATGAGTATGTAGTTACAATATCAACCAAGTCGTCAGATACAGACAGGATTATGAGTCTACAAGCCACCGTCTACTTCTTCTTAAGTTGGGTTTCCGTAACTGACTCCCCATCAATCGTTGCCAGATAAACTTCTAGTTTCTTCTCTTCCTCTGTTATCGCCCAATGACCTTTAGCTCTCACGATAGTCCAAATTTTCAAGCTCCACACATATTAATTCTCTAACCCTTTTAGTTTATCACTATCTCTCACGACTGTGGTGTCCGCCATCTTGGCTGAACTTTGAGATATGAAACACGGTATTTCTACTGCTAGTGCAGATGCTTTTTTGGGACAGACCCTCACCGAAATTGGACCTTGCTACACTATTACATATTGGGCTCTTTTCGACACTAATTTTTTCGACAGTTTTTGTGAATTGTCGAAAAAGTGTCGAAAGCTTGTGCATATAATTTACAAGATATTTTTGTAAACTTGTGCATATTACAAGCAAGTGTCAAAAAAAGCATTGAAAACTTGTGCATATTACAAGCAAGTGTCGAAAAAAGTGTCAAAAACTTGTGCATATTTCAACAAATTTTTAAAACTTGTGCATAATACAAGCAAGTGTCGAAAAAACTATTGAAAACTTGTGCATATTTCAACATATTGTCCAAAAATTGTGCATATTGCAAACAAGTGTCGAAAAAATGTCGAAAAGTTGTAAATAATACAAGACAATGTCAAAATATTGTGCATTTTACAAGCAAGTATCAAAAAAAGTGTCAAGAACTTGTGTTTATTATACACTGTATTGACATATTGTAATAAAGTTGTGCATATTACAATATACCATTGAAAACTTAAGCATATCACGTAGATTATCAAATTAATTATATATTATAAAAATGTATTTAAAACTTGTGCACATACTTCATATTTGCACATCCTTGTTGAAAATTTGTGTAGATGTTTTATGAATATGTGCATAATGTCAAAAACAGCTTGTGCACAAATATAGTATTTGTGAAAACGTCACATGGCATATGAAAATGTCACTAATGACTTTTTTCCAAATACTAAAGAGACCAACTAATATTGGAACATTGACAAAAAATTCCATTGAGAATTGGTAAACTCTATTTCTAAACGGTGACTTCTATGATAAATATTGCATGGTCGCCAATATCTAAAGTACTACCTTAGAGTTGGATACTCCACTATTTTCAAGCAGGTAGTGGTGATGAAAAGATACTGGCAACCCTCATTGTCTTACTAAAAAATGTGTAGATATTAATGACTCTACTTCTTTCATAAATTTATTGTTCTCCTAATAGAAAAAAAACATGATGATTCTATCCACCATTTTGGATTTAATATCCAACAATCATTTTTTGATTTGAAAAATGAAATAGCTTTCCTTAGCAAATGAATACTTTCTAAACCCCTAGTCATTGCAGAGTTGATTTCACTTATACCACACACTTCCACTTTTTGAGGCAAAAATAGCCATTTACAAGCATAGCCAAAGAATCCTATCTCTCTAATCTATTCACAAAGCATTGACAACACTAACAAGCCAAAGAAGGTTGGACCATTATATACCCAACTCTAGATGGAAGAACACCCATCCTAAGAAAGTAAAGCAACATATGAACATCTTCCACACAAGGTACATTACCTACTAAACTACTACTTTGACAAGGTGATTCGCTCCATGCTACCGTGACAACCACTTCGACAAGGTGATACATCCAATCAGCGACGCTATCTTGTGAGCGGCGAGCGGCGAGCGTACGAAACTTTGAAAATTGGAAAAAAATCATAGTTTTTTTTTAAAAAATGTGAAATTGTCGGCAATTTGGGCAAAACTATGAATTTTGGAGCATTTTTTTTTTCTATTTTCTAAATTAAGTAAATAGCCTATAACCATGGTCACTTGTGGAACAATTTTTTTGGACTACCGGGCCTTCTTCTCTTCTCGTGCTTTGGTTATAACGTACGTCTAATATCTTTGAGTTTAGAATGATCACATTCAAATCTTGTACATCAGGTTTAAAATTTTAGTTTAGGCATGACAAAATTTATTATTAATAAATATCCACTAATTTGGACACAAGGTATATTGCAGGGTATCACACTTGTATCAAAAGGGCATTGCCTAGGTTTATAACGGGTATCACATAGGCATTACTTGGGTATCATCCATGTATTACAAGGGCATCACATGGGCAGTAAATGGGATCACTTACATAAATCCAAAGGGACTTTTGGAAAGGTTGATAGTCTCCATTCTGAATTCAACTAGTACAAAACTTTCCATTGTGTATGGTAGTATATGTGAAGTACGCCAATTAACAAATCATAACAAACTCAATAAGTACATGAACTAAATTCACATCCACGTCTACGACTCTGCAACTCTACATCTGAGCAATCTATGATCGTAGATCTTTTTGAGAAATACGACATCATTGCCTTTCTCACTCTTGTTCGGCAATATTCGCAAGCTCTAGAATTTGCATGACTTCGTTCAAGCTATAGCTTGGAGCATGTATGAATAAGTCCTCTTTGTAATCCATTTTACAAAGGTAACGTAAGATGTAATAGACATGCTTGCAATACTTCCATTGTCCCTTCTTTCCCAACGCCTCCGATTGCATTTTAGAAAAATCAGGGCATGAACACCCTGGAAGGTCCGTGAAGGTGATGCAATAGGACTTGTTCTTTCCTGTATGAAGAGTGACAACGCATCCCCATCCAAGATACGCTATGGCATAGAGGTTGGAGACGTAACAGTTATTCATAAGAGCGGCGCTTGACCACTTGTTGCGTTGCTCAGTCGTTGGAACATCTATTGTTCTACAAATCGCATAGCCATTTCGAAAGGTGTGGTAAGAATTTGGGTTCACTGGAACAGGAAAGTGCGACCGCGGAAGGGCATGTCCATAGACACTTGGAATTGTCTTTGTGGTGAAAGAACTCCATGCTACTGCAACTGGAAACCTGCTTCTTCTAATGCTAGTACCTCCTGCACTATTAAATTATTGCCAAGCTTCACAAGCTACGCCATTGGAATTGCTGGCCAATCAACCACAAACGGTTTTTCCAACCCCTTCACACAACGACTAATGTCATTGGGACAAAACCAAAATTCAGCTGAGACATTCCATGGTGATCTGTAATCTTTCTTCATACCGGCATATGTGGGGGCTGGAGTCCCATGACTCCCACGTCCAACCTTAGTATTGCACTACTTACCTGTGTGAGCTTGCAAGGCTTGGCATTTTTTAGCAGACTTTTTTGAGAGGCGGGCAATGTGCCACTTCGATGGATCACAATCTGATTCCAAAACGGATGTTGTATGCTCGACTCCAAAGTCTTGTCTGGTGAAGGCTTCTTCAATACGCGCTCGAGTCACCCTTCGGCCATAACGGGGGATAGAGTAATTTATCGTATCAGATCTGTGGAAATTATGGGCAGACCCAGGTGGCGTGTCAAGCTTGCGCTTAGTGGATCCAAATTTTTTTGCTTCTTATAAGTCGTCCGTCCTGGTTAGTAGATCCTCAGTCCGAGGAAAGTTCCTAACAGCTTGAGCAATGAGTCTAGGGTCACCTGAACGTTACGCAGACCGCAAACAAAGCGTACCTTTGTCCAGACCTTTTCCAGACGTGCCACCCTTCAACCATGTCCGATACATGGTGATCTGCATGAAAGCACAGATAAGGTCGTCCACAGTTGCTGCGTACAAACATGTCATTGTATTTCTAGATTATTGTAGCCACCGGTTGTGGACTGTTACCGCAAGGTTGCAAGAAGGCATGTCGGCTCTCTCGTCAAGTGTGAGATCCTGAGAAGGTACAATAAATGTCATAAAAATGATCAGAAGTCTCTTATATTGAACATGGAAGTTTTTTAAACTAATGGGTGATGAGGGCTTAGAAGTTGCATAGTACGGCTCCATTGTCGATATCGGAAGTGCCAGAACGCCATCCAATCTTCTAGAGCACGACGGCCAGTTTCGGTTGTGGCACCGAAAGACATCCACCATGCACGAATTACGTTGTACTGCATTTCAGCCTCCTCTTAAGTCTTTGTGTTCTTCCAAATTTTGCAAAGGGCAATGTGTTGCTCTCTAAAGCTGGGTAGAATGCTTCTGGTGGTGGCTCGCTCAAGACATTTGGTCCAATGAAATAAGCTAGTCCGTTCTTTGTTATCCATAGGCTTCTCCTTGTCGCCGGAGCCATAAACTTGCCGGACGGCGTGCCAATTCGCTCAAGCAATATCTACCATAAAGCCTTTAAAGTTTGTCTCCTACAGGCCGTGGTTCTTCATTGTGCCATTCAAATTCTTCCAGAACTGTTGTTGGGCTTCAACATCCTCCAATTGCATGTCGCACATGGCGATTGTCATGACTCTACAATACTTATTGTTATACACATGGCATGCCATGGTAGTCCAATCCTTTACTCAATTACATGATTAAACATCAACCAACAATCTTGGAGATCCCCCCCGGCTTGCATACGCTTTACAAGGTAGACACCACTACCTAGACAATCAACAGACATCTTAAAAACTAAAACTTTACCTTTAGATTGACCCGGAAACCTGTTTTCGTGGATAAACTTGGACGATTCCTTCAAACCCATGATGTCCAATTTCCTTCATCGACTTTCTCCATATTTTAATTAATGCGTGCAAATTAAATGCTGATTGTGGGAATCCTGTAGGTCGTGGAGACGAGGTCAGTTTGAGGAGACTCCAGAGTTGGGATGGCGACTAGCGCTGGGAGTGACGACAATCATGTATGTCATACTCCACTTTGTTGTGAACAATACTCTTGATTTTGATTCCACGGACTTCGAAACTGGACCGCCATGGATTTCCTTGTTTTCAAAAATTTCCCTAGTAGCCCATGTATACAATTATACAAGTAACAGAGTTATTGACACTTTCATATCTGTTGGGGTGTTGTATATTATCCCTACATCTGTCTTGTGAAGTTCATACTTTTATTATGTTAGCTTTACAGGATGGTTAGGAGGCGTGCAGCTAGGCCTGAACCTAGTGGGCCTTTCAATGAAGAGGTTGATCTAGCTAAGGAGAAAGTAGCTGAACGTCAAAGACGTAATAGAGTGAGAAAGAGGAATTTGGCAGAGCAATTGCTACAATTGGCTGTTGTCGGTGAGGACCCTAGTGAGAACAATTCTGGACGTAGGGATGTGAATAGAGTCTGTGCACAAATTTTTGAATTCATTTTGAAGGAATTCGAAGCTGCTGGCGAGGGTTTAGGGTTCTGATAGGCTGTACTGGAGTTGGTTTTGTTTAACAAAATTATAGCTCCCCACTTTCCCAAATGTTACCGTGACCAGGATGATGCGAAAACTAGCCATGCCATCATTCAATCCTATAGGAACGAATTGCAGCTCCTCAGATACCCATGCTCTAGAGAAAAATTAGTGAAGAGGAAGGCACTATTCGATGCTGCTATTAATACTGATGGCACATGAATACGTGCAATATTGAGGGTTTCTCATACAAAAACACGGAACATTTTTGCAGCCATGCATCGATGGCAAAGCCTACAATCCACTGGATCGTTGATTTTCAAGCATATTGAGCGGAGAAAGAGGGCTGAATTGTCGAATCATACAAGGGAGCTTGTGAAGGAGTGGTGGTCTAAGGAGACTCGTGTCAGTCCCAATAAGAAGGATGTTAGGAGAAAACGGGTAGAAAGGAGGGTGTACAAAATTCATCCAACGCACTTGCTGCTTGAAAGTCAGGTACTTCACCGCACCATCTTTGGTTATATGTTAATATTCAAGGTGGTCCCATTTGTAATTCGACCTTGTACAAGAGGTTCAAGGCTGCACATCCTAACACTAGTACAAAACTGGGAAAAAGAAACCGCGCTCAATTTGGACTTGCGGTTCTTTTGACCACGCAGTGGAAATAATCAACATTATTCCTAAATCGGGCTATCCCGGGGTTTCTGGCCATAACTCCCTCATTTTTGGAATTTTTTGGACGTGCAATATACCGTTGAAAGCGTCTTGAAAACAATATATTGTGTAAACATGGATGCTTTGCGTGTTTTCAAAAAATTCAGCGACCTCTGAGAACCACCTTCTGATCCGAAGGTGGTTTTCAAGGGTCACTAAATTTTTTGAAAACGTGGAACTCCGCGGAGCTCGAATGTAGGCTGCCGTGGATTTCCATGTTTTCAAAAATGTCTGTAACCCATGAAGACCACCTTCGGATCTGAAGATGGTTTTCAAGGGTCACTAAATTTTTTGAAAATGTGGAACACTGCGGAGCTCGAGAGTCGAATGTGGGCCGCCGTGGATTTCCATGTTTTCAAAAAATTTGGTGACCCATGAAAACCATCTTCGGATCCAAAGGTGGTTTTCAAGGGTCACCAAAAAATTTCGAAACATGGAACTCCGCGGAGCTCAAATGTAGACTGCCGTGGATTTTCATATTTTCTAAAATTTCCGCGATGCTTGAAAACCATCTTCGGGTCCGAAAGTGGTTTTCAAGGGTCACCAAAATTTTCAAAAATGTGGAACTCCGTGGAGCTCGAATGTGGACTGCCGTGGATTTCCATGTTTTCAAAAAATTCAGTAACTCTAATGAACTACCTTTGGATCTGAAGGAGGTTTTCAAAGGTCACTGAATTTTTTTAAATCATGGAAGTCTGTGGAGTTCAAATGTGGAATCCCGTGGATTTCTTTGTTTTTAAAAATTTCCGTGACCCTTGAAAACCACCTTCGGATCCGAAGGTGGTTTTCAAAGGTCACTAAAATTTTTCAAAACTCAGAAATACCCATTCCTTGTATAAATTTGTTTGCAAGTGCATTTTTCTTTCTCGTACCTTAGCTCTTCTAAGGCTAACTTGTACACAATCACAATTCAATCCTTTTGGAAAAAAATCAAATCAAGAAAGGCGAATGTGAAACCGCGAGGATTGCAGGGTTGATTTGGACAGCCCTTCGACAAGGTATCTGTTGGTACCCTCCAAAAATAGCAATGGCCGTCCAAATTGGGTATGTAAGGCCTTGTAGGGTTAAGAAAGTAATTGCATACTTGGAGGTAGGAGAGAAGGTGAGGCCATTGAAGGCTAGATTGGGAGCCTCGTGGCACTGAAGAGCGGCAAGGGGGGCCTGTCAAAGTTAGCCCTACCTTGTCAAAGAGGCACTGGTTGGTTGGCTGCCTTTCTTGATCCTGGCAACTGGCATCTGTGGGCAACATGGTGCGGCATGGGATTGGAGCAATGTACTTCCGTGCCACATGTTGGGTTGGCATAAAAATTCGGAACTCATGGAATGGTAGACGGGCTCTTATAAGAGCATCCGCAGCCTCACATAGTAAACTGGCCCAACGTAGCGACGTCCGCCGTGTGAGGTGCGTCTAAATAAGTTGCCAGCCTTGTTGCCCAGATAAGATCCACATTGTCTTCACTACATCGGTGTGCACAAACCCTCACTGAGCCAAAAGCTACGTGCAACCTCAACCTCTCTTAATCTTTGGAGGAAACCCTAGATATTGGCACAGGAGGATTTCCAAATTGGCTCTGATATGAGTGATTTTTGCGGTGCCTGGCGCCGTTGTCTACTCATTATGCCGAGTTTTGTTGCGGAGCTTCTTTACATACTCACCTAGGTAAGTAATCAGATGCTTGTTGGGCAAGAATCCGCGGCAAATGCTCTAATTCCACCCACCCACACAAGGCCTTTACAACTTACAAAGGCATGGGGTTCATGGAACAAATGTGGAAATGACCTTGAGTAACTAGGCCTCTAGAGCAAATGAGTAGTAGTAAGTAGTCAAATTAGAATTTTGAAGAATGAAGAGGAGACAAGGTCCATGTAAACAACAATCATACATAGATTAGTCGATCTAAAGAGGACGCTCGTATTTTTCCCTTTCGAGTGGTTTTTTGAGGGTGGGCCCTTGTTTTAACCCCTAAAGTTCCAAGAGTTCCCTGGAGGGGCTCTTGAAGTTTTGGATTGTTTCCTATGGTGTCAATTTATAACAATATTCTTTAAAAACATTACTGTAGGTGGACATTACTAAAAGCTTCGTGTGAGTCCCATTTCTTCCTAAATCCAATACGTACTGAAAAAGTTTTGCCATCTAAAAGAAAAATGTCTAAGAGCGGGCACGTTGGGCAACTCCAAAAACTATTACCAGAACACTCAATCAAATGTGAGATTTCCAATACTAGCAAGTAATATTATTTCGTTTCATCCATCATCCATCTAAAGAGATGTCCATCATCCATCTATAGAGATGTCCATCATCCATCTATAGAGATGTCCATCATCCATCTATAGAGATGTCCATCATCCATCTAAAGAGGGGGCATTCATGTGTCAGCACCGTGTATCTAATAGGGATCAGGTCCATATTCCTGAACGGGACCCGGACGCGGGGAAGAACGACAAGAAGGAGATCAAGCGGCAGATGCTCCTCGACCTCGTGGACTATGTCACCTTCGAAACGGAGAACACTTCTCGTAGTCTCTCCGAGTATATCGAATGGATGTTGGTGGCGAATCCGATTCGGAGTTTCTCTGCCTCGCATATCAACATTGGTTCCGAAAGCTGCGACGCGGAGGAGGAGCTTAAAATGGACTCGGTGTGGCCCCGACAGGGAATTGTGTATGAGTTCCTGCTGCAGTACGTACGCGGTGTCGTTGGAGACGGACGCGAAGATCGCCAAGCGGTATATTGGTCACCTGTTCGTGGTGAAGCTGCTGGACTTGTTTGATTCGGAGGATCCGAGGGAGCGGGAGTGTTTGAAGACGATTCTGCATATGTGCGTAGTTGAGATGCTCCTCTTTCGGATGCTGCATTTGATTTCATGTGGGTGAGCTTGGTGGTATTGAAATGAGGAGAAAACTCATCCAGGAATCTATGATGTCTTGTTCTGTTCAGGATCTACGGCAAGTTCATGGTGCGTCGGCCGTTCATCCAATGGCCATCAACATCATCTTCTTCCGGTTCATCTTGGAGATGTGCCGGTGCGCTGGTGCTTGTCCTGGATTTTTTTTTTTTCTGTGTAGACACATTTTACAAGACCATTTTCTAGATGTTTTTTTCACCAAAAGTGTGTCCTCTTCTAGTCTCTATGACCAAAGAATCTGAGTGAAATCTCAAAAAATAAGGACCTTTACGAAATAAGAATTGACATGAGATAATCTGCCAAATAGTTTGGGTCACGGACTCTTAACACGGCCCTTGGACTTTCACAATACCAAAACCCAAACTCCGCAAATTGCATATTTTAATGATCATTTTCAACTCCAAAACTCGGTCTCTCCTATTAGTTTGGTCTTTGATGGAGTTCGGTCCTTGGTCCGAGTATGAAACCCACTAAAATCGCCACTAGCAACCGTTCCAAAGGCTAACAGCGCCGGCAATCCGCTTGATGCCAACAAATTATGGAAATCGCATGTAATTCACTACAACAGACTTCACAGATCATCTTGTTGTACAACCTCCAAAATTTTGCATATTGATGAATTGCGTAGCTCTACATGTATATATACAAACTGCACCACGAATGTTTTGGTGCCGCTGTTTTCCAACCAATCAATCGAATTTGCCGTTCTGAGCCTCGCAGACTCATTGAAAGATCTACGGTACATGCAAAAAAGGTTCGACGTTGCTCCGAGATGACTTTGAACAGACGTCGATTTATTGAACGCGGACGGTGTTCATAAAAAAGGGATAGTATATCGATCTAATGGGACCGATCCGACCAGAAGACTGAGCCAGGCTTGTCTCGCTGCATCCGCCGCAGGAGGACGTCCGGTCGAAGCTTTTTCCCATTCACCACCACTTTCTTCTCCCACTGGTCAGCAACAACACTCTCCACACCTGCATACACAATTCGAAACATGAGAAATTGAACCAGTCAAAGTCCCGACAAACTTTTCGAGTAGGGGTGATGAGTTCTACCGTCGATACGTTTCAAGTGCTTGCGGACTTTGCGCTCGCATTCGTCGCAACACAGTGGCACGTACATTTCCACCGTCTGCCAAGATGCAAACCACAAACTCAGTCTAGATTCACTTTATCACCAAGCTTAGTACTACTGCAGAAAAACGCTCACCGTTGGTTCATCACTTGGTTCTACTCTGGTTTCGTATTGCCAGAGTAGGGGTAGAGGATGGTACATCCCGACATATCCACCGTAGTTAGGATACCCCCGGTCTGGCCACCAAGGCGCGACCCCATCGTTCCGAACGACCTGGCAGCAACCAATAACACCCATGAGATGATGCAAGAGAATGACCAGGAATCCAAAAATTGGGGTGCGGTTGTTTCAGGCTGTGAGAAGTAATGAGCTGCACCTGTTCCTGGGGCATGTGGCCGCGGCGGCTGTGATCCCAGTTGTCGTGCAGGCGGTAATTGAACCGGTACCCGTCGTCCATGTAACGATCGCCTCTCCGATGGCCTTCAGGGCGCCTGGGGTCCAGGAACGTCAGAGGTGCCAGACCGGACGACGAAGGGTAGTATTGCGGTACTTCGTGGCCATCACGGTAATCATACATTGCCATTATGTCTAGATGATTGTATCGACCCTGGACTAATCTACAGAAACCACCTCAAGAAGTAATACTCAAGGTAAATCAAACGAACACTCAGCTCCCTCAGTAGCCAGTGAATGAGGTTAGTGCCTGGAGTGCGCTGAATAAGCTGCGAAAGCTCTAAATTCAAGAGTGATGTGATCTGAGGTTCAGGCCAATTCGTGAAGGGATACTGGACTGCTAGAGGTCCATGGGTTCAAGTAGTGCAACCGGAGTGTCTGCGCACGCGGATTCATGGCCGAACGCGTCTCACCAGAGGCGATGGATGCAGAGAAACTCAATTATCGTAGCTCGGCAATATCTTAGCCCCTATCGTACGAGCGGAAACGTGCGTCTAATGCGTTGATTCAGCGAGAAGTAACGTGTGGTGAGTCGAGTTGTTCCCTTGTCTTATTCCATACTTGCCTCTGAATTCCAGCCCATGTGGTCCCACTTAAAACACACTTGGGTAGGTTTGGGAGAATGAGAGGGAGGTACGGGAGCTGTGGGTGGACACGGGTGGGACCCATGGTCTGTAATAAAGGCACAGTTGGTTGGAGAGCATGGAATCTCGTTGCGGAATCTCTTGAGGCCTTCCCATCGCACTCCCAATCACAATTATCTTGCTTACTGGGATTACTTGTCGGGTATTCCTAATATGCAAGAAAATTGGAAATGAGCAGTTACCTTAAAATTTCTTGGGTCCCGCTTGGGCGCCTACAGTTTGACCAACTACTTGTCTCAAGACGTGATGCGGTGCAGACATTCGAGGCATGTGAGCGACACACTCCCTCTCGCTCTCGCAACTCCGCCGCATTGATTACTAGCTTGTAACAAAAGGCAAACTCTCTACTATATACGTAAACTACGTTATATTAGCGGTTTTGTACTTTAGCAATTGTGCCCTCTAATTGTTCATATGTGATAAACCTCGATATTACAAATGGGGCTTGCTCTTGACACTCTGAATTCCACACTTCTGTTCTGTGTTTTGGACACTTTTTTCGAAACTTCACCAAAAAGTGTAGAGTTTTTGGTGTCGAAAACAACCTTGTTCGTACAAGAGTCTCACTGTACGGTACCCGGCAACAAAGATATGGACACTACGTTTCCACACTACACTGCTGCCAACTTTGACACCCTAAGTAGGGCTGAAAAATTGTGGATGTACCATAAAAATATTTGGCACAAGATCAATTTTATAGATGCACAGAGGTGAGCTCATTAGTTTTACAACGCATGGAGTTGGAATAGATGGATTTTGGGACTGAATTCCCGCCATGGCTGATAGCGATGCACAACCGAACAGAGAGTTCAACATGAGTCACACAAACACGAAGGTACCATCAGCAGACAATAATGCAAAACAAATAAGATGAATCTCACCTGAAATTGCCAGCATGACCATAACAAAGAGGGTGACTTTAGCTCTATCTCGAGTCTCAAGAAAACGACGTAGTTTAGTAGCAAAATTGCTTTCAACCGCTATGGTTAAATTACTCTCTTCCACTGAAATGTAGTCCGTTGATTCTTCTTAAAAGTTGATTCTTCTTAAAAGTGCATGATGAGGTTCAGTCACATGGTAAGTACACAGGAATAGCGCTCTCCAAGAAACTCTGCAGAAAGCTCTGGTGCACGTGCCTGCCAATAAGACAAGACATCAAACTTAACATCTACATCTATCCACAATCAACAATCAGGCAGATGGCAGGAGGAAATGCGTACAATTCCCTTTTGTTGATGATGCGGGGAATTGCAACCTCAGGCTCCCGCAGTATCACTAAATAAGTAGCTCCCCTCGAGTTGACGCTTCACCACCTCCTAACCAGTTGGTCACTTGTCTCGCCAACCTGTTGCACCTAATCATTCCACTTCCTCCCCCCATGCAACCAGGCAGTTCAAGGCAGTTAAATTAATCAACAAAGAAAAGAGTGTCAACAACGCTAAGAGCAAAGTCAAAAAATCTCTACGCCATTAATTGCAGAGGTGAGCCTCATCAATTATATGACGCATTGACGAGTTTCCGAACGAGGCGAAGTGCGCTATTTCCTTGTTGTTGCATGGAAACTCCTATTAAATTCTATGATCTGTGAACGAAGCTTTATTCATATGCAGCAAAGTTGCAACTGTACATCATGTACTCTCTGATCTAGTTATCAACTTCCTACGTCTTCACTAAGCACGCATGCTTACATCTTAGCTACGCTGACGATCGCTGATACAAAAAGATACTTTGTAAGACACATCAACGATCAATATGTACTGTAGCTAACTTGAAGCTCAACCAACTGAAGTCCAACAGACAGGAAGTTCAACTATTTGGATGACTGTTTAACTTCAAGTTTTCACCTTCTAACACTCCCACTAAAACTAAAGTTAAACATGAGTAGTCCACGTAGTTGCATGATCTTGCACTCTGGTTCCCTTCCAAACCATATACTGCAATCTCATACTTCAAGTAAGCAACGAAAAAAAATAAAAAAATTCCTAAACTAACTTATACGTCCATCTGAGCAACCATCCCCATAAGGCTTCTTAACTTGCAGAAAGTTTCATGTGGAACTGCTTTTGTCAAGATATCAGCAATTTGACTCTTGGTGTTGATATAGTCGACTTCAATCTCTTTTGCTTCAAGTCTCTCCCGAATATACAAGAATCTGATATGAATGTGTTTTGTGCACTTGTGATTGATTGGGTTCTTGATGACTTTGATAATAGATTGATTGTCACAGAATATCATTGTTGGAAGCTTTTGAGGAACGCCAATATTGTCGAGCAGTCTTCTCAACCAAGATGCTTCTCGACTTGCTTCATTTGCAGCAACAAGTTCTGATTCCATCGTTGATTGAGTAATACATGGTTGACGTTGCGATATCCAAGCAATCGTACCATGATTTAACATGAAGATATACCATGTCCTTGATCTCCTGTCTTTGATGTCATTCCCATAATCAACATCACTGAAACAGGCTACAAGATTTGGTTCACTCTCGCTTTGATAAAGTATTCCCCAACTGGCAGTGCCTTTCAAATAACGAAAAATTTTGTTCACTACAATCCAATGTAACTTCCTTGGATTCTTACTCCATCTTGCCGCATCGCTAACAGCAAATGAAATATCAGGCCTGCATATAATGCTGCAATACATAAGCGAACCAATAGCTCCCTTGTATAGTATTTCTCCTCCAAGTTCACTATCTTCATCTCCTTCGTTTTCAACCAAGATCTTTCCAGGAACTGCAGGTGTTGTCACTAGATGACAATCAGACATACTATACCTCTCCAAAATGTCTTGTATATATCTTGATTGATGAATAAAGATTTTGTCTCTTTCCTTGTTCACTTTGGCCTGGAAACCCACATAATACTCAATTTTGCTTCTTTTGACTTCAAACTTTTCTTCCAGATAAGTGATGATTCCATCCAACTCAATCTTGTTGACTGAACATGCGATTCCATCGTCAACATGAATCCCCACAATAGATCTCTTATCTTTATCAGTCTTGTAGTAGACACAAGTGTCTGCACTATTAACCTTTAGTTGGTATTCTTTGAGAAAGGTATTAAACTTCTTATTCCATTTTCTAGCAGCTTGTTTTAACCCATACAAGCTCTTCTTCAATCTGCACACAAGTCCTTCTCCTTTCTCATAACCCTCACGTTGACACATATATATCTCTTCATCCAAGTCTGCATTTAAGAACGTAGTTCCTATGTCAAACTGAATGATATGCATCTTGTATGCTGCAGCTACTGCAAACATAGTTCTGATTGAGTCATGCTTAATAACAGGAGCATATGTCTCTTCAAAATCAATACCAGCTTGTTGTGTATATCCTTTTGCTACCAGTCTTGCTTTGTATTTCTCAATGGTTCCATCTTCATTGAATTTTATTTTATACACCCATTTGCATTTTATTGCAGACTTGCCTTCAAGTAATCTCATCAATGTCCATGTACCATTCTTAATCAATGCATTATACTCATTATCCATTGCTGTATTCCAAGCTCTTGAGTTAGAAGACGATGTAGCTTCAACGTAATTGATTGGTTCTTGTCTTGTTTGGTCTTCATGAGCTTGTGAATATACATCATCAACTTTTGAACCACTTACATGGAAGCTGGTATCTTGTGAATATAGATCTTCAATGGTTCTGAACCTTGGGAATCTTCTTTCATCACTTTCAGTACTTGAAGCATCCATTTCACCATGCTCAATAATGACAGTATTATCATTCTTTAAAACTCCCACTGATAATTCTTCATTATTTTCTATGCTCCCACTATCACTTGTGCTCGCATGTGGTACTATGCTCCCACTATCTCTAGTGAACACATCTTGTGAACTCCCACTATCACTAGGAGGCTCAACTTTTTGGATCAAATCAGAAATTTCTACCACTTCATCAAACATGAGATTGTTGCTCTCTTTCACCTTATTTGTCTCTGGATCCCAAACTCTATAGGCCTTGCTAGTATCACAATATCCCACAAACAAAACTTGTTTGCTTTTAGGATCTAATTTGCCTCGTGCACTGTCTCTGATGAACAAATATCCTAGGCATCCAAAAACCTTATAATGTGCAACTGAAGGCTTTCATCTAAATATTCTTTCATAAGGTGTCTTATCAATACACCTGCTATTGATTGTCCTGTTCAAGACATGAACTGCCCAGTTTACTATTTCTGCCCATAACTTGACTAGAAGTTTCTTTGCATGTATCATGCTACAAGCTGCCTCAGTGACTGTACGATTGTCCCTCTCAATATAACCATTTTGTTGAGGTGTGAATGGTGCACTACTTTCACGTCTGATTTTGTTCACAAGTAGGAACTCATCAAACTCTTTACTATAGAATTCACCTCCTCTGTCACTATAGAATCTTAATAGCTTGTTACTAGTGTCACGTTCTAAAATTAATACCATCTTCTTGAAGCAAATTGCAATCAAACACTTCAGACTTCAGCTTTAGAAAAAATACATATCGAAATCCAGTGCAATCATCTTTGAAGAGGAGGTAATATTCTGCACCACCAATGGATTTAACCTTCATAATAGCAACGTCTGCATGAACAAACTCTCCTCATGTTAGAGAACGTTGCTTGTTCTTGTCAACTACATATGAGCTCATGTGTTGTTTCCCAAACATACACCCAAGACATAATTTGTTCACCTTTTCTTTAGCTTCAGATACTTCAAAATGTTCAAGACATCCAGTTTTGTACATGTTTCTTATCGTCTCTTCATTGACATGTGCCATCCTGTCATGCCATAAATGTAAAGGAAGTTTCTGAATGACTCTGTCATTTGTGTGCATAATATTTGCTTCAGAGTCTTTGCATGGGCTTGCTTCAATCAATAATGTGTACAAGTTGCCTTTTCGAACACCTTCAAGAACTACCTTTAGATCAGCATCTTGTGTTTGTAATTCACACCTGTCACTGGTGCTGATAAATGTGTGTCCAACTTTTATAGCTTGGCCGATTGAGAACAAGTTTCGTTTCAAATTTGGCACGTATAATACTCCTTTAAGTACTCCTCTTTTCTTAATCCCATTGACCATTCTTTGAATTTGTATATCACCTTTTCCTTGTACATGAAGACTATGATCATCTGCCACCACTATAGAGTGTTGCCCTGTTTCTATCGGTATCATGGTACTGAACCAATCTTTCCGATCAGTCATATGTTCCGAAGCACCACTATCAGCATACCACGTGTTTGAATCACATTGTGCTATGAATCCAAATGATACCATAAATACATGGCAATCATCATCATTGTCGGAGCTACTATATTTGAGTTCATGATTGCTTATCTGATCAGCAATATTTGCAGAACTCTTTGCCTTCTCAGCTTGCTTCAAATTTAGTTTGAGCGGCTCTAGACACTCAGCTGACCAGTGTCCCTTTCGACCACAATTGAAACACTTGGTTCTTGTCTTCAAGTCTTTTATGTATTCTTCATCACGCTCCTTCTGCTGCATTCTGCTCGATTTCTCTCCTCTAGATGAACTTGGACGAGATCTTCCATTTCGTGTGAAGAATGCTAAGTCTTCGCTTGAGACATCACCTCCTTGCATCTTGAGCACTAATTCATGTCGAAAAAGTCTCATGGATAGATTTGTCAGATTTTGCTTGTTGTTTTCAACATTCGCCCATGCTGATATGACGCTATTGAACGAAGGAGGAAGCTGCCAACAATCTTGTTCACCAATGCACGTTCACTGATTGGCTCACCTACATCTCGCAAGATCTGTACCATCTCGCTCACCTTATCGATATGAGTATTCATCGAATCTCCTTTGCAGTACTTGTAGTCGTAAAACTCTATCTGAAGAATTAAAACATTCTCCTCTGTCTTTTGTTGATGTACTGCACACAACTTGGTCCACATGGCTGCAGCTGTATGTTGTTGTGTCAAGGTTTCCATTGCTCTCATTGATAATGATTCGTACAAAAGCATTTGTGCTAGTGCATCTTTCTCTGTCCATTCAAAGATCTGTTCAGCAGTTTCTCCATCTTCATTCTTTGGACAAGCTACTGATCCATCTACAATTCCTGTCAGTTCTTCACTCGAAATATGATTTCCATGCCATATTTCCACACTGAAAAACGCTGTCCAATATCGAATACTTTCACATGGACTTTGTCTCGGTCCATGGCGGCTTAATCTATTCTACGACAATGTTTAACTCCTTCTCCAACCTAGAAGTCATGAACACATCGTCTCAGACGTTGTTGTGGGCCCATAACCTATTAAATTCTATGATCTGTGAACGAAGCTTTATTCATATGCAGCAAAGTTGCAACTGTACATCATGTACTCTCTGATCTAGTTATCAACTTCCTACGTCTTCACTAAGCATGCATGCTTACATCTTAGCTACGCTGACGATCGTTGATACAAAAAGATACTTTGTAAGACACATCAACGATCAATATGTACTGTAGCTAACTTGAAGCTCAACCAACTGAAGTCCAACAGACAGGAAGTTCAACTATTTGGATGATTGTTTAACTTCAAGTTTTCACCTTCTAACAACTCCTACATTCCATTGTCGAAGTGTTCCAATTGTCATATTTCTTCTGACAGTGTCTTGTTCTGAAAAACTAAAGTTGGTAACTAATTGTACAGCTTGGAAACAGAGCTCTTGTTGATAGTCAATATAAGACTGCTTATAACCTATGTTTCCACTTATCTAGTGCATCCGCCCGACGACAGCTGAACCTTGATATTTTTTTTATGTACTGCAATTTGATAAAAGATTTGAGTCTGCAATATGAAAGACCAAGATTTTTAACCCCAAGTGCCGAAGAGAAAAACATCAATAGGAACTCCATTTGTATATTCAATAAATTCATTTAGAAAGGAAGAAAATTTTATGCTTTGGTACATCTTTCTAGAAGTTTGTCTCATTAGCACTTAGGGTGGGGGTTAGCTTTGGGAAAAAATGATGCCATGGAACAGTGCTTGTTTTTGAAATATGAGATGTTTAATGGATTTATTAATTTTTGGTGTGCATGCGGAAGGCTTTTGGCCACCGGAGGTTGTGATGGAAATGCTCGAGGATTGATGTTGTAAACGTGGAACAAGAGGAGCGTGCTAAGGCACAAAAACGATCATGCAATCAAAGCAACTTCAACAAGATTTGATTGTAGTGGAAGATAGTGGTGAGATAGTGAGAACTTCTAGTTTGTACAAGTCAAAAATACTCACTTCTTAGCACTTGTTATCATGTCTCCATCAACTTGTCGTAAAAATTCCTTTAGCCCTCATTTCTAAACAAGCTACATGTACGCATGTCTACATATAATATAACCAGCTTTTAAACGCAATTTATTGACATTCTTCAACATATTTTTCAACACTTTGTTTGACACATTCTTCGATAATTTCTTCGACATGTCCTTTGACATCTTCTTTGACACATTCTTCAACACGTTCTTTGACATTTTCTTTGACATATTCTTTGACACATTCTTCAACAATTTCTTCAACATATTTTTCGACACTTTCATTGACACCTCCTTCGACATTATTTTTAAAGACACTCTAAATTCGATACTCCCAATTTCTTGTTTTCAACACTGTTTTCGACACAAAAGTGCCGAAAAGAGTGTCAAAAACAGCCCCAATAGTTGTGCTACTTCAACTGTAATTCACTCTTGACACTATTCGCTACGTAAGAATCTGCTCTATCGACTCCCCATGCTCTGATACCATAATAGAAAGTGACATAGACACAAACTCAGAGACAGCTAAGACGCGCAAGTGCGCAATGGTGCCAGTCACGGCGTTGATACACACACAAGTTCAACGTCGACGTTGATAGAAACGGATGAAAGTACACTAACGACTTAGTAGTAAAGAAGTGGATGAATTTACAGAAGTATATCCAGGGCGAGAGCGGAATTATATTCCAACAGGTCAACCTGTGCTGTTACACATTCTACTTCTGGGACACGGGCAAGAACGTGGACGAGAAGGAGATCAGATGCTCCCCGACCTCGTCGACTATGTCACCTCCAGAACGGAAAACACTCCACGAAGTCTCTCTTTGAGGATATCACGAGGATGTCGATCGGTGGTGAATCTGTTTCGGAGTTTCCCTCCCTCGCACCACGAGAACACTGGCTCCGAGAGCTGCGACGCGGAGGAGGAGCCCAACATGGCCCCACCTGCAGGTCGTATATGAGTTCCTGCTGCGGTACGTGGTGACGTCGGAGACGAATGCGAAGGTCGCCAACCGGTATAATGATCACTTCGTTGTTCGGGGTCAAGCGGCTGGACTTGTTAGACTCGGAGGGTTCGAGAGAGCGGGAGTGTTTGAAAACGATTCTGTACAAGTGCGTAGTTGGGATGAGTGCGTAGTTGAGATGCTCCTCTTTCGGATGCTACATTTGATTTCATGTGGAAGAGCTTGGTGGTATTGAAATGAGGAGAAAACTCATCCAGGAATCTATGATGTTTTGTTCTGTTCAAGATCTGCGGCAAGTTCATAGTCCAGCAGCTGTTCATCCGAAAAGGCCATCCACGATATCTTCTTCTGGTTCATCTTCGAGACAGAGCAGCACATCCCCCTTGCAAACCCCCCACTAGTCCTCCTGCATAGAATGTCTCGGCTAACATGTTGATAAGCAGGGTCTACAAATTAGGTGCTGTATGCCAGCACCACCGCTCCAATGTTCGATCGACACTGGCCATGCTGACAGCGGCGCCAATCAACTTGTTGCCAGAAAATTATGGAAGTCGCATGTAATTCACTACAACAGACTTCACAAATCATCTTGTTGTACAACCTCCAAAATTTTGTATTCTGATAAATGGCGTTGCTCTACATGTATATATACAAACTGCACCACGAATGTTTTGGTGCCGCCATCTTCCTATCAATCAATAAAAATAATTCGTTATGAGTTGCGCCGACTCATCGAATTATCTACGGTACATGTAGAAAAGCTTCAACGTTGCTCAGAGATGACTTTTTGTACAGAAGTCGATTTTCTGAACGCGGACGGTGTTCATATAAAGCGATAGTATACCGATCTAATGGGACCGATCCGACCAGAAGACCGAGCCAGGCTTGTCTCGCTGCATCCGCCGCAGGAGGACGTCCGGTCGAAGCTTTTTCCCATTCACCACCACTTTTTTCTCCCACTGGTCAGCAACAACACTCTCCACACCTGCATACATCATTTGAAACATAAGAATCGAACTCAAAATCACTCAACATTTTGATTAGTGTGATGAGTACTACCTTCGATACGTTTCAAGTGCTTGCGGACTTTGCGCTCACATTCGTCGCAACACAGCGGCACGTACATTTCCACCGTCTGCCAAGATGCAAACCACAAACTCAGTCTAGATTCAGGTTATCACCAAGCTTAGTACTACTGCAGAAAAACGCTCACCGTTGGATCATCACTTGATTCTACTCTGGTTTCGTATTCCCAGAGCAGGGGCAGAGGATGGTACATCCCGACATATCCACCGTAGTTAGGATACCCCCGGTCTGGCCACCAAGGCGCGTCGCCATCACTCCGAACGACCTGGCAACAACCAACAACACCCATGAGATGATGCATGAGAATGACCAGTAGTCCAAAAATTGGGTGCGGTTGTTTCAGGCTCTAAGAAGTAATGAGCTGCACCTGTTCCTGGGGCATGTGGCCGTGGCGGCTGTGATCCCGGGTGTCCTGCAGGCGGTAATTAAACCGGTACCCGTCGTCCATGTAACGATCGTCTCTCCGATAGACTTCAGGGCGCCTGGGGTCCAGGAACGTCACAGGCGCCAGACCGGACGACGAAGGGTAGTATTGCGGTACTTCGTGGCCATCACGGTAATCATACATCGCCATTGTGTCTAGATGATTGTATCGACCCTGGACTAACTCACAGAAACCTCCCTAAGAAGTGATTTCCGAGGTAATCAAACGAACACTCAGCGCTCTCAGCAGCCAGGAAATGAAGTAAGTGACCGAATGAGCTGCGAAAGCTCTGAATTCAAGATAGATGTGAGCTGAAGTTCAGGCTAGTTCGTGTAAGGATACTGGATTGCTAGAGACCCAGGGGTATAAGTAGTGCGATCGGAGTGTCTGCACACGCGGTTTCACGGCCGAACGCGTCCCCGCAGTGGCGATTGAATCGGATTGATGCAGAGAAACTCAATATGTTTGGCAGTATTTTACTGCCTGTAGTACGTGCGGAAACGCGCGTCTGGTGCATTGCTTGACCGAGAAGTAAAGGAGTTGAGTCGAGTTGATCCCGTGGCTTAATTCCGTCTTTGCCCTTGATAGCATGTGGTCCCACTTTAAACACACATGAGTAGGTTTGGGAGAATGAGAGGGAGGCACTGTACTGTACAGGAGCTTTGGGAAGCCACAGGTAGGTCCCACTGTCTGTAATGAATGCACAATTGATTGTAGAGCATGAGATCTGGTTGCGGAATCTCACAGGAGGTCTTACACTGTAGCTCACTCCGAATCCGAATGACCATTGAGCTTGGGCCGGGTGTCTCTAATATAAAAAATTGGAAAAGAGCTGTTATCAAATAAGTTCTTGGGACCCGCTTGGGCGCCTACAGTCTTGCCTACATTGACGGAAATTCGGACCAACTCCAGTTGGCGAGAGCGGCGCAAGTCTCAAGACGTGATGCGGTGCAGACATGTGAGCGACACATTTCCTCTCGCGTTGATTTCTAGCTTGTAACAGAAGTCAAACTCTCTACAATCAATGTTTTTAGCTATTGAATTGGGTATCCATATCGGTATGGAATACAGCATGGAATATACAGAATTCGACACTCTTATTCTGTACACAAGTTTTGGACACTTTTGTCGAAACGTCCCTAAATGTGTCGAAAACAGCCCCATTTGTCTCTGCACACAACGATAGAGCCTATTTGGAGTACAAAGCATGTATTATAAGACCTAAAATGCTTGATTTGCACATAAAATTGCGCTTTGCATCTGGAAAGATTTGCACAATTGAAAGTGCCAATTGCTCAATTGACAAATATAATCTTTTATTTCATTCTAGTTACTTCACCATCATGTAGGAAGCGGGCCTTATATATTCGTTGTCTGTAACAGATAGGTATGCTTTCGCTGTGTTGAGTTGCTCATCCGTTTGCAGGCTCATTTTAGGCAGCTGATTTCGATGGGAACTTTGACTGGTGTTTTTATTGCATCCAAGGAAACCTCAATGAAGCTCAAAGAAACCTCAATGGTGCTCAAAGGAACCTCAGTAAAGCATTCATTTTGTTTAAATTTGAATATATTTTATTGATAATAATGTTTATATCAAATCAACCCTCCAAGGCCTAACGTCCATTTTTGGATCGTTTGGGGTGTTAACCTCTGTAGTAAGCATTATACTCCACCTCCGAGGAATTTGTTTTGAGAAAAATTTAGAGGCAAAGCAAGATGAGTATCTTTTGGGACTGGTGCCACCAAAGTTGATATAGGCATTGGCAAACTACCGTGATTTCTGTGAAGTGGGGTCGCAATGAACTGTACTAAATATGTAAATGATGTTTTGCATAATTTATTACATTTATGTTTGCGTGCCATGCTTGCAGCCATATGTCAATAGGACGAGCTCCACCTCCACCCCCAGTTCTTTTAACAACTCCTTTCGAGTTCTACGGATCAGCAAAAGCGATCTTCTTGTGCTCCCCACACTACAAACTAGGCGGATGCCCTTAAATTGCAAACCTCCAATTACACATAGTCACAACATCACCAACCTATACAGGGAGAGTCATGAGAATCAACCCCAAAAACTAACATTGAACCCTCCCACAAACCCTAGACTCACCTCACATCACCAGCTTAAAAGGTGTATATGTTGCTAAATTTTGATACATTCTTTGATGACTAAGAGTAAAATATGTGGTTATATAAATTGTCCATTGGTCCCTCACATACCTTTAAGCAATCACGCTAACTTAGATAACAAGGACTATGCTTGCCCTGTTGGGGACAACGGACCAATTAACTAGTATTTATATCGTTCAGTTGAATCATGTGCATAATCAACCTCAATGTGAGCTTGATGTTTCAGCTTTTGTATCAGTAAGTGGAAAACAAACTTGAAAGATCATGAACAATTCACTCACTCGTAGCCTTGAGCAATCGTTGCTGAGATGCCGTATAATTAGCACCGTGAATGAGGAACATCGAGTATCCCAACTCTACATATACAATAAACAAAACACATATCCAACTCTGAGGCCTTCCTATCTCACTCCGAATCAAAACGATCGTTCTTCTCTGGGATGACTTGTCGGGATTTATGACAAAATAAACTGGAAAATATCTGTTCCCATCTAACTTCTTGGGTCCCGCTTCGGCGCCTATAGTCTTGCCTAAAATGACGTACATTCGGACCAACTACTGTAAACGCGTGGGGCGCAAGTCTCAACTCGGGATGCGGTGCCGACATTCGAGGACACGTGAGCGACACACTGCATCTCGCAACACGCCCGCGTTGATTTCGAGCTTGTAATTGTAGGAAAATCGTCTAGAATCCATATTGTTAACTATTGAGTTGGGTATCCATATTAGTACAATATCGATGAGACCAACGACCGGACGAAATCCAAGTGTGCCGGAGGTCTAGATGATTTTTCTGCATAGTCTACTCCCCGCATAGATTTCCATATTGTCCAGTCGCTGGTGTGAAGTGGCCCTGACTCGAATATTGCAGGACTGTAGATGATAGACTTCACAATAGATTTAAGGCATATTCTACTATAATTCAGCATGGAATACTTCAGAAGGAGCTATGGAAGGAACTGTATCACAGCTCCTTCCGTTGCAGGTTAATTACGTTATATTAGCGGTTTTGTACTTTGGCAATTGTGCTGTCTGATTTGTATTTTGTCCGTAAGTGATGATTCTTCTCATTACTACAAATGGGGCTGCTCTTGACACTCTGGATTCGGCACTTTTACTCTGCACACAAGTTTTGGACGCTTTTTTTGAAACTTCACCAAAGAGTGTCCAATTTAGAGTGTACGAAAATAGTGGCGACCAAGGTTTAAGGGTGTAGGGTTTCAGGTACCAGACTTGAGAGTTTTCCTGAAAGTACTCAGGATTTTAACCCTAACTGCACCCCAAAACGCTAATAGGGGTTGTATACCTCAAAGTCCACTTGTTTTTTAGAAACATGGTGGTTTGGTTAACTTTGGGGTTTATTCCATGAGTTATGGTCCTTTGTTAGCCAACCAACATGCTACAGGGTTAATCATCTAGGCACAGTCACCGTCCAATGCAAGGTGGCATTGGTGACTCAAATTACTAATTTGGTTACATTAGCTTGTTCCATGCGCGTGGCCCATAAAATATGGAGGGTGAGAACTTTCACCCTGCAAACATTGCCGTATTTAAATCTCACCCTACTTTGATGAATAGAGAAAGACACAAGGTCCTTAACCCCTAAAGGACCACGACCACTTTCGCTCTAAAACCAGTCCAAAACTGCCACTGCCAAAAAGAGACATGAAAATTATATTTTAAAGTGAATTTCGGATTTTCAACGGTAAGATCTTAAAACAGACTTCTATATAAACATGCCATGCAATTTTGGTTGCAATCCACCGCACGGATTGATAGATTTTAGTGTTTAAAGTCAAAACAATGGTTCATTTTCTTCCTTGCGTTGAGTAGATTAGCAGACTTTGACTTCACTTTGTATCAAATTTTTGCATTGTACAAGGTCTAAATCTTTTACCATTGTCTTAAGCATGATGTTGTTATCCAACACACCAATTTTTAGAGGTAAAAAAAGGGGGTAGCATATTCAAAACAAGTGTGCAAGGAGTGGGGGTTCAAAAATTGTCATTTCACGTTTTATTTTTTTGTGAACTACGTATGTATTCAAATGATAATCCAAACGGTCAATAAGAAGGTTTGCACCACATATTGTTGTTGAAAAAATAAAAAGTGAAAAATATGAAGATCTCTAGAAAAGATTGTAGAAAAGATGAAGTTGTTTCCCCCGTTGCCCGACAATGTGTGAAAATGTTTGACTTGGAATAAAATGCATTTTTACACTAAAGACAAGATTTTTTTTGGAAAATTTCCAGAAAAGGAAATATTCTTTATATGTGTGAAAAATCTCAATGTCAATAGAAACTTTTGTTAAAAAATTTGGAGGTGCCCGGAGTCCCTACTTTTGGCTTTAAGTGGTACTAACTTTCAAACCACAAATCCAAAAATAAATAAATAAATATCTCCACGAAGCTCTTATCAGATCCTATCTTGAAAAAAAATTCAATTAACCCCTAAAGGGCCAGAGTCTCCTTCAGGGGGATTTCACATTTTGGGCAGGTTTCCTAAAATTCGAAAAAAAATCCTTTTTTTTTTAAACTTTTATTATAGATCGGCCTTGATAAGAGTTCCGTGGAGGTATTTTTTTTTTAAAATTGGATTTATGGTTTGAAAGTTAGTACCACCTATTGTCAAAAATGGGGAGGCTGGGCAGCCTGGGCACCCCTGAGGACCAATAAAACACAAGTGTGAAAGAGGGGCAGTAAGTAGGGGCACAAAGGGTGGAGGGAAGGTGGGGCAGTCCAAATCAAGGGGAAGAATGGTGGAAGGGAAGACCCCACAAATTCCAAAAAAAGGGATAAATATAAATTTTAAAAAAATAGCATAAAGTGGTGCATGGCAGGGGCTGTGGCGGGGCCCGGATACTGAAAGAGATGGCACGTGTGAAGAAAAAAAAAACAAAAAAACAAAAAAAACCCCGAGGAGCTGCGCGGGTCCTGCACATGGGAGTGGGTGAATGACATGGCCCTTCATTTCTTGAAGGGTCCCCATTTTGAAGCCCTGCCCTCACCTATAATATTTGAATAATTCAATAAATTCATTAAAATTAGAGATTTTACCCATTTCAGAAGAAGAAAACACTCTAAAATAAGTAAAAAAATTAATTCCACATTTCAACCGTGCGGATTTCTAAATTTGTAAATTCATATTTAGCAAATAATTTCTCACTTCATTTGTAGTCATTTGCATTGTTTCATACCCCCTTTCACTAAAGTATTTATTTGAGCATGATGTACCCCTCGAAATGACCTCAAATTTTGCACACACTTAGCTAACATCATATTCTTTGCATTGGTAATGGTTTCCAACACAATGTACTGTAAAAACTAGAAGATATGCTTAGTCAAAGTGAGCTGACTCTGTCGGGCAAGAGGGAAAAAAAACTACTTCTTGCACTTCAAACACTATAATCTTCACATCCGTGTGGTGGATTGCAACTAAAATTTTACAAGATTATTATACATGAGTCTAGTTTTAAATCTTATAGTTAAAAGTTGAGAATTCTTTTAAAAAATGTGATTATTGTGGCCATGTTTGACTATGGCAATTTTGGACAGAATTTGTCAAGGAACTTTAGGGGTTAAAAAGGATTTTTTTTCGAATTGTAGGTACATGCCCAAAATCCAAAATGACCCCGGGGGTACGTTTGGTCCCTTAGGGGTTAAAGGATGTTGCACCAAGTCTTTTTGGCTAACACAAGATAGCCACCCTTCAAAACTTAGACTTTCAGGAAAACTCTTCTCTCTGCTCAAAGATAGAGCCTATTTAGAGTAGAAAACATGAAATGTTATAATACTTATACTGCTTGATTTGCACATAAAATTGCGCTTGCATCTGAAAAGATTTGCACTATTAAAAACTTTGCCAATTGGTCAGTCGACAAATATAATATTCGATTTCAATCTAGTTACTTCATCATCATGTAGGGTACTGGCCCTATATATTCTTTGTCGGTAACAGAGAGGTTTGCTTTCGCTTTGTTGATTGCAGGGTTATTAGAGGCACCTGAAATCGTGGAGGTTGTGTAACAAGACAGCAGCCGAACGTTGCTTGAGAAACGAGTAGTAAGTGTAGGTATTGATAGGCACGTCGGTGGGCAGGTGGAAAAAGCACACTGCCGCGATTGATCGAAATTGACCCTCGAAGGTCTAGAAGCCTTGCCCTCTAAGTCTTATGGAGCCCCAAATCTTATCGGAGTCTTTTTGAAATCCTGAAATATACACATTTGGATGAATATAATCATGGAATTTCTTTACTAATATTCAGTCTTTAAGCATTAAAATAGAGAATTTGCAAGTGACGAGTGGGAAGCATAATAATGTGGACATTATCCTTTAAGGATGATGGGCGGCTAAGGTTGGCCAAGAAGTTAGCTAACTTGTACACAATCACAATTCAATCCTTTCTGAAAAAAATCAAATCAAGAAAGACAAATGTGAACCCGTCATGAGGACTGCGGGGTTAATTTGGACGGCACTTCAACAAGGTATTTGTTGGTATCCTCCAAAAGTAGCTATGGCCATCCAAATTGGGTATGTTAGGCTTTATAGGGTTTAGAAAGTAATTGCACACTTGGAGGTAGGGGAGAAGGTGAGGCCATTGACTGGCTAGATTGGGAGCCTTGTGGCAGTTGAAGAGCGGCAAGGGGGGCTGTCGAGGTTAGCCCTACCTTGTCAAAAAGGCAACGGTTGGCTAGCCGCCCTTGATGATCCTGGCAACCGGCATCTATAGGCAACATGGTGCCGCATGGGATTGTAGCAAGGTACTTCCCTGCCACATGTTGGGTTGGCATAAAAAGTCGGGATTCATGGAGTGGTAGAGGTGCTCTTGTAAGAGCATCCACAGCCTCACACAATGAACTGGCCCGGCGTAGCTAAGTTGATCGTGTAAGGTGCATCTAAAATAAGTTGCCAGCCTTGTTGCCCAATTAAGATCCACATTGTCCTCACCACACCGGTGTGCACAAATCCTCACTTAGCCAAAAGCTACGTGCTACCTCAACCTCTCTTGATCTTTGGAAGAAACCCTAGATATTGGAATACGCCTAGACATTGTACGGGAGGATTTCCAATTTGGCCGTGATATGAGTGATTTTTGCGGTGCCTGGCGCCATTGTCAACTCACTATGCTGAGTGCCGTTGCAGAGCTTCTTTACATACTCACCTAGTCAAGTGCACAAATGCTTGTTGGAAGGCATCCGCTGATGATGCTCTAATTCCACCCACCCACACAAGGCCTTTACAATTTACAAAGGCATGGGGTTCATAGAACAAATATGGAAATGACCTTGGATAACTAGGCCTCTGGAGCAAATGAGTAGTAGTAAGTAGTCAAATTAGAATTTTGAAGAATGAAGAAGAGACAAGGTCCATGTAAACAACAATCATACATAGATTAGTCGATCTAAAGAGGACGCTCATATTTTTCCCCTTCAAGTGGTTTTTGGAGGGTGGGCCCTTGTTTTAACCCCTAAAGTTCCAAGAGTTTCCTCGAGGGGCTCTTGAAGTTTTGGATAGTTGCCTAAGGTGTCAATTTATAACAATATTCTTTAAAAACATCATTGTAGATGGGCATTACTAAAAGCTTCGTGTGAGTCCAATTTTTTCCTAAATCCAACATGTAATGAAAAAGTTTTGCCATCTGAAAGAAAAATGTCCAAAGAGCGAGCATGTTGGGCAACTCCAAAAACTTATACTAGAACACTCAATCAAATGTGAGGTTTTCAATACTAGCAAGTAATATTATTTCCTTTCATATTGTCAAAAACATTTCTTGTCTAAATAGTGAAAGATAGCACATTAATCAGAATCAACATTTTCACACATTGTCACACATTCTTGGCCATGGTACCAAAAAAACTTCTTTCCACATAAAACGTAGAGATCTTCATATCTCTTATCTTTCATTTTTCTACTACAAGATGTGATCTAAACCTTGTTTTGTACTGTTTGGATTCTCATACAAAACATATTTAGTTCTCAAAAAAATAAAACGTAAATTGGCTTGATTCTTGAACCTCGACTCCTTGCACAATTTTTTTGAATATGCTACACCTCTTTTCTACCTCTAAAATTGGTGCACATGGAACTAACATCGTGCTTAACATGAGGGTGATGAATGTAGACCTTGTGTAGTGCAAAAATTTGAGACCAACTGAAGTCAAAGTCTGATGATCCACTCAACTCAGGGATGAAAATGAACCGTTTTCACTATTTCAAACACCATAATCTTCCATCCGTATAGCCAAAGTTGATGAAACTTTGTATCAAGTACGTTACTGAGTAAGTCTTAATTTAGAGCCTATGGTTAAATGTAGAAACAAAGGGGTTTGTTTCCCTCCTTATTCATTGCACTAGAACGAGTAGTCTTGAAGTGTTTTTGGTGTGAAAATAGAGTTTTCCTTGTGAAAATAGAGTTTTCCTGAAAGTGCTTCCCGAATGGGCAAGTCAGGAGGAATATGGTGCTAGAGAGTATGAGATGTATAAAAAATGAGAGTATGAGATGGAAAAAAAGGAGCATGAGGAAATTTCATATTGCCTTTTTTTGCACCAATGAAATGCTTTGCAATCAATGTTCTTGGGCCCTACCCCATGCAAGCTAAAGCTCCTCCATAGTACCCTAAGTTCTCACAGGGTTGACCAATAGTTCCCCCAAACCTTTCCCAGGCAAGACACCATGTGCATGTGGTCTCGGTTACTAACATAAGACCTTAAGATTCGGGGTACCTATCCAGTGTATTTTGGTGACTTTCAGGAAAACTCAAATGCCTTGGGACTTTAGGGGTGACTGGCATGGGGTCTTTTTTATGCCTCTCCTAATTTGGAGGGTCTAGAGATTTCTACAGAAAATTGTTTTGGCATTTTAGGGGCATGTGGCCACAAATTACCCTCAGGGGCGCACAATCATAATTGAAACATCAATAAGGGGTTTTATTCACAAAAATGCGACGCGGAGAAGGAGGAGCTTAAAATGGACTCGGTGTGGCCCCAACAGGAGATTGTATATGAGTTCCTGCTGCGGTTCATCTTGGAGATGTGCCGGTGCGCTGGTGCTTGTGCTGGATTTTTTATGTTTTTTGTGTGTAGACACGTCTTGACCATTTTCTTGATGTTTTTTTCACAAAAAATGTGTTCTCTTCTAATCTCCATGACCAAAGAATCTGAGTGAAATCTCAAAAGATAAGGACCTTTACAAAAAGAGAATTGACATGGGATAATCTGCCAAATAGTTTGGGTCACGGACTATTAACACGGCCCTTGGACTTTCACACTACCAAAACCCAAACTCTGCAAATCGCATATTTTTAAGTTCATTTTCAACTCCAAAACTCGGTCTCTCCAGTTTGGTCTTTGATGGAGTTCGGTCCTTGGTCCGAGTATGAAACCCACTAAAATCGCCACTAGCAACCGTTCCAAAGACTAACAGCGCCGGCAATCCGCTTGATGCCAGCAAGTTATGGAAGTCGCATGTAATTCACTACAACAGACTTCACAAATCATCTTGTTGTACAACCTCCCAAATTTTGAATATTGATGAATTGCGTAGCTCCACATGTATACATACAAACTGCACCACGAATGTTTTGGTGCCGCCGTTTTCCTATCAATCAATCAATCAATCAAATTTGCTTTCTGAGCCTCGCAGATTCATTGAAAGATCTACGGTACATGCAAAAAAGGTTCGACGTTGCTCCGAGATGACTTTTTGTACAGACGTCGATTTACTGAACGCGGACGGTGTTCATATAAAGCGATAGTATATCGATCTAATGGGACCGATCCGACCAGAAGACTGAGCCAGGCTTGTCTCGCTGCATCCGCCGCAGGAGGACGTCCGGTCGAAGCTTTTTCCCATTCACCACCACTTTCTTCTCCCACTGGTCAGCAACAACACTCTCCACACCTGCATACATCATTTGAAACATAAGAATCGAACTCAAAACCACTCAACAAACCTTTTGATTAGTGTGATGAGTACTACCTTCGATACGTTTCAAGTGCTTGCGGACTTTGCGCTCACATTCGTCGCAACACAGCGGCACGTACATTTCCACCGTCTGCCAAGATGCAAACCACAAACTCAGTCTAGATTCACTTTATCACCAAGCTTAGTACTACTGCAGAAAAACGCTCACCTTTGGATCATCACTTGATTCTACTCTGGTCACGTATTGCCAGAGCAGGGGCAGAGGATGGTACATCCCGACATATCCACCGTAGTTTGGATACTCCCGGTCTGGCCACCAAGGCGCGACGCCATCGCTCCGAACGACCTGGGAACAACCAACAACACCCATGAGATGATGCATGAGAATGACCAGGAATCCAAAAATTGGGGTGCGGTTGTTTCAGGCTCTAAGGAGTAATGAGCTGCACCTGCTCCTGGGGCATGTGGCCGTGGCGGCTGTGATCCCAGTTGTCCTGCAGGCGGAAATTTAATCGGTACCCGTCGTCCATGTAACGATCGTCTCTCCGATAGACTTCAGGGCGCCTGGGGTCCAGGAACGTCACAGGTGCCAGACCGGACGACGAAGGGTAGTATTGCGGTACTTCGTGGCCTTCACGGTAATCATACATCGCCATTGTGTCTAGATGATTGTATCGACCCTGGATTAATCTAGATGATTGTATCGACCCTGGACAAATCTACAGAAACCTGCTCAAGAAGTAATATTCAAGGTGAATAATACGAACACTCAGCTCCCTCAGCAGCCAGTGAATGAGGTTAGTGCCCGGAGTGCGCTGAAGAAGCTGCGAAAGCTCTGAATTCAAGAGTGATGTGATCTGAGGTTCAGGCCAATTCGTGAAGGGATACTGAACTGCTAGAGGTCCAGGGGTTCAAGTAGTGCAACCAGAGTGTCTGCGCACGCGGATTCACGTTTCACCAGAGGCTTCTCACCAGAGGCGTCTCACCAGAGGCGTCTCACCAGAGGGGTCTCACCGAACGCGTCTCACCAGAGGCGATGGATGCAGAGAAACTCAATTACCGTAGCATGGCAATATATTCGACCCTATCGTACGAGCGGAAACGTGCGTCTAATGGTTGATTCAGCGAGAAGTAAGGTGTGGTGAGTCGAGTTGTTCCCTTGTCTTATTCCATACTTCCCCTGAATTCCAGCCCATGTGGTCCCACTTAAAACACACTTGGGTAGGTTTGGGAGAATGAGAGGGAGGTACGGGAGCTGTGGGTAGACACGGGTGGGACCCATGGTCTGTAATAAAGGCACAGTGATTGGAGAGCATGGAATCTAGTTGCGGGATCTCTTGAGGCCTACTCCCAATCACAATTATCTTGCTTACTGGAATTACTTGTCGGGTATTCCTACTATGCAAGAAATTGGGAAAAGAGCTGTTACCATATAACTTCTTGGGTCCCGCTTCGGCGCCTACAGTCGGACCAACTACAGTACTTGGGGCGCAAGTCTCAAGACGTGATGCGGTGCAGACATTCGAGGCATGTGAGCGACACACTCCCTCTCGCTCTCGCAACTCCGCCGCGTTGATTACTAGCTTGTAACAAAAGGCAAACTGTCTACTATACACGTAAACTACGTTATATTAGCGGTTTTGTACTTTAGCAATTGTGCTCTCTAATAAGTATTTTGTTCATATGTGATAAACCTCGATACTACAAATGGGGCTTGCTCTTGACACTCTGAATTCCACACTTTTGCTCTGTGTTTTGGACACTTTTTTCAAAACTTCACCAAAAGGTGTCGAGTTTTCATTGTCGAAAACAACCTCGTTCGTACAAGAGTCTCTGTGTACAGTACCCGGCAACAAAGATATGGACACTACGTTTCCACACTACCGTGCTACCAACTTTGACACCCTCCCGAGGGCTAAAAAATTGTCGATTTACCATGAAATATTTGGCACAAGATCATTTCTTTGTTGACAACATGTGTGCCAAATTTCAAGTCGAGAAGATGAATACAAAAAAAGATGTATATTCAAAATCTACCAAGATGTATAGGTGTGAACCATTCACAGCTGCCAACTTTGGCACCCTCCCTAGGGTTGAAAAATTGTCGATATACCATGAAATATTTGGCACAAGATCATTTTTATAGATGCACAGAGGTGAGCCTCATCAATTTTATGACGCATCGAGTTGGAATAGATGGATTTTGGGACTGAATTCCCGCCATGGCTGATAGCACTGCACAATCAAACGGAGAGTTCAACATGAGTCACACAAACACGAAGGTACCATCAGCAGACAAGAATGCAAAACAAGACTATTCAAATAAGATGAATCTCACCTGAAATTGCCAGTGTGAGTATGCCATCTCCAATGACAAGGCCAGTTCCCAGCATGACCATGACAAAGAGGGTGACTTTAGCTCTATCTCAAGTCTCAAGAAAACGACGTAGTTTAGTAGCAAAATTGCTTTCAGCCGCTATGGTTAAATTACTCTCTTCCACTGAAATGTAGTCCGTTGATTCTTCTTAAGAGTGCAAGATGAGGTTCAGTCGCATGGTAAGTACACAGGAATAGCGCCCTCCGAGAAACTCTGTAGAAAGCTCTGGTGCACGTGCCTGCCAACAAGACAAGACATCAAACTTAACATCTACATCTATCCACAATCATGCACATGGCAGGAGGAAATGCGTACAAATCCCTTTGATTGATGATGTGGGGAATTGCAACCTGAGGCTCCCGCGGCAACACGAAATAAGCAACTCCCCTCGAGTGGACGCTTCACCACCTCCTAACCAGTTGGTCACCTGTCTCGCCAACCCGTTGCACCTATTCATTCCACTTCCTCCCCCCATGCAACCAAGGCAGCTCAAGGTGGTTAAGTTAATCAACAAAGAAAAGAGTGTCAACAGCGATAAGAACAAAGTCAAAAACATCTCTACGCCATTAATTGCAGACGTGAGCCTCATCAATTTTATGACGCATCGACGAGTTTCCGTACGAGGCGAAGTGCACTATTTGGTTGCTGTTGCACAGAAACTCCTACATTCCATTGTCGAAGTGCTCCAATTGTCATTTTTCTTCTGAAAGTGTCTTGTTCTGAAATACTAAAAGTTGGTAACTGATGGTGTAGCTTGGAAACAGAGCTCTTGTCGATAGCCAACATAAGACTCCTTATTAGCTACGATTCCTCTTATTTGGTGCATCCGCCGGACGACAGCTGAACCTTGATATTTTTTTAATGTACCGCAATTTGAGAAAAGATTTGAGTCTGCAGTTTGATAGACCAAGATTTTTAACCCCATGTGCTGAAGAGAAAAACATCAATAGGAACTCCTTTCGTGTATTCAAAATAATTCATTTTGAAGGAAAGAAAATTCTACACTTTGGTATATATTTCTAGAAGTTTGTCTCATTAGCACTTACTAGGGTGGTGGTTAGCTTTGGAAAAAAATGATGCCATGGAACACTGCTTGTTTTTTAAATATGAGATGTTTAATGGATTTATTAATTTTTGGTGTGCATGTGGAAGGCTTTTGGCCACCGGAGGTTGTGATGAAAATGCTCTAGAGGATTGGTGCTGTAAACTTGGAACAAGAGGAGCGTGCTAAGGCACAAAAATGATTATGTAATCAAAGCAACTCCAACAAGATTTGATTGTAGTGGAAGATTTTGTAGATAGTGGTAAGATAGTAAAAACTTCTAGTTTGTGTAAGTCAAAAATACTCTCTTCTTAGCACTTGCTATCATGTATCCATCAACTTATTATAAAAATTCCTTTAGCCCTCATTTCTAAACAAGCTACATATATGCATGTCTACATATAATATAACTAGCTTTTAAAATGCAATTTTTGACATTCTTCAACATATTTTTCAACACTTTGTTTGACACATTCTTCCACAATTTCTTTGACATATTTGTCATCACTTTCTTCGACACATTCTTTCACATATTTTTTGACACTATCTTCGACACCATCTTTGACATTATTTTTCAACACTATCTTTGACACATTTTAAGACACTCCCTAAATTTGACACTCCCACTTTCCTGTTTTTGACACTTTTTTCAACACAAAAGTGTCGAAAAGAGTGTCAAAAACAGCCCCAATTGTAGTAGTGATTGTAGTAGTGCTACTTCAACTGTAATTCACTCTTGACTCTATTCGCCATGTAAGAATCTGCTCTATCGACTCCCCATGCTCTGATATCTTGTTAGAAAGTGACATAGACACGAACTCAGAGAAAGCTAAGACGCGCAAGTGCGCAATGGATCAAGGTGCCAGTCAAGGCGTTGTTACACACACAGGTTCAACGTCGACGTTGATAGAAATGGATGAAAGTTCACTAACGACTAATAAAGAAGTAGATGAATGTACAGAAGTACATCCAGGGCGAGAGCGGAATTATATTCCAACAGGTCAACCTGTGCTGTTACACATTCTACTTCTGGGACACGGGCAAGAAGGAGATCAGATGCTCCCCGACCTCGTCACCTCCGGAACGGAGAACACTCCACGGAATCTCTCTTCGAAGATATCACGAGGATGTCGATCGGTGGTGTATCTGTTTCGGAGTTTCCGTCCCTCGCACCACGAGAACACTGGCTCCGAGAGCTGCGACGCGGAGGAGGAGCCCAACATGGCCCCACCTGCAGGTCGTATATGAGTTCCTGCTGCGGTACGTGGTGACGTCGGAGACGAATGCGAAGGTCGCCAACCGGTATAATGATCACTTCGTTGTTCGGGGTCAAGCGGCTGGACTTGTTAGACTCGGAGGGTTCGAGAGAGCGGGAGTGTTTGAAAACGATTCTGTACAAGTGCGTAGTTGGGATGAGTGCGTAGTTGAGATGCTCCTCTTTCGGATGCTACATTTGATTTCATGTGGAAGAGCTTGGTGGTATTGAAATGAGGAGAAAACTCATCCAGGAATCTATGATGTCTTGTTCTGTTCAGGACATCCCCCCTTGCAAACCCCCCACTAGTCCTCCTGCATAGAATGTCTCGGCGAACATGTTGATAAGCAGGGTCTACAAATTCGGCAGCACTTATGGTGCGGTATGCCACCTCCACCGCTCCAGAGTTCGATCGACACTGGCCATGCTGACAGCGGCGGCAATCAGCTTGTTGCCAGCAAATTATGGAAGTCGCATGTAATTCACTACAACAGACTTCACAAATCATCTTCTTGCACAACCTCAAAATTTTTGAATATTGATGAATTGCGTCGCTCTACATGTATATATACAAACTGCACCACGAATGTTTTGGTACAGCCATCTTCCTATCAATCAATGAAAATACTTCGTTATGAGTTGCGCCGACTCATCAAATGATCTACGGTAGATGTAGAAAAGCCTCAACGTTGCTCAGAGATGACTTTTTGTACAGACGTCGATTTACTGAACGCGGACGGTGTTCATATAAAGAGATAGTATATCGATCTAATGGGACCGATCCGACCAGAAGACTGAGCCAGGCTTGTCTCGCTGCATCCGCCGCAGGAGGACGTCCGGTCGAAGCTTTTTCCCATTCACCACCACTTTCTTCTCCCACTGGTCAGCAACAACACTCTCCACACCTGCATACATCATTTGAAACATAAGAATCGAACTCAAAACCACTCAACAAACCTTTTGATTAGTGTGATGAGTACTACCGTCGATACGTTTCAAGTGCTTGCGGACTTTGCGCTCACATTCGTCGCAACACAGCGGCACGTACATTTCCACCGTCTGCCAAGATGCAAACCACAAACTCAGTCTAGATTCAGGTTATCACCAAGCTTAGTACTACTGCAGAAAAACGCTCACCGTTGGTTCATCACTTGATTCTACTCTGGTCTCGTATTGCCAGAGCAGGGGCAGAGGATGGTACATCCCGACATATCCACCGTAGTTTGGATACTCCCGGTCTGGCCACCAAGGCGCGACGCCATCACTCCGAACGACCTGGGAACAACCAACAACACCCATGAGATGATGCATGAGAATGACCAGGAATCCAAAAATTGGGGTGCAGTTGTTTCAGGCTCTAAGGAGTAATGAGCTGCACCTGCTCCTGGGGCATGTGGCCGTGGCGGCTGTGATCCCAGTTGTCCTGCAGGCGGAAATTTAATCGGTACCCGTCGTCCATGTAACGATCGCCTCTCCGATAGACTTCAAGGCGTCTGGGGTCCAGGAACATCACAGGTGCCAGACCGGACGACGAAGGGTAGTATTGCGGTACTTCGTGGCCATCACGGTAATCATACATCGCCATTGTGTCTAGATGATTGTATCGAACCTGGACTAACTCACAGAAACCTCCTCAAGATTTGCTTTTCGAGGTAATAAAACGAACACTCAGTGCACTCAGCAGCCTGGAAATGAAGAATGTGACCGAATGAGCTGCGAAAGCTCTGAATTCAAGAGAGATCTGATCTGAAGCTCAGGCTAGTTCGTGTATGGATACTGGAGTGCTAGAGACCCAGGGGTATAAGTAGTGCGATTGGAGTGTCTGCACACGCGGTTTCACGGGCGAACGCGTCCCCCCAGTGGCGATTGATGCAGAGAAACTCAATAAGTTCGGCAGTATTTTACTGCCTATCGTACGTGCGGAAACGCGCGTCTGGTGCGTTGCTTGACCGAGAAGTTAAGGAGTTGAGTCGAGTTGATCCCGTGTCTTAATTCCGTCTTTGCCCTTGATAGCATGTGGTCCCACTTTAAACACACATGAGTAGGTTTGGTAGAATGAGAGGGAGGCACTGTACAGGAGCTTTGGGAAGCCACAGGTAGGTCCCACTGTCTGTAATGAATGCACAGGTGATTGGAGAGCATCTTGGGAGGTCTTACACTGTAGCTCACTCCGAATCAGAATGACCTTTGTGCTTGGGAATGACTTGCCGGGTGTCTCTAATATAAAAAATTGGAAAAGAGCTGTTATCAAAATAAATTCTTGGAACCCGCTTGGGCGCCTACAGTCTTGCCTACATTGACGGAAATTCGGACCAACTCCAGTCTGCGAGATCGGCGCAAGTCTCAAGATGTGATGTGGTGCTGACATGTGAGCGACACATTCCTCTCGCGACACCGCCGCGTTGATTTCTAGCTTCTAACAGAAGTCAAACTCTCTACAATCAACGTTGTTAGCTATTGAGTTGGGTATCGATATCGGTATGGAATACAGAATGGAATATTCAGAATTCGACACTTTTATTCTGTACACAAGTTTTGGACACTTTTGTCGAAACGTCCCTAAAAGTGTCGAAAACAGCCCCGTTTGTACTAGAGTCTCTCTGCACACAACGATAGAGCCTATTTGGAGTACAAAGCATGTATTATAAGACCTAAAATGCTTGATTTGCACATAAAATTGCTCTTTGCATCTAGAAAGATTTGCACAGTTGAAAGTGCCAATTGGTCAATTGACAAATATAATCTTTTATTTCATTCTAGTTACTTCACCATCATGTAGGATGCGGGCCTTATATATTCGTTGTCTGTAACAGATACCTGTATGCATTCGCTGTGTTGAGTTGCTCATCCGTTTGCAGGCTCATTTTAGGCAGCTGATATCGGGGATGTTGTATTACAAGACAGAAGCCGAATGTTGCTTGAGAAACGAGTAATAAGTGTTGGTATTTATAAGCACGTCGGTGGGCAGGTGCAAGAATGCAAAGTAACGTTTGGATGGGATTGAGTCACAACATCACCAACCTATACACGGAGAGTCATGAGAATCAACCCCAAAAACTTTAATAACCCTAGACTTACCTCACATCACCAACCCTAAAATCTCAAATTTCCATTTGCAACCAACCTCATCCCATTTTCGTCACAAACCCTAATCCATCATCCGAAACCTCCATGACGCTCTCACTAGGAGATGTTTATGAGGAGGTGGATGGGGTTTAATCTATTACTGGGACTTTGCTTTTGCTTTTACTTTTATAATTTAGTTAATTTACCTAATCTTACAAAACCAGTAGGGAACAACCGGTCAATATACTAGATGTTTCAGCTTTTGTATCAGTAAGTGGAGACAAACTTGAAAGATCATGAACAATTCACTCACTCCTAGCCTTGTGCAATCGTTGCTGAGATGCCGTATTATTAGCACCGTGAATGAGGAACATCGAGTGTCCCAACTCTACATATACAATAAACAAAACACATATCCAACTCTGTGCAGTAGCATCACCATCATCATCCACGCCGAGTATCAAGTGAATGATGGTACACAATCCCTATCCTGACCGCTTGAGCACCACATCTACCGAGAATAAAACACCTCCTCTCCTCTTCTAGATGGTGGTCGCTTAGTCGGCTCGGGACTGCCCAGCGCGAGAAGACAAGATGATGCCCACGATAAGACCGTACAAAGCAAGCGCCTCAGCGAAAATGAGGATCAAAATCACGCCCACAAACAGCTTGGGCTGCTGAGCGTTGGCCCTGCGCGCAAACAAAAGCCAGCCCCATGTCAACAATGTTCGCACCAAACAACAAATCTCAGCAAAAATGTGGCATCTGCAAATATGAACATTCTCAGTGCATATCATTATCAGCATTGCATATGATTACTGGCATCGTCTTCACTGACTGGGTTCAAGCAACCAAAGAGGAGAAATTCGCCTGAGATGCCAACAGTAACTCGAAAGAGAAGCATTAGTTACCTGACACCGGCATCTCCAACAATGCCAATGGCCATGCCTGCAGAAAGACCGGCCAAACCACAGGACAATCCAGACGACAGATGCGCGTAGCCGTCAAACACGTAGTATGGCTTGGACTTGGGGTTGATTCCAGTGCTGATGATCACAGCGATAATCAGCCCGTAGATACCCAGCACTCCAGCCATGACCACGGGCACGATGGACTTCATCACGAGCTCGGGGCGCATCACACCCATGGACGCCACTCCCACCCCACTCTTAGCTGTTCCATAGGCAGCTCCCATACCTGCACATCCACTTGATCTCAGTTCCAGAAAACCTCCAAACAAACAATGATCTCACTCTCCTCCAGCAGAACATAAAACGAAAGAACTCATCCAATCTATTGGCTGCACTCATGTGACGTTGCTTGATAAATATCAAAAACGACCCCCTCAAACTCCACGGCAAATCCAAAACCCAAAATCAACAATCCACTTTCGGTAATAATCAGGATTATCAGAGTATAAATTACCCCTTCAAAAAGAATTTTGACATGTCCATAACTTTAATGGCCAATCTGAAGGTAAGTGTGGGTCCGATATGAAACTGTTTCAACATCACTCTCACTTCAAATAACTTCAACGCAATAATTCTAAAACAGCCTAAAACTTGGGCGAAAATGAGAACGACATAGCGAAAGACCTTAAATAAGACAGCCTTAACAGTTTCAAAATCAAGACTCCATGTCAGGTCAATAAATCAGGTCTACAAATCCTAATGAGCACATCCAAACCCTAATCGCCAAAGATTCTACAACAAGCACATGACCACCATCCACGGAAAATCTCCTCTCCAACAGATCGCACAAAACGAAACCAATCAAACGATCCTAAACCAAGTCTGACGATTAACCTAGACAAAGGGCTCGCACCAGGTTCGACCAAAACCCCATAAAAAACGGGAAAAAGAATCCCTCCACAAAACGGCAGATGTGTGGTGCGTACATGAGAAGACAAGGGCGGCCGCGGCTCCGATGAAGCCGAAGAAGGGCGCGACCTCGTCGCCGTTGAACACCGCGGCAGTCGACATCGTGGTCGGTTCTCCAAGTGAGCAGGTGCAGGAATTCGGGATCGGTGAAAGAGCAAAATAGATCTCAAAGTGCGATGCGTAAGGCAATGTTGTGATGTGATGCGCTTCCTCTGCGGAAAAATGCGTTTCCAGGTGACGAAGACAAGCAGCAAGAAGACGCATCCGCAGAAGAGCGGCGACCGCGCTCGTGACGCGCACAGCCTACGCCACCTGCGAAAGGCACCGCAACGGATATCCTCCACATACCTGCCCAAGTATCATATGGGTATCATATCAGTATCGCACGTGCATCACGCCAGCATCGTATGCTCATCACACTAGTATCGCATGTGCATCTACTCAGTTTCACCTGTATATTGAGTCAGTAATGCCTGTGTACTAAGGCAGTATCGCATGTGTATCAAGGCAGTATCGCCTGTGTATAATATTCTTGGTTTCCATGATGGGGACGAGATTGATGAGAACGAGAGTCATCCACTGGTCGTGATGGGAACGAGAATCATTCGTGATGGAAAAAAACGTTCTGATGCTGGGAATGAGAATCATCCATTGGATGAAAACTATCATCCGGACTTAGGCCACAAGTACCGTACCCAATGGTCAGGTTTGGCAAAAATTAATAATATTAAAAATAGCTGCCAGAAATATTGGAGTTATTTTTGGTTAACCCTTAAAGGACCAAATGTCAAAAATGGGCTTTTTGAAGGTTTGCTCAGGCTCCTATGGTGTCAATTCATAACATTTCTCTTTGAAATTTTTATTGTAGATGGACATTAAAAAAACCTTGGTGGGAGTACAATTTATTCCTAAATATGACATTTAATGAAAAGGTTATAAGGTTTTGAATGTTAAATGGGGAGAGGGGGCATGTCGGGCAATTCTTAAAACTTTTGCTTGGACACTTTATTGATTGTGAGATTTCAATACTAGTAAGATATATTATTTTCTTCCAAATTGCCCAAAAAAAAATCTTGTATGTATTGAAAAATAGCATATTAATGCAAGTCAAACATTTTCACACATTGTTGGACAAGGTACCAAAAAACTTCTTCCTTTCCACATAAAACGTAGAGATATTGCATTTTGGAACGAAGAGAAACTTTATTCATGTTGGGTCCTTTTGAAGACCAATGTTTTTCTTCTTCTTCTTATTGCATTTTGTAGTGACATCTGAACCTCTATCAAAATCCCACCTAGTAAATGAATGCATGTAATATCTCTTACAAAGATAGGCCAAAAAGAGTGGAGATATAATGTGTTGAATTATGAATCCACAAAGTGAATTTGCAAATTCATGAATGAAATTTTGAGAATGGCTGATGTTTTCTTTCCAATGGTATTAAAGTATAACTAAAATCTATTAAAGTAGAAATAAAAGTTATTAAAGTAAAATTGAAGATAAATGTATTAAAGTATTAGTACTTTATAAGGTCAGGCCTCACGGACCATGAGATTCCCTCCGCATCGGGCCGGGCTACCGTCCTAGTCTTCCGTGTCGGGCATCTCACGGCCCATGAGGCCCTTCCACCGGGTCTCACCCTGTGCCTGAGGCTTCCAAGATGAAAGCCAAGCATTTGCTGGAGTGCTCACTTCTAACTTCTTTATCAAGTTCCCTTTGATTGACAAAGGAAGAGGTGTCTACTTTGCGGTTTGTCAACTCTCTCCAGCTCAAGTGCATTGAGTGTGAGGACAATGAAGCGGCCATGGAGTGGTACCAAAGCCTCTACAACACCAAAGCATCAATAAGAGCACCAAAGCAAGATTACATGCTCATTAGAATATGCAGATAGTAATTCCAGTCTGGAGAGCATCTTCTTAGGAAATGTAGAATTAGACAAAAGAACTTACGTATTGCAAACTAGATTGGGCTCTTTCCCCCTTTGCTAAAGTATTGGCAATTGTATGTCAATTAAATGTATGTTGTGGTCAAATTACTCCTACATGTTGTTTAGTATTGAATACCATAGAAATTCAATCCAGGAATTTCAAGTTGTTTAGTAGTGAATTCAATCCAGGAATTCACTACTAACATACCATAGAAATTCAATCCAGGAATTCACTACTAAACAACTTGGTAAGTTTTGCATCTATCCATTATGTGCATCACTCCTATGATTTGACAAGCCCAGTTTCGTGAAGTTTATGGAGTTGTAGTTTTGTATTTTCAAGCAAAAACACTAAGATGTCATGAAAGTTCACCACATACAAGAGAATCCAGAACCATCAACCTGCAAGAGAGATTATTCACAGCAAAAAGCACAAACAACACAAATTCATGAAACTCTGACACTGTTACCCAGAAAAGCAATCTTCCGGAGCACCATCCTTGCAACCAAGAGTTTCAATGGAAAGTTCACAACATACAAGAGGATCCAGAACCATGAAGCAAGAGAGAGACAATTTCCAAAGAAGAGGTACAAAACTACAAATCCATTAACTTCATGAAACTGTTACCAGGAATGCTTGAATCTTCTGGAGCATCTTCACACCATCGAGGATAATTTACAGCACAAAGCCACAAAACTAAAACTCCATGAACTTCATACAGATGTTACCAGAAATGCTTGAATTTTACGGAGCATTGTCACACCATCAAGCTGCAAAAAGGATAATTCACAGCACAAAGCCACAGAACTGACACGCCATGAACTTCATACAAATGTTACCAGAAATGCTTGGATCTTCCGGAGCATCGTCACACTATCAGGCTGCAAGAAGAATAATTCACAGCAGAGGGCTACAAACCTCATGAAAACATTACCAGAAATGCAACCTTCACAACATCCTGCCCACTAGTACTGTCAATGGCCACTCCAAGCGCCGCACCATCTCCGGATCACCACCCCACGCCTCCGCGAACGCCTGCCGCCACCGCGCATCCAGCGGATCCTCACCGCAGTCCACCGCAGTTTGCACCGCGGACCACGACCGCAAATACGCCAGAAACTCCTCCAGATTCGCCTCCACCGTGACCACAAACGCGGGGATCTCCTCCTCGAACGAAAAGGGAAACGGAAGCATCTGGTATCCAGGAACCGGCTCCACGAACTCGCGCACCTGCGGAGCCCAGAAACGGTCCACAGTCGCGTGGAAGTCGTCCAAAACGCGGTTGATCTCCGGGGAGTTTCTGGGTCGCGATGGGTAGACCGTGGCGGCGATCACGCCTCCGGGTTTGCGCAGCACGCGTGCTGCGTTGTTATAGAAATTCTCCAGGTCGAACCAGTGCAGGGCCTCGCAGATGATCACCAGATCCACAGATCCATCCGGCCCGACGACGCGGGCGAGGTCTTCCTCTGAGAGCGTGCGCGGCGTAACCGCGTATGTGATGTTGGGGCGCTGCTCCGCGTGCTTGAGCTGCTCCTCTGCGACGTCTGTTGCGATCACCCTCTTGAAATGGCGCGAGATCTGTCATGGCTATGGTTATGAGATTATTTGCAAAAGAATGGAAGGGTGTGAGGGCGTTTTACCATGGCTGCGGCTTGGCCGTTCCCCGTGCCGACGTCCCAGGCGAGGTCGCGGGATGGCGCGAGCGATACGATGTACGAGATCGCTTCCTCGGGGCACTGCGGGCGCGCCTTCCTGTACGCCGCGGCTTGCTTCACGAACAGCGCGTCCGTCTCCTTCCCCATGTCATCTAAGAAACATCCCAAACCCAAAGAATGCCATCACTGTTCTCAAATCGCTGCAGCTTCAAACTAACAAACATTGTGAGAGGGAAACAGTGCAGAGAAGGTTGATCAACAGCATGTGAAATGATTTGTGGGAAATCAGAAGCTCAAGATGCGAGAACCCCCTCATTTCAACGTCACAGGATAGGTGGGTTAAGGTGAGAATCCTCACAAATGCAGCGAAGTAGTTAGTGGTTGTGTCGTGAAAGAGAAACACCAAGTGCAGAAAATGAGGTTGATAGACAGCATGTGAAAGAGTTTGAGGGACATTGATGCCAGAGGTGCGAGAATTCATGATTTCTACGGTGAGAATGTACCAAAATGTGTCGTGGAAGCTCACGAAAACATCATTTGCAAGCGAGAATGATCAATCGGAGCAGAACGCTTTCCTCTTCAATCCGCACTGCTACCTCGAGACGTGTGCAACACTCAAGAATCCTGCCACATGAAAGGCTTCCGCGAACCACCTCCATGATAAGCACAGGTCACCAACCGGTTGAATGCTTGGGTCACCATGTCGTATGCTTCACCTCGGAACACTAGATGATCGAAAGTTTAGAACCCAGATTCGTAAGGAAGCCTCTTGCTATTTTTCTGTCTGGATGTCCGTAACATGATATTCAACTTCGAGCATAGGTTGCGGTATTTGATGAGGGGCATGCGTCAGGATGAGGAGGAGTCATATTGTGATATGCGCGGTAACGACAAAGGTGAGAAGGATTGGAGAAGAGATTGATGGTGAGGTGCATGTACAAGAACAAGATACCTCACGGATTGAGGATTGTGTTGTGTGAATGATGGCGACCGAGGTGCGAGATGCGTTGCGTGAGGCTCGCAATCTCCTCTCTTCCGTGAAGAATCCAGGTACGATGATGGTGCGCCTTGTGTTCGTTTCTCACGTCAGAAATTATCAGAAACCGTTTCAAGAGTTTCGTCTTTTGGAGGTTACATCGGAAATCAACCGAAGAGTTTTCAAGTTAGGGTCTCGAGTCTTTGAGACTTAGGGTTTAGGGTTTTGAGTTGAGGAAGTGTTTGTTCGATGGTTGATTCATTCGCGTACTGTCCTGCTGAAATTTGCAGTGATAGATTAAGAATTTTACCGTGTTACAGGGATTCGATTGATAGGGTTTTGAGTTTATGAGAGGGTTTAGGGTTTCAGGGTTCAGGATCTGAGGAAGAAGTGTGTGTTCACGGGTGAGGCATTTTCTTTGCTATTTGCAAAGATGGATTAGAAATTTCAAGCAGGGTGAGGAAATTGATCCAAGAGTCGTCACGCTAGGGTTTCGAGCTTCGAGCTTAGGGTTCGGAACTTGACGGTTGGTGCTGCAATTTTCTCTGGAGGAAGTGGTGTGATTCCCTTCTGACCGGTGCTCACAGACAGCGGCGCAGCGGAGCGAGTCCTGGAATGCGCCTTTCGGCTGCTGGAGAGCGTGTACACCACAACCGACAGCGGCAAGAGCACGACACTGAGCTCCTCCGACTCCACCGTGGTGAAGGCGCTCCTGGAGCTCATGGTCCGGTGCGGCATCTACCCGCACCTCAGCCCCGGAGTCGGCATCCCCTTGGACAAGCGCTTCGGGGAGAAATCCGCAGCATCTGCCGCCGCTGCATTGACAGACCACGTCTCAGGTACACACACAGAAATCCATCAAGTTTTAGCTACACATGATCGATCATGCCCATGACCAGTGATCGATGTTTTTGTCCTTGATCTGTGAAGGCTCTGGCTCCTCCGAAGACCTTGCTGGAGCTCGAAAACCCTCTGCAAAACCTCTGGACCGTGCACCGACGTCTCTGCTTCAGTCTGCGGAGCTCTTGGCCGGACTCATTTTGGACGGCCCTCAGAAGCAGAGCTCTGACATTGATCTGCAGCCTTCAGGAGGAGGTGATGAGGCCATCTTTCCAGCTGCTGCTCCTGCAGCTCTGAACCAGCTTGTTCTCTTTCACCACCTTCCTGATCTCTGTGCAGCTTTTCTCCAGCTCGCTGTGTCAGGTAGAGTTCATGCTGCATTCTCACGTTGATTTGAAGTTGCCGTATTCTCTTCATGTTTAGAAAGCTTCGGTGATTGAGAGAAACACTTTTTACTTGGTTTTGAGGACATGATTCTTTTGCTGTTGCAGGCAAGGAAGAATGGAAGAAGGTGGCTACAGAGAGAATGCAGGAAATGGTGAGATCGCTTCCTGTTGCGCACATGGTGGAAGCGCTCTTGACGCTTCTAGGTCAAAAGAAGCCCGACCCTCCCACCTGGTTGAAAGAAAGAGCAGGGCGGATGTTATCAAAGTTATTGTTGAGGGAAGGGGGAGTAGCAGCGTCTATGGAGAGACTTGTCGGTGGCATAAAAGAGGTGAGTAACTGAAATTTACACCTCTGATCATGTTTATCAGGCTTGAATCTGTTCATTCGTCTTAGTAGATTTGATAATGAATCTGTTTCTTCTACTTGAACCTGGTCATGTTAAGTGAGTAACCTTTTGTGAGTAATGAACCAATTTTTGTGGATTCCAGGGCAATGTGCAGGCATATGAGCACATCGCAGCACACCTTGCCAAAGTCCCAAAGTACATCACCACAACGCAATCCTACTACGAAGCAGTATGCCCACAGCTGCCGCCCTTGTTTCTGGCGCCTCTGCCGGGACAAGAGGGCGGTCTCAAGGAAGGCACATCCGCAGCGCGTCTAGTTGTGAACATGCACCACACAGCCATCATAATGGCCTGCAAATTGGCGTCTCGTGACGTCAAGCTCTGTGGAGAGTATTTGTTCATGCCTTTGCTACAGCCTCTATTAAGATGGGGGAAGATGCAAACTGAAGCAGCACGAAGAAGTGAAGTTGCGGAAGATCATGAAGAGGAGATTGTGAATGCGTTGCTTTCTGTGCATCTTTTTCTGACTGCTGGCCACGATGGTGCTGATTGTGTGCGAGAGTTTCTGGTGCCGCATCTTGAACCGATTTCTGAAGCTCTTCTGGCGTTGAACACTTTGTTGGAGCCGAGGAAACAAGGACCATCCCAATCTGGTATTTACATTGCTTCTTGTGTAATGCTCTCAACAAATTGTAGTTGATCCTTTGATAGTATAGAAACTAGTTAGTCTTATGGTAGATAAGAACTGATGTTCTTTATGTTATTTATTATTGATATTGTGCAGCAACTACCTCGAAGTCTACAAAGCCAGCCTTTGAGAAAGGATTTCTGGAGAATCGTTCATTGGGTTATGCCACTTCCGAGGGACTTTCAAGTATTTTAGATAGGCTCAGGGCTGCTTTATCAGACATTGTGGACGTTCTTTATGAGGACAAGCCTGGACGTGTTCCATCACCTTCGGTCATAAATGCTGTCAAAGTGGAGTGGCCCAGACAAGATGGCGATATATGGCCAACTTTGAACTCTCATGGATAAAGAGAGACAGGGTCTCTTTTATGTCAAATCATAGAGAAAGCCATCACTCGAAGGAAGAGAAGTGTTGTTTTTTTGGAGATGAGCAATTACAAATCGTTGAAGCGTTGTGGATAATCAAACCAGTGGCATCTCTAAGGTTGTAAATTTTCTGGTTGAGGCAATTGTATCTTTTCGGTTGTTTGGCTACTCCCTGCATTGTTTGTTGCGAGCTTCATTCTGATACTTGTCAAATTTTTATTGCAGTTGAGACGCGTTTTGATGCGGAACCAAACTTTCTGACAATTTTGTAGTGAAGCTTACTGTGTCTTCAAGTATGAGACACATGACCAGGTTTTAGGATGTAATTTAATAGCTCAGGACCTGGGGGTTTATGTTAGTATTTTGTGCATAGATTCAGGGTACAATTTTCTTGTGAGAATGTCAGGGGTGGAACACATGCCACAAACAGCGAACGTGGTTGTTAAATTTTTATGGTTTGCTCACTCTGATGAACGGCCCTGTCGTAACTTGGGTAAAGGTCTGAAACGTCTAGTTCTCTACTTTCTAGAAAGATTTTACAGGTCAATCAGAAGTTCCATAAAATCCAACCAGGTTAGCATCAAAAACATATAAAACCTTCGAATCAACTCCAATCACAACCGCAGTTTTTTATCATAAAAAGTCAAGCAACCTACGTCTCCAAGCTGTACAGTACAAGGCATTGTAGTTCAGAAACATCATTAACACAAAGAGCATTCACGATCACATGTCCGCATTCGACCACAAGAATTGAACACAAAGCTTGCAAAGATCTTTGCAGGGGTGAAGATAAATAGTTCCATGAGGGGTGCGTTACCAACGCGCAGATTCTAGCCCCGTCAAAATCTGCAGATTAGCTTGGTGGCTCCAAAGAAACAGCGAGACTAAACTCTATCAAAGACAAAACTGAGAGCTCCAATGCCCTTTCCACAGATACCACAAATGCAGAGTATTGACCTACTAGATCTGTGCATGTCATGAGTGGATGTTGGAGCAGAGGGCGGCGCTGAGCTGCTTGAGGCCGTCGCCGATGTTGACGAGCGCTTCGATGTACCCGCTGCCCAGCCTCATGGCGCCGCGGAACTTCTCCTTCTCCAGCTCCAGCTTCACCCTCTCCATCTCCAGATCCTCCCGGTGCCGCTTGTCCTTGCGGTCCTCCGACTCCAGCATCGCCTCCACCACGTTCTTGTTGTTGCGCACCAGTATGGACGCCAGGCCCCCCTCGTCCCCCTTGCACCACAGCTTCCGCTTCTTCCCCCCGGACTGGTTCGGCCCGCTGGTCTCCTCGCCGCTCTCCTCCTCGGAATCCAACAGCTCCGCTTTCACACCTGCAGCAATGTTGTACATGTCGCTCACATCAACCAGGACATACTAGTACCATTCCTAGACATCAAAGCATGAAGGAGATGTGAACCTTTTGAGACGACTACTTCCTAAACTGCTGAAATTGCAAGGAATCGTCAATAGAATGGATGTCTATATGTTGACCTTTACCTTGAGGAGTTCAGAGGAATGATAGAGATATTCATTGCCAGAATAAGGTTCTTTGTTTGGGAGAAGAACTAGATATGAAGTACTATTCCCTAAACTGCCAGAATTGACAATGAAATGAGTTTATCTAGAATAACCTTGTTCTCGTGCAAAAACCTCGTCATAATCTGATAGGAAAAGCACTCACAGTCTTTATTACCTCTCTAAAGATGGTGAGCTCATAACTAGCATGTTCCTTGCAAAACCTCATCACAAAACAGACTCAAACAAACCAGCGTTTCGACGACGGAATGACACAACAATGTGAGAGGAGTACCTGATGGTCCCAAAGGGCCCGACGTATCCACAACAAGCTCGCCGGAGTCGGAGTTGCGGATCTTGTTGTTACACCACTCCAGGAGCGCGGTGAAGATTTCCTTCTGGAAGTTGGGGGGCATCTTGTTGCGCTTGCGCTCTTCGGGCGACATGTTCCAGTACGATTTCTGGCCGCTGCACACGTACTTCTCGTTGTTGTACACCTTTTTGTACGCCGTGGAGATGACCTCCCACTTGTCGTGGCACTGCTGCGCGCTCCGCTGCACCCCAGACGCCCAGCAGAAGTCCTCGATCCAGTTCCAGCGCTCCTGCGCCTGCTGGGAGGCGGAGGAGGAGCCCTTGCGGTGCAGGTCCTCGCGCTTGGCCGCCTGCAGCACCAGCATCTCCTCCACCACCCAGTTGCTCTTCTTGTACAGCCGCCCCCCGCGAGATCCCTGCGGATGCCCATACACCACCTCCTCCTCCTGCAGCGCGATCAGGTGGTGGTGGTGGTGGTTTATCAGGTGGCTCTCGGTCGGCGTGGTGGCGGTGGTCGTGGTGGTGGTGTTGCCGTTCGAGTCGTGCAGAATCTGGTGCGTCATGTGCGCCTCGTCGCCCTCAGTCGGCGATTGCGTCGGGTCCACGAGCGTAATCTCCGACTGGTAATCGCCCCCGTGATGCAAATCCATCTCTGATCATGAAATCCCAAAACCCTCTCTCCCTTCTCGTGAAATTCAACGCCCAACCATCGCACAAACCCACAAAATTCAACGTCCACTCATTTCTAACAAGTAAAACCTAGCAAAACCCACTCACCCCACAAACCCAGGAAAATGTAACATCGAAACACGAAACGATGTAGCATCCCCACTCTCACCACATGCACAACCTACAAAATGCATCTCAAAAACCCAGCAAAAATCAGCGTCCAGATTCTTCGACCTCGCAGCAACCCTGAAATTAGCTCCGAAGACGGATGCCGAAGTTTCTAATCGATTTCACAGGTGATTTCCGTAGCACTCGTTGCGCTATGTCGTGATGGTGTGTTGAGGAGCTTCAAAGTACGCGTCTCTCGTCAAAATCGTGGGGGGATTGATTGATGGTGCGAAAAGCAGAGGTTGCGTTTCGGGGACTCATTTCACGAGGCAAGCCGGTGCAGCCGGTTTTCGTGACCGGGAGAAGCAGGTTCCGGCTATCTGTGGCGGCGATCGCTATTCGTCGGCCTTAGGGCTCGTTTGGATGATAGGTTGTGTGTTGGGATGAACGTTGCCAGTGGAGTTCTTGAAGTTCACCTGCTAGGATTTTGATGGATGTCGAATTTGACTTTTGTTAGAAGGTGATGAAGTGATTGATATTTAATGGTTTATGGAGGGAAACAACCGATAGTATTCTCTATTGCATTTGTAATTTATGAATGCTATCGTACCCTTGGGTCGGATTCGGCTTTAAATATCTCTGAAAATAGCTGTCAATATTTTTGGAAATGATTTTTCAAAAACATCAATTTTTTGACACCGTGAAAAAATGGAGTTTTAAGAATATTCTATTTAAAGAACTTTTTCAAAGTTATTATTTCCAGAAATAAATGCACAGGGGTGCCGAATTCGACCGTTGGGTATGGTATTTCAGTAAGCTCCCTCTATAAAAGCAATTTAGAGAGTATTTTCCAAGAGTTTATATTTTAAAGAATAAAAAAATTGGTATGATATTTGCAAAAAAATCCCATAAGAGTATATATATCTACACAAGGCCATTTCATTTGTACAATACCCAGCAAATGAGATACGTTTATTGTATCCATAGCCGCAAAAATAGACATGGAGATGTAATTCCAAATTGGCATTACAGATTCAGTTTTGGCCCAAATCACCAATGGAAAATTGCATTGAAAAGGTAATGAAGTTTACTTTATTGCAAGAAGAAAATTTTACAACAAACTCTGAAAATCATACAACAATAAAGTATCTTAGGATACACTACCTACCATCTTATACTACCACCTTTAGCATCAATTACAGCCCTCATTCGTTTAGGCATGCTAGCAATGAGGATCTCAATTACTTCCTCAGAGATGCCTTCCCATGCCCATTCAATGGATTCAATCAATTCTTCTTGGTTTTGTGGTATCGGCCCATTTTGTACAGAGTCCTTTCCAATCATCCATAGGTTTTCTATTGGGTTCAAGTGCAGCGAGCTTGCCGGCCACTTATGCTTCTTTATGGGATGCGCCACTCTCCAACTCTAGGCATATTTGCTACAATGCACTCGGGCGCCGTCTTCCATGAGCATAAGATTCTCACGCTCATCATGCAAAAAATAAAAGCCGCTTAAGCGACCTTCATACACAATATCCACAATATTGTCACTTGTGCATTTGTGAAGTGGCATAACAACAATAGGGCACTTATCAAAGCCACTGAAGGCGCCCCAAATCATGACAGAAGTGCGGCCCGACTTGAAAGTAGAAGCTATGGAATCCAATGAGTATCGTTCATACGCTTGAAGCCAAACCTAAATTTGTTGGGACCTCTTTCCAATTTCAAACGAGGACTTGTCTGTCCACATAATGTTGTGCCAATTTGATAGGGTCCATCTCTTAAGTGCCTTGGAAAATGCTAGCCTATTTGCTTTGAGTTTGCACCTCAAAATGGCTTCCTTGCAGCAACTCGATTGCCAAAACCCAATCTCTTGATATACGTTGACAATGTGTGCTTGTAGACCTTGACCCTCATCTGCTCAACGATACCTCAAAGAGATAGGTGACGATTTTAGGTGAGAATGTGCGCAAGGTTCCTCTTCTCACAAATTGAAAGCTTTTGAGCCCTTCCACTGGGCTCACGCGCTATCACTGTACCGCTCACAAATGGCCATATTTGTTTAACTGAGACATTTCACGAAGTTTGAGACTTCCATCCATACTCCTCTCAAGTTGAAAGTCACTCATTTGAGACTCTCAAATGTCTTAATTTAATGGATATGGCGTCACAATAGTTCTTTGAGACAGTGAAGACACTTAACTAACTCATTTCCAACTCTTTTGCAACACAATAAGTAAACATTCCAACACTCCCCATTCCGACAATGATCCCTCTTTCTTCTTTTGCTTAAAGTCCTTGTTTTCAACTCCCTCAAATGGAACCACTGCACAACAAACATGCAAAGACAACAACAACATGCACAATGTACACAGGCATGCACAGACAATGTGCACAGACCATATGCCCAACAATTTCAACCTCCACTAACACTCAATTCTGCTACAAACACTCTAGCACTCAGATCCACTATGATTCTTATAACCCAAAGATCCATTTTCTAGTTGCAAGTCAAAAAATATATTTTTTGTGATGGCATGTTTGGAGTTGATGCTGGTGCAAGTATTTTTGTTGTACTATTAGCAAGTTGAGGCAATCTCTAAAAATCCCAAATTGGTAGCTGTTGACATTTTGAAATGTCTCAAATTCAGCAGCTAGTGATCGTCATGTATCCACAAAGTTAAGTAGCCAAGCATTTGAAATTCTTGTCAGATTCTCATTCCAAAGTGACCCCACTATAGAAAACGTGTTGCGGCAATTTAAGAAATAAACGTAATACATTTGCTGAGTATTGTACAATGTGGTCGAATGTTTTCCATCCAAACTTTGATCCAAACAATTCAAGTAATAATAGGTGTAAAAATAGGAAGATGACTTCGTAAATGACTTCTAAGAATATTATGAATGCTAACAAGACTTTTTCTACGTAGGGCTTCAATTGGAAGGATGGAGATTGGAGTTTTTTAGAAGGAAGAGTACCATGTGCCTTCATGCCTTCCGCGGTTGTATGAGTGGGGGTAGAGGTTTGCAAAATTTATCTCTTCCAAGCGTTTCTTAACCATTAAGGAACATCTCCATCTCCATGTCCAATTGTTTGGACTTTGGCGTTTGTCAAGACCTCCCCAACCTTCTTCCAAGTTTCCAACCCTCGAGTACCATTGGCCCTCCTCCCGATGGCATTCTTCCTTGTTGTTGACATCGATGCCCTCTTATCAGTTGCTACTTTGTTGTTCTTTTCGCTTGTATAGTACTTTCCCTCAAAAGAGAGGAGAACAACAGAGAAAGAAGGAATATAGTGGAGGAGCAGCAAGGGAAGAGGGAATGCATAAGGCAACATCAACTCCAAACTAACTTTATTTGAAGGTGGAGAGACTTGGAAGAGATCCACATGGGTCTTAGCGGCCGTCGAGACGGCAAAAGAAAATTTGAGGGAACCAAAGCTCTATAAACTTTGTGGACAAAGCCACCACGAGAATAATGAGGGACTTGAATTCCATGGTTCAAACCACAATGGATACATCCACGATCCACCCATAAGGCAAAGAAGAATTCCAAAATGGTCAATGTGCATATGCCCTTGCAATTGGCTCCTCTTAACAATGTTGTTGTTTATAGCAAACTAACCTTTGTAATAGTGTATGACAAGAATTTGTACCTCCTTCACATCAATTTAGGTAAGTGCGGCACTTTTTTTGCACATATAGAGACTAAATGAACTAGGCATGCACATCCACTTTATTGAGACACAAAAATCTTTGCCCCCATTTTTTTGCGTAGAAATCCACTATTTCCAATTGTCGCTTGGTACACTTGGCCAAGAGCATAACTGCTAAGTTGCATATTAATTGCCACGTTAGATTGGTGATGGGAAAGAAGAAAAAGAACTACGGTCCTCGAGAAGGGGGCTGGCATGGATAAAGTGTTTGTTCGTTCCACACCAAGCCCATGCCCAGAGGACATATGTTAGTAGTACAATTGGAGATGAGGACCACCATGACTACTCTATTGATGCTTTAATTTGGACACCTATTAAAGATAACTCTAATGTGGCTTGAATTTTGGATGCTAATTTAATTAGGCATCAATAGTGTTTGTTAATTCTCATTTGAATGGGGTCATTTTTAACACTCTAAATTTGGTACTTTTACACAATGCACAAATCATTGACATTTTCTTTCAAACTTCACAATAGAGACAAGACAGATTGAAACCGTGCCATACTAGGGTTTCATCCAAATAGTCCATATGTATGTTCATCCATGATCATTGCTAGTTAACCAAGGAACATCCAAGGAGCCAAATTGTGGCTTCTTGGATGACTTTGAATGTGTGATACTAGATGAAGAATTCAGATATTTCATCCATTTCTTTTTTGGAGAGTTCATTGAATATGTAAGCATTAGATGATGATGAAACTTGCATCATCGAGGTAATCATGTATATATATATATATATATATATATATATATATATATATATATATATATATATATATATATATATGTAGTAGATTTTAAAAACTTCTAGCAATTATTCTAAATCTGAATTCAAGTCATTAAAAAAATATTATTTGAATTTGCGTTCAACGAAGCTTCTCAGGTCAAGTTTTCACTCCGATTTGAAATTCTAAGACATTCATAACATTGAATTAATCAATGCAATTTGAACTTTGAACCTGAAACCATGGTTGAATGATTTTTTAATTTTAGCTAAATAGAGAAGTTTCATTTACAACACAATACTTGACACAATGATGTACACCAATAGTGTAATTTTCAGCATACTTTGCATTGGATATGAATTTTCTTCACTTTTTCTTTAGAAAATCACAATATTTTCAAGTTTTCACAAAAAATTATGTAAATATTGTGACATGTGCAAGACAGGTGATCTCTAAAAACTAAAATCAATGTTAAAAAATCCGCTTATTGATTTATTGAAAAATTAGAGCACACGGTCATAGGAGTTGATGTCACAGTCATAGGCTCTGACGTTCCTGGGATAACTACTTGACTAACGCGTTTACTACGAGCCTCCAAACTTGGACACAGTTCCAAATTTAGGCAATGTTTATGCGCTGCAGTGATCGTAGACATGTGATTAGAAGTGCTTGTGTTTGTCAATGTTTGATCTACTGTTTTCAAGACGTAGAAAAGCTTTGAAGTTTCATTGTATCCTAATCATAAATATGACTAAGAAGGTGAGCTCATAGGCGACATATTGTGTGAGAAAAAGAGTGAGTTGACAAGTAAGATCATTGTCGAAAACTACAACTCCAGCCAATTGTCTCATCTTTACATGCACAGATTCTGCTACAATTTTCTGAAAGTTGAAAACTCCATGGACAGGGTGAAGGTAGGTAGCCAGATGTCTTTCTGAAAGTTGAATTCAGCTACAACTCTCTAAATTCAGCTACATCTTTACATGCACAGATTCAGCTACGACTTGATCCATTAAATTTGTAGCTTGATCCATCAGGTCGAGCTCTTGGCTGCCTTTTGCCATGACTCCCAATCAGGGCCAGCGATAGAAAGGACCTTCTTCCAAGCGGGCCGAGAGGAGATTGCCTGCCACCAAGCTGCGACGTGCTTTCTAGAGCTCAGGAGCTCCGGCTTGATCTCCGCGACGTGGAAGAAGATGTGATCGAGCGGCAGATCTGCCAGGTCGGCGATGCTCACGAAGTCTCCAGCCAAGGGAGAGATGCGCCTAGTAAATGTCCAGTATGTTCGCCATCTCCTGAGTGGCTTCTTCCACAGCTTTCGGGTCGGCCGCCGCCTTGTAGAAGGCACGGTTGAACAGCTCCTCGACCTTCTGAACCATCGGGGAGAATGTCCCACTCTCGACCACCAACCAATGGCCCACCTGCGCCCGCTCTTCCAGGGTCGATCCATACAGATTGCGCGTCCCTTGGTCCTTGTATTTGTCTGCAATGTACCGCATAATGGCCCTGGACTCTGAAAATGTGCAGCCAACTTGTGTGTCAGACCTTCTGTGTCTAGAATGCACACACGTTCGCAAGAAGCTTATTCTCGGAGCTGATTTCTAAGCGATAATGAGGTGATAGTTCTAGGATACTGTCGGTGATACTAGTCATGGCAAATGCACAATCCTGCGAAGGCTGCAGGGCTGATCGTAGCAGAGTAAGGAGCTTACCGAATACTTTGACATGGCCATCTTGGAGAAGCGGAACCACTCCGAATGGCTGCATCATCATGTTCCAACCTCACTTTCTTGAGCATCAGGTTGGCCCCAGTGAGAGATTAGATTATCAAAAGTCGCAATCTAAAACGGAACACTCAAAGTTTAGACAAATTGTCTCACCTGCACAGCTAGTTACTCCGCCGTCTTATGCTGTCCTGCCAAGATGCTGACGCTCACAAGCTCAAACTCAACGTCCTTTTCATGCAACACGAGGAACGCCCTGCTGGCATTCGGAGAGTAGAATGTCCCGTACGCCTTGACACCCGTTTTCTCACCTGAATCTGAAAAAAGCAGCGAAATTTCTTCAAGATGCACAATGCATAATAAGAATTCAGGAAACGCTACAGGACCAACACTACATCGAATACACACAACAAGACCAAGCAATTCAAAGGAGAGCTAGCTCACCTGAATATGAAGGATCAGTTCAGGAAAGCTAGCTCGTCTGTGGCAATTGCAGCGATCCATTGGGTGCTTAAGTAGTGGCTGCACAGACTCAGCGACGAGTTTCACCTGAGCTTCCTAGTGAGTGGCCTGAGTCGAAACGCAACTCTGATCTCGAGAAATTGATGCTGTAAAATCATATCGATTTCGGGGATTGGATCGCAGTCCAATTCGTCTGCACATGGGAACTGAAACGAAGAAACTGTAGTAGTAACTCAAAGCGTGGCTGCTCATGGGTGCTAGCATCATGTGGAGCCCAGGCGGCAGAAAAATCTGGTGTGTGTGCAGCAAGCTCAAGACGAGCTGACCATGACGACCGCGGCGACAATAGTGTACGAGACGCTTCCGGCGCAAGTGAGCAATATTCTTAGAGCCTGGTTCCATGCTTATTCGAAGAGCATCTCCACCCCTTCCACGCAATCCCGGGTAGGCAGCTCCCGCTGCCGCCGGTGGCCCCTGCCCACTGCAGCCAGCCGCCGTGCGCCGCGGACTGCCGCCGCCGGGGCGTGTAAAATAGATTGTTTCAGTAATTAAATTTCCATGAAGACTTTTTATACGCTTTTTTTTTTTTTTGAAAGTAATAATTCCCTCATTGATAGATTATTCACACATTGAGAATAACTATATATAATACTTAAAGAGTGTGATCAGTAGTAACATGGTCGGTAAAAGTACTCATCAAGAATTAAAACTTATAGCATTTATATAAATTATATAGTGTGCCTACAACAAGCATGAAATTTGAACTACTTATGAATCCAATGTGAGATTGTTTCAAAAAAGATACAATAATTGAGCTCTAAAATACATTTTTTCTTTAGAAAGTTGATGAGTTGTTATCTATTTTTAGTAAAATATAATCGCCTCTATATTTCCCCCGGGGAGACGTTTGGATAAAAAATTATTGTTTTCAGCATTGTTGGGCAAGGTACCAAAAGCCTTCTTAACGTACACAGTGGTCACTCTCAACACTTCTATGTTTGAAGAATTATTTTTCTTTGACGTAGTGATTTGGAGATAGATATCACCTAAGCATTATACATGTAGCACCTTGACATTGTATGGGTAATTACCTAGACATAAAATTATATTGTTTTTAAGTAATTCAATTTTTAGTCTCATAACATATCATCTTCTTTTAGAAAATATGAATATTTTATAATCTAAATCATAGGTATGGTCCTTTAGGGGGAAACTGACATGTATAATAGGGTCACATATTTCAGTTCAATCATTAAAATTTTAAACCTATCATGACATATTTAGGATCTGAACACGCTTAAATAACAAGTTAGTGAAAAGGGATCAGTTTATGATTCACAAATTCTGTTCATGATATGGGATATGTATTTTCTCTGTAAATATCCAAAAAGTAATAAAGTTTAGCAAGACTTACACCTTGGAGTGAAGATTCTATAACTAATATCTTTCATGTGGAGGTCATGTTAATATTTGCATCTAATCATGTTCAAATATAATACCATAGATGTAGTCTTGAAGGTAAGTGGATACATAAACTTCATTGCAACTGCATAATTTGTCTGGGTTCTTTCATTTTTTGCAGTTGGTTACAATAAAATATTTCATTTTTTGCACCAGGCGGATGAAATAGGACGTAGAAAGTAGTATTCCCTTGAAAGAGGAGGTGATAATCACAGACATCTTGTAATCGGTCAAATTACCATCTTTTAATTCATTCGTATGCAATGGTCTCACTTCTATCACCTGAAATGACAGAGTATTGTTTTGGGTTGAAATGACAAAAGTGCAGCAGACTTTCTACGGAGAAGACTGAATGAACCACAGCCGTATTAGTCGTATCACTCCCGTGCTGCCACGTGGTGACACAAGACTGGTGAAATTGTCCGGCAAAGATTGGCGGGCACCCACCATATTTTCTGATTTCGGGATTACTGATCTAGAGCGGGGTAGTAGGTCTTTTGGCTGCGGTGGGGCGTCTTACAAGTTGGCGCACGCCAACTTGCCGATTTTTGTCGGGGTCCGGTGCCTCGGTAGAAATGGGCAGCTTCGGGTGCACGCGCCTCACTCGCTCGCCTTCCTGCTCCGTCTCGAGAATCCGGGCTCCCGTCTATTTGCCATTACAAGAGGTTTTGGTGGGTCATTAGAGCATCTACACCCCTAATAGGAAAATCTCCACGGCAGACCAGGAGATCTCCGCCACAGGCAAGGACGGTTGGTAGGCCGTGTAAGAAATGACGCACCAGGATTGGAATCAAGGAAGCCGGGCTATGGTGCTCTGATGTGACGCAACGTGTGCCGCCAACAAGCATGGGCGGAAGCATTCCATAGAAGTTGGTTGCTAGTGGCCGCTACCACTTACGGCTCTCCACGTGGCATCACGTTATACGCTACCACGGATGGGAAATTTTTATGCAGGGGTTGCATTTTCTGACAATTTGTTATTTGGAAGGGCCGATGTCGTCTACCCAATGGACCGGGACGCCAACCCGGGCCCCGGAGTGTGATGATTTGCTTGGCTTTTGATGCCACTCCGGATGATCTACCATGCCCCGATAGAGATGCATTTACGAGCGTAGCCACTTACTATGTACAGTGTGTGAGTTGTGGGAACGCAGCGCGACTTCAGCAAAAGGTGGGCATATAGGACAAGTACGAGGGATAGTCGAGAGTGGGGGACCAAAATGGGGAGCAAGAGAATTTTTCTCTGGCTTGGTACGAAGAGTATTGTTGTATAGTGGTGGTGGAGAAACCACACACAGAATGGATGGCGGGTTGGGCAAAGTGTAGGCATCCTTGGGAAAAAATCCTCGGGTTGGCATCTCCACTATGGAGATGCTCTTACACTCAATCCGTCATATTTGACGGGATCGGATCACTCCCATGCAGATTAAACCCGTCAAAATTAATATGAGGTAGGTCGGTTGTTGCAGAAGGTATCGGGCTTGCCAACCTCCCATTGCAAACCGGTCGACCCCAAATACTCCCCAACATACTAATTTGATGAGCGACGCTAACTTGTGAGCGGCGAGCAGAAAAATCTCAGAAAATTGGAAAAAAAAGTGGCAGCATTATTGTTTTGAATTTGAAATTTCGGCACAACTACAAATTTTGGAGATAAATCTTGAAAAATCTACTAAATTAAGTAATTATCCTATAACCGTGGAAACCTTTGTTTCCCCCTTTTTCTTTTTTTTGGCCTACCTCTCTTCTCGTGCTTGGATAATAACCATTTTTTTAAAATATTTTTTGAATTATCCACATTTGTGGGAGGGCATATTTGGGATCTAAGAAGAGTTTATGACTTGCAAATGAGAATGTTGTGCTAATATATTGCACTATACTGGTTTAGGGTCGGTTGAATTAATTCTTTATAAATATTGTTGTTATTTGGACACAATGGGTATCAAAGGGTATGACAAAGGTACTATGAGAGTATAGCAGAGGTGTCAATTGGATTTCACCATAGCATTATATGGATATGACATGGGCATCACATGGGTGTCACCTAGGTAAATCCCTGGAAATTTCCCAAAGAAACAAGCACTCTCTGTTTTGAATTAATTATGTAAAAAACTGTCCATTGCGTATGATAGTACATTTGGAGTATGAAAATTTGTTGCTTATAACAATATCAATACGTATATTATCTGAATTCATGACTGTTAATCACAGTCATGAAATCCAATATTGATTCAACATATATTTCGCGACACTATCTATGAGCAATCTAGATTGATTCACATTTTTGAAACATGCACCTCCATTGCCTTTCTCACGCTTCCTCACGATGTTGGCAAGCACAAGAATGCGCATGACTTGGTTAAAGTTGAAGCTTGGAGATAAAGTTCTCCTGGAAGCTCAGATTACAAAGGTAACGTAAGATGTAACAGACATGCTTGAAACACATCTATTTCTCCTCCTCCTCAACATCTCCAATTGCATCTTTAAGAAATCAAGGCATGAACATCCTAGGAGGCCTGTGAAGGTGACGCAATAGGACTTGTCTTTTCTTGGGACAAGGGTGATAACGCATCCCCATCTTGGCTTCACGCAACCTTGCACATGAGTGCCCATGAGAAAGTGTGTCATATATGAAGAATTCAAAGTGAGTGCTTGTGAGTTGAGGTGAGTGGGTGACTGTGTGTAGACGAGGAACTCTATGTGAATGCTCGTGAGTGAGTTCCCGAGAGAACTTGAATGCTTGACCACATTAATGTCACTCTATGCATGACTACCCGTCAGAGAGTACGTGCTTCAATTTGGATCTAGAGAGTTGCGTGGAGAGTGGTGCGAGACGATCCTTCAACTTTGAGCTCATTCTTGGCGAGTCGTTTGGTTATTTGATAGAGTGGTTCACTGCAACTGCTCAATATTTGGTTGCACGTGATTCCAATTCTGAGGTGAGTGTTGGGTTTTGAAAAGTGAGTAAGTTGCGTTGAGATCCATTGATGGGAGCTTTCTGCTCAAGTGAGAAACTACATACCGAGACTAGTAAGTGGCGCTGATCAAAAGGGTCTCTAGTTCAGGTTTTGGATTTCACTTCATCGGCACAATTCTCATCAACCTCGGGTAGCTTTTGCAAATAGTGGTCACTCAAACTTTTAGGGACAATTCTTACACCGAGATGAACAAGGAAGCGGGACGTGTAGAGACTCCGAGCCTCGAGGTATTGCAGTTTGATCTTGGATAATCTATCACAGAGTCTTGTGCCATTTCTGCAGAAGTCTTCAATGTGGGTCTTCATTACGAGGTCTCTTCGAGTTCTTGGGAGACACATTATTGGAAGATAGATTCAAGGACATGGTGGTTCGATACAAGAAGATGGGTGTTTAGTACCATTGCAAGCATCTCTACTATATTTTTTGAGTGGTATGCAAGCTTGATTGCGAGGACGATGCTTGTCCATGTTGCAACCTTCAGCTTCTACAAAGTTAAGAAGGTACTAGATAGTTGTGTCGTGAAGCTTCTATAATGTGTAGCTTGGACAATAGAGACATTGCTATGTCAATTAGCACTACTTATAGACTAGCTCATATGGATTGTTGCCAAATATTAATAGTATTTGGATATTGTACCTCTTCTTGGTTATAAAAGAGTAATGTATTTTTATTCTTATATTAAAGCTGATGTCAATAAAATATCCAAATTCACTTCAATTGTGTCTTCATCACTCTCACAATACTTCATCAACTTGATTATCCACCATCGTTGTATATACTATACACACACAATAAAAGTGTCATATGTATAAAAACCCTCTTTAGGTTCCAAACCCGGTGTGTCTACAATCTCTCTAATACACCCTAAACTTCCCGAATTAGGAAGACTCGACACTACCTACAGTTGCTCACATTTTGGCTTCAATTTTCTAGTCCGTTCTAATTCCACGGTTATAGGCACTTGTAATTTACTTAATATAACTTGTTACAAAAAAATAGTTACAAAAAAATTAAAAATTTTATTTTTAGATTCCAAAATCCTATTTGTAGTAATTCAGTGCTCACCGCTCATGAAATCTCTGCTCATTGCTCATGGCTCATGGCTCACACCCTAGCGTCGTTGTCGTGCCACCAACATGGAAGCTATCGGTGAGCTGAGCTCCTTAAATCTCATGTTGGGAAGATACAATGAAACCATTTGGGTTCCACATGGAAACTTGCCCTTATTCTCCAAAAAAAATTAGAAGAACCCAATACCGACAACCGACCCAATACCGCTCCTTCTATACCCTTCCTAGGTTTTCTAGATTTGCTCATGAGCAAATTTACTAGGAAAAAAAGGTTTTAAGTGGGTCTAAGTTTATTTGTACTTTAAAATTTTATTTATGAAGTTGACAAATGTAAATTAAATTTTGTGTAACTATTCAACAAGTTATTTATGTAGTTGACACATGTATTCTTTGAGACATGTATTCAATTTTATTTATGAAGTTGACAAATGTAAATTAAATGTTGCAAACTTTTTGCAATAATATTGAATACATGTCTCGAAGAAGGCCATAATTTATTTTTTTGAATTCAGTACTACCACAAAATAGGCTAGAAGGCTTAGGTTGGTGCTTCTAAGCAATCAACCTTAAACATTGGCCCTAATTCATCTTTTGTCCGTGCAAGATAACTGTAAAATATGGCCAGAAGAAGAAAGAATCTAAAAATAAAATATACAAAATATGTATTTGTAACTCGATTTCAACATTTTAAGCAAATGGAAAGAATGGTATAACCTTGAGGCTCTGTCTATAACAACAAATATGGAATGTTGTTATTTTATTTTTAGACTGTAAAAATTTGAAGCATTTAGGCTTCTAATATTTTATCTATTTATATTTCATATTAAAAAACATATGGAAAGATGTAGAAAGAAGTATACAAAAACATATTTATCATGAAAAACATTAAGGAACATGCAAAAAGAAACTCAGACATTTAGAATCTCCTACTATCTCAATTTAAAGGGCACACGGTCAATCTTATAGCGGTTGCTAGAGTGGTAGTTTCATAACATAAAAGAGTACTCACTAGGATGGAGGGATATTAGGAAGAAAACCTATGACATGCATAGAAATGTGTGTGTGTGTTTTTTTTTCAACTACTAGATCAACATTAGCTCACAATTGGAAGAGTTTACCTCCAATTGTTGCAAAGTCAATCACAAAACAACAAAGAAATCAAATCAAAAGAAGACTATAGATGATGATGAGTATAAGAGAAAAAAACTTTGAAAGATAATAGTTCAACGGAGATGCAAGAACAATAACGCTCGATTTATCATGTTGCCTACATGGGTTGCCAATTGTTCTTTAGATAACTTCTTCAGATGATCCAATAGCCAGCAATTATGACCCTATTTCACTATTCCTTCTTCTCGTAGTATTGGATTTACAATGAGGCCTCAAAGTTGATAGTGATTTGGTCATTTGTATATTGCTTCAAAATAGCAGATAGGTCCTTCGGCTTCAGTCCTTCCTACCTACAAAAACCAACCCAACACTTTGGCTTGGTCTCGAAAAAGATCGCCAATGAAACAAACTTGGTCTCTATTTGTTGGAGATGGCTCAGGTCTATCCGGCACTCGAGTAGGCAGAAGATATTAGATTGGAGGTTCAGGGTTGAAAGGAGTTGTTCCAAGACGACCAAAATTTGGTGCAGCTCCTAGCCTTGATTGTTGAGCAGGAGGTTCTAGAACAAAGTCTTCCATAGGTTGTAATATAGAGTGTCCACTTTGAAGAGTAGATGGTTGTGTTAAGGGCAGGTTTTGATATGGAAAATCCACAAAAGAAAATTCTTGTTCTACTAGTGGATCTGCAGGTACTATTGTAGATTGGGTCGTTTTCTTGTTGGAGAGCTGAGTGTTGACATCTATTGAGTTGTCAGATCTCGATGAGCGGAACCAAATGGTCTTCCAAATAGTGATACAAAAAACATACTCACTAGTAGAATCTGGTGTTTTTACAACTGCCTCTTCACAACTGCAAAACAGTCATATGTGACATGACACGACTTGTATACAACTACTACAGTTGTAAAACAGGCCCAGTTATCTTTGAGTCATCTCGTAGTCGTGCCGCAGTTATTTATATGTAGTCATATTTTTACGACTTCAAACTTTCCATCCACACAAAAATCATCCTCTGCCCTTCAAAACTTTCACTACCTCAACCTCCCCTACCCTTCTTTTTCTTCTGTGGCAAGAAATCTTTTGCACGGTTTCCAATGTTGCATTAAATTTTCTCTAACACATGATTGTCAAAGCGGTCTAGTTGTGCCAAGTGTCATGATTTCATAGGAGTAGAATTCATTTTTAATGTTTAGTTTGAATTTTCACCATGCTGTAAGAGTAGTGACGTAGTTGTCCCACAGTTGAGCAGCAGTTGTATTATCATGGAATTGAGTTGTCCCCCAGTTGTCCCACGGTTGCACACACACACACACACAAACATCACCTTAAACTTCAAGTCATCGACATCGACACCTTTACAAGTAACAACCCCATTCAAAAGCACCACTCTTTTAGGGTTACTCACACAACTACAACATTCCTTGCAAGTTGAACTCCAATCCACACAACAATGTTAAATACAACCACAATGTAGGAGAGAAGTGAGCAAATTGGAGGAGACTAGAAGAACCTGCACAAAATCGCTGCAACTGCAAGAGCTTCTAGGAGTCTTGGATGTGGACAGATGGCAGCGCACGGAGGTAAGCCGTCACACATTATGTTGATCTCAAAATGCATGCATAGTCGTTTTGTAGTTGTATGTACAACTGCATATATGAATGTCCGACTAGTGATAGTTGTTTTGTAGTTGTATCTTAGTAGTAATTTAGTCGTAAAAGCCTTCTCTGTAGTATTAGTTATATCATAAGTTTTTTTGAACAAAATTGTAGTGTTGGCTCAAAAGTTTGCCCTTGCAATCTAAAAGTAGTTGACTAAATTATGTTATTGTATTTAAGAATGAGGAATATCACAAGGTACTTAGAAAAATACATAATGGAAAATCTTCATTTGTCCATACAAAATTTACAATATCAATTGTGGTTGAATTGAAGTGGTTAAAAGTATTAAACAACTAAAATGAATGTTGTAAATATAATCTCTAGAAGCTATGTAATAAAATAATGTAAATATTTTAGTACTCGTAGCTACATCTTCTTTACAATGTATAATGTTTAAAGAAAACTCATGTTGAAAGCGTCTTCTATTGATTCTTCTTTTCTTAGAGTATATAAGAATGAGTAGGATTCAATCTTAAAGACAAAAACGTGAGCAACTAGAAGCACATTAAATATTATTGTGAGGAATTTGAAGTATATTTGACATTACACATGCAACAAATTTTGTATCAATTTTTTTTCCGCTTTTCTACCTCAACTCTTATAGGGTGTTTTTTAAATAATTCAATGTTTTTGCATGCATGTGTTATATAAATTAGAACACAAAATTTGTAGTCTAAAAGACCAATATGTCTTTGTCTTAAAGGTCCAAATGTATTCCAAACTTTACATTGAAATTAACAAATAATGATTCATTTGGACCTACAATGTAAACCCTTTATTGTCTCCACATCATTTAGAAAATAAGCATCCAAATGCTTCAGGAATAATACCAAAATTGAATTCATTGGTTTAACTTGGCAAAGGTGCTCTACAATAATGAAACCTTTCTATAATCAAAATGACAAATTAAGGTCATGAAAAGAATGTCTCCATGTTAAAAATCATCACATACAGTTATACAAATATTTTTATTTAACAAACCAATTGTGATAAATTCTTTGGTGTTTTTTCAGTAGACAACATATAGTTGTAGTACACGGACAAGACTGAGGAAGAGCTTGAACCAAAGTATGATACCTAATACCATCAAAATTCACCTGTCCCATGCTCCGAAACTTGTCCTCTTTATACTTGTAATCCTAACACAGTAGAAAGTCAACGACGTACATACTTTAATGCTGGAGCAACTACAGTGCGACTGCATGACCTAAGATCCAATTTACCCCTTTCAAGCTGACCCCAAACATGCATTTCTACGCAAGATCGTGATGCTTAGTACATGGAATAATGTGAAGAATAATCACTATAAACCAAGTTTCGAAATTCTGGATTTTAAAAATAACATGGTTTGTCTTTAGTTGTTGATTAGGTGTTTCACAGTAAGCTTAGTAAAAAAATGGCATAGCAACTAAATTGAAGTGCATCAATAATGTCCTAGTATAACCTAGTCATATTGACCACAATTAATTGGTATAGCACTTGACATGGTTGGTCCTCCAAAATCCAAGAATGTTAAGAAAAAGTTAATTACTTAAACCAAATTTACGGAGTACGAAATGTTATGTAAACTATTTGTACATCAGCCGTTAATTAATTGTCCCACAATAATATAGAAATGCTGCAACAATTACATTGTGACTACGTGACATGTGATACAGTATTTCCCATTCACACTGACCTAATGAAGGCAGTATTGCATATGAAATTCTTGCTTAGTACATCTAGGGCGATCAAAAATAAATTACAAGAATCGAATATAAATTATTGAGTACTAAAAATTGAAATAGTTGTACCATAGTTGTTGAATCCTACCACAGTATATTAATGCTGGAACGACTACATGGCGACTACGCAAAATGTGTCACATACATAACCTATTTACCTTGAACCTAAAGAGTGCGTTAATGGACTTGAGAGTAATGCCTAAGGACATGTACAAATGTCAGAAATAAGTTACATAAACCAAAATTGATAAAGAAAGCCCCCTTTTTTTAAAAAACAATTGTATTCTAGTCGTTACTTAGTTGTTGCACAATAGCAAATAAATGCTACAGTGACTGCACAGCAACTACGCTGCAACTACACTACAATTGCATTACCAATGTCCCAACATAACACATTCACACCAACCTCAAAAATGTCACTTTCAGCATAAGCAATTGCCTAGGGCAGAATGAAATTGATTTTTTTTTTTGATGAGTGAAGTATAAAGAAGGTAGTAAAAAAATGAACTGCAGCTGTGCCGCAGTTGTTTATTAGTAGTATTACAGATGAATGAAAGCCAAGACACAACTACAAGACGACTTTGGTGAAAAATATGGACTACATCCCTGATTTTCATCTAATCGCTTACTGAAATCGTTGGCGAGGGACGAAACTGTCCAACGCAGTTGTAGAGCACTGTTATGTAGTTGTAATTACAACTGCAGTACAACTCAAGAAGGTCAGCGTCAGCATTGTAGTTGTTTAATTCTTAATTCAGCTTGGATGTAGTTGTTTTTCACAGGGAGTTGTAAGAGTGCAGTTGTATTTTGCCCCATTTCCTACTAGTGACTAGAGTTGGTTGCTAAGTGTGTGATTGTAGCTAAGGATGGTGGTGAGTTCTACAACTATTATCTTTATACTAATTTTTTGGTATCATGGGAGATATTTTAGCTTTAAAAGAGAATCTATCAACATGAGAATCCATGTTTGTCATTTTGTAGATAGACCACTTTAACTTTTAAACCAAATATGTGCTTAAAATGGTTTTACTTGGATTTACAAGTTGTTGTAAGCAATGATAGCACCAATTTCTATTAATTGAATGTCATTTATTAATTGGGTCTTTTTCTAATATAAAGTATTTTTCCCATTTTTTATTTGTAATTCTACATATGCCTCTCTTTTAGAAGGATTTCTTTCACCAAACAAAATGTGAAGATATATGTGTCATTTTTTTAAAGGGTTCCTTTCACTAATCAAAATGTTTTAGCATTGAATTTTTGTTCTTTGAATTAGCATGTAACATCTAACACATGTATATCAAGTTTTAATTGGATATTTATTTTTATGCAAGTGAATGCTAGTTAAACCTTATTATTATGGATTTTTAGTCATTTGATTTAATTGTTGCTAATCTTGATGTTATGAGTTTAGAATCATTCAATTTAATTATTCAATTGGTCATTTTTATTAGATCATTTTTGGTCTTATGAATCCATGATCATGTGATTTAGTCACGATTGGTCAATTTAATCATTGTCACGGATGTGGTGTCGGCGGCCTCTTCGAATCGTAGTGTTTTAGCGTAGATTAGTTTGTTACACTCGTAGATTAGTAACAAACTAATCTACGGGTTTAGAAATGTACGGCGGCACACCGCATTCACCCGTGGATGATTTCCATCCACTTAAGGTGTTGTGTGTGCACGTATAGTGCCTCACACGTGCTTGACTTGACGTGTTTGTGAAGTCAAGCTTTGTGAGTGAGTTAAAAAGTGTTTAGTGATTACCTTTGCTTGTAAATGATTGTTTATCATTAGTAAAGGCTTTGCAGTCTCTTATACTACTTGCACTTGTTGATTTTCCCTTTGTGGAGTGCAAAACGCTTGACTACGCTTGTAATTCACTAGTTATTCCTTGAGGGTGTACTACGTATTCTTGTTTTAGTGTATGTTTTTTGTTTATTTGATGTTGCTTAGGACTCTTGATCTGTTGTGGTTATCGATCTTTCTTTACACAACATCATAGTCATTCTAAAACATTCAGAAAAATTGACCATTCCAAAGAAATTCAAATATGATATGTAGAATTACAAAGTTTGTGATAGTTTAAATATTATTTGTTGTAAATATAAAGTATAGAGTTTCAAAAGGTAAGATAACACAATTTTATATTTGTTGTTATTGTTATTAACATAAATTAAACATTTTTTGAGGATTTATGTAAAGAGAAATGATTGCAATTATTTGCTACATTTAGATACTTAATTAGCTAACTTAAATGCACAAAATATGGATTTGTGATAATCTGGCTGATAAGCATCTATTACTTTACATATTGAATCAATGCTTGGAATGTTTGATTAAATGTAATCTATCAAAGAATTTTTTTTATTGTAGGTGTTTTAATATGTTAAGCCAATCCATGAGCATTCAAAAAAATGAACAATTGTTCACATTCCTTTCTTTGATTTGTATCTATGGAAATATCAATATTAACATCACCAAGTATAAGACAAGGACATTCTATTTGTGCTAAATTTATTAGACTTGTCAAAATGTCTAAGAATGCTAAAGCTTTTGCATTAATACTGATGATGAATATAGCATTTCTAGTATTTAATTTAAAAGATGCAGCTATAAAGTCAGATCCATTGTAAATCTTTGAATGATGTGATGCACAAATCATTTGATGTTCATATAACATAAACATGCCAAGCTTATCATAAATATAAATGTATTTATATCTTGACGTGTCAATGTATTTATTCATATCATATTTTGAGAATATTTTAGTTTCTAAGAGACATAAGATACAATCAGATGATTGTATATTATGATCACTTTTATAATCTAAATGATATTTCTCTAAGGAATTTACATTCAAGTTGTAGATAGTTACATGTGATTTTTGTTTAAAATTCAATCTCAAAGCCAACAAGTCCCACTATGCCACTATTGTTAGTCTATTAATTTCTTTGACTACTAATTTGTTTATCTCAAAAATAGAAGTTACTATTGAAGCGAGTAAATATGATTTTTCTTTGGTGCATGTACGAGACGATGCAATAGAAGCCAAACCTTGTTAATGAACACCATTAGGATTGAAAGCAAAATCATCCAATGACATTCTTTGCAAACAATGAATAATATAAGTGTAGTAGTAACTTTTCAAATTGATATAGTTTTTGTTGTTTCGGTGTAAATAGGGTCTCTAAATCCACTTGAAATAGGTTTGGACATGTGAATGTGAGTCAAATGGATATGTAAAGTAGTTTTGATAGTTAGGATATGAAAAGCCATGATTGTATAACTACCTAGGATTATGAGATAAAGAATAAAAATAATTTATTGTATACCCTTTCTTTAGGAGTTTCATATCTATCACACTTAACACTATTCCCAATATTCATTTGAAGAAGAAACGATACCGACACTAATTGGTGAGGGAAAATCTTTCAACTTCTTTATTTGGGTATAGTCTTTCCCCTAACAATTCTCGCCGGTATTTAAATCCTCTTAAAAGTCTTTTAATTATTTTTCTTTTTTCTATATTATTCTAATTCTCTATTCTAATTTTTTTAAATTTCTTTGTCTATAAGATTGAATAATCTAGTTTTGTTGTATTTAATATTTGAATAGATTATTAACAATCTTCTTAATCTTATTTTTAAGTCTTCCGTAGTTTCAATTGAATTGAACATATTTTAAATACATAACAAATCAAAAGCTATGGAATCTGGGCAATTAGGATCTTTTGAAAGAAAATCCGGAAAAAATAGTTTACTCCGAGGATTAAATCTACCATAAATGAAAACAAAGGTTTCTCTATCAAATTTAAATCCGTTCCATATTCCACAACTTTTAGAAATCAATGGTTGTGTCTGGTATTTTATTCTACCATATTGAGCAAACAAAAATTGTAATTGAAATTTCAAATATAATGTTTTTCTCTTCACAACTATTTCATTGAATTCTTTTCCTTGATTCCAAATTTTAGATAATATTATTTGTTTTATCTCTAGTGGTAATTCATCGAATCTTTTTTGAAAGTCTTTATCAATTTTAGGATTCTTTCCATAAAATTGAAATCCTTGTCCATAATAAGATCCCTTATAAACTCTATACAACGAAGCAAACAAATAAGGTCCTTTAAAAAACTCACACACCGCCTCCTTATTTATTTCCCATGGGAATTGAGGCATGGTTGCACCACATGACTTATTGAATTACAATAAGTACAATCCTTAGATTCTTTAATTATGGGTCTAGGTGGAAATTTAATACCTTGTGAACGTTTGATTTTTGGAATGGATTTATTCTCTTTATTCATTCTTAGGATCTTCTAATTTTTAAAGACATAACATCATTTTTAATAAGTGATATTCTTATGAAAAAGATATGTATTCAATTCTTTAAAATAGAGATCTTCTAAAACAAACACTCACTTAAAAGATTATCTAAGGTCTTTGTAAATACTACATCATTAGCTACCGCTTAACCGGAACCTATTCCCGGGCAGCAGCGCCAAAAATGTAGAGTAAAAATTTAGATTTGTCTATCTAACCCCAAGCTACATAATAAAATTGGTTCGGGAAAAGGTCTTTTCGTTTAGCGTTTTTCGTGTAATTAATGGTCACTTGTAGATTACAAAGAAGATAATTCTTTAATTTAATATTTCAAGGTATTCTCTCAAACAAAACCCAGGTAAAAATCACTCTTAATATAATCTATCTTCATGAGGAAAAAAGGGTGATTCAAATTGACAGTAACCAAGGTATAACAACCTCAAGCGGTTATAGCCTTATTCAAATAGACAGTGCTTTGATCAATTAGACAGTAATCATCATCTGTATGCCATTCATCTTAAATTCATACACATAAATCAAAGCCTACCTACTTGCATGAATTTCAATAAAGTAGTTTACTTATCTCAAGCAAACTCCCACATGTCTTTTCCAAGACATCTCCATCACTCCATCCCGAGTGCCTATTTCATCTTATTATTGTTTTACAATTATTCCTTCTTTTTCATATGACTTTCTTCTAATTATGAATACCGTTTATGGACTTACAAAAGAATCCTAAATTAAAATACTACAATGACAAAATTATTCTTCTCCAGACATTAAAGTACATGTTAACGTTCAATGTGACTAAAAAGGGTGATCAATCCTAAAGAAACATATCCCACTTTGTACTCCTAATCTTTAATAATTCATAATCTATCCAAATCATTGTTATATATTTAATTTAGAATTTATATATTTATCCAAAGTCTCTTATAAAAGAAATTTAAATGAATTAGGTAGCTAAGCTAACTCACACATTCTATTACTACATGTATCTCATAATTCAACTAAGAAATATGCTCATCCCTATGATTTTCTTTCTCAAAATCACATCAATTTCTCAATAAGTATCACTCATCTAGGATACCATAATATTTCTATTAAAAATACATTTTATTAACCGGTTAATTTATTGTGCACAATTTACTCTCCTTTCCAGGACACCAAACAGTGGTTCTCAATCAGGTACATCAAATTGACAACTACCACTGCTCACTCACTTTTCTCCACACAAGGAATATTGTTTCTTCAATTAGACATAAGACTCCCTTCAACTAGTACTCCTCTCTGGCACATTCCATGTCAATTTGACTGCTACTTCACCTCCACATAACTGGATGCATGCATGATAGTAGGAAACAGTCTTTCACAACTATGTCGATTTGACTCAGCATGACTCATTCTAATGGAGATCATAACAAACCAAATTTGAAAGTGCACTTGTGACAACAAATAAATAAACTGGATGACATATTATATTCTATTGAACATAAGCTTGGAATCACTATTGTTGAATTGACATGATATATTTAAGTAATCACAACATGTCAACATCAACTTAAATTGAACATGAATTAGAATCCATAACATTTCTACACTTTGGTCAAATTACTCACTCAAGCTCTCTCCAGGGACATACACACTCAAGATATTATATTTTCTAACGTGTTGTAAATCGTTATGCACATGGTTTGATTACCACAAGTGACTTGATCAATTTGACATTGATTTAGTGATGCCCAGGGATTCCACTCAAGTTGCATGCATTCACAGTGACTCATTCACATACATATAAAACCAAACACTTTGCTAACTTCTTCAAATCAGATGTAGACATTGATGCTGTCGATTTGACTTGAAATCTTATTCATTTTATTAAGTTTGTCAACCTCAACTTGAACAGTACCAGAAGTTCTCAAAATATTTCTATCTCATCAAACTACGAGCTTCAATTGACATACACTCTCTAATTATTCTATTTCTATGGTAGTGTTGTGTTTTACTTCTTCCTCATACTTTGCTTATATCTTCAAAGTCTAGTTGACACCCTTTCATATCTAGATTTCAAAAGGTGTAGCCGTCATGTCTAGTAAAATCAGATTATAAGGGATGGCGGCTACAAGTCCTTTAGAATCTCCTTTTTAATCTCACAAGCTTAATCATATATCTTCTTAAACTATTTCCAAAATGGTTTAAAGAAATAATTCCTTTGACACTGTCAAATTGAAAAAGATTCAAACTAAAAGTTTTAACGATTACACGCCCCCAACAAAGCGAACGTCCCTTGCCAAAATATTGTTTGCATTGTAGCAACCCCCCCCCCTACGCTGCGAAAGTGGCTTGTCCGGTAATTGCCGGATGCGTGCTAAATAGGCCTTATCCGGGAAGTGCTCCTTGCACAACAAATGTGGGTTGTCCTCCAAATAACCCCTTTGATGAAAACGGCACGTGCCATGAAAACAAGGAATGCGTAGGGTTATCCTATCTAGTACCTCCCCAGATGTACAAGCCATCGTCTTTGAGGAAAGTACTGGAAAAAATACATGCATGTGTCCAGCTCCCGCCAGTAGGTGCCTTTGACCGAACTGACCTGAAGTGGGAGGAAAAGGTAAATCAAGGAAAAGGAAGATCAAAAACTGTAAGAAAAGCCACCATTTTGTAGGGCCGCCTGAACGCCTTCCTTGACGGGAAAGTTTGACCAGACAACTTTCTTGCTCATATGTTAAAGAAAGCACCCTTTGTTTCCGTGGCACGGAAGCTAGAACACAAGTCCAAGCTGAATCAGCCATATAGGAGATCATGTAAGTCACGGACATTGCCAACTTAGGTGAATTCCATATTCTTTCATCATTTACATTAATTGTCTTATCTATGCTCAAATTGTTGTCCTAAATAGGTACTGTGAATATGGGCCTGAGGACTACACTAATGAATATAAGGTAGAGGTTCAAAAGGTATTTGCACACACATTGGAGGACCGTCAAAAGTCTATCAACCAGAAGAAGGTTGTGCAAAGAGTGAAAAAGGTTGTCCACCAAGTGGAAAAGGCTGCAGCCGCGTCTGTACAGGCATCTAAGAAGGCCAAGATACATTCAACAACTGATGTGAACATCAACCTAGAAGAGGAGGACCTCGACAAAACGGCTATCGTGCAAGCGACCCAAGAGAGGCTTTGGCAGACCCAACAAACAATTCACGGGGCCAAGACCGTGAGGCGCGAGATCCGCGTTGGCAAAAAATAAGTTGGTATGCCTATCAAGCGCGGTTGTCAATGTTACTTTGTTGCTAAGCAATTGCTAATTGATGAAATACTTTGTATGATTCACTTCCACTCCATGGACCATGTGAATAGTGAGGGCAAACCGTATCATCATTTAGAATTTGGTGGTCAAAAGGCAGGGTTGTCTGGAAGGCTATTACAGGCCACCAAGGATTGGATCGAGGCGTCCTTGCGGAGTGGAAAGTCCCCATCACAAGTTATGGCTAACCATAACAAGAGGTCTTGAGGTGTGCTAAGTTAAACTTACCACCGACTAGGGACACGTTTGTCCTCCCTCATGATGTTCATAACATTGCATACAAGATGGCTAAAGAGTTGTGGGAGTTGCATCCACGTGATTCGATGAGTGTGCAAATGTGGACCGTTATGAACTCCAACGCGCACATTCACTACCACAAGTATGGGATCATTGACCTAAACGAAGCCCCCGCCAACGACGACTCCTTCTGCCTTGCAATTTAGACAGTTTGGCAGTTAGACATGATGGTGCGACATGGCAATAACAAGGCATTGGCCATGGACGCCACGTTCGGGACCAATTTGCAAAAGGTACGTTGTTTTCAAGACTTCGTACTATAGCCCAACTTCTTTGTTGACAAATTTTGATTTCCAAACATACTTCTCCTGTAGTATGCGCTGTATATTGTGATGGTCTTCAATGAATAGGAGCAAGGCATCCTTGTGGGATTTAGCATCCAAGAAAAGTCTCAAGAGGAAGACATTGTTCTGTGGCTAAAGAAGCTTAGAGACGGCTGCGTTCAAATTCAACCGGATCGGGAGCCGAATGTTGTTGGAATAGATAACAACAACGTTGAGATCAATGCAATAAGGTGGTTCCTTGTCTTGATTGTGTCTCACAACTAACACTACTTGAATTTTAGGACTTGTCCAGTTGAGGGAGGTCGTGTACTACTAAGATTTCCTTACAATTCAGTCTTTTGTCAAACATGAAGGTGTGGCCTGACGAGGACAATGTCAAAGTCCTACTTTGGCTATGCATGTTCGTAAAGCTTAGCTGGAGAATGTGACTAAAAAATACAAGGCCAACTACATAAGAACCCTTGTTTTGCAAGAGTGCGCCGATTTAATGTATGGAAGTGGTATTCAACAAGGCGCACCTATAGCGTACTAGTAGGGAATCCAGCAAGACGATATCTCCGGACTTTACAACCAAGTACAGGCTAGGCATTGGAGGTGGGGCGTTGGCATCGTGGTCAGGTCTACCTTTGGGAATAGCTTTTCAGCCTCCGCCTTGGCTCTCACAGGCTGACGCTCTCTAGGGTGTAAATCCTCCTTAGATTGCCCCCGTACTGCACGCCCTTCGTCTTGCTTATGAGGGAAACAACGAGGTAATGTCGATGGAGGCAAAGAGACTCTCCCACCTTGTTGTTCAGAAGCCTCTACCAGTGTCTTGCCTAGCATGGGAGAACTCTCAGGTGGCCTGGAAGGGGGTGGCGGCATCTTCGTGGGCACTGGACATCTTTGCCAATCGCGGGAAGAGCCTCCAGGCGCCACGATGGATTCAACAACTCCCACATTTGCATGGAAAGAGGACCTTGTACAACCACAAGGAAGAGACTTCTCACAGCTACCGCTCTTAGACATGGGTGTGACGTTGGCTGGCAAAGGAACTTCACCCTCTTTAGGACAAGTTCGGTAAGAGAGACAACCCTCTACATCCGTAGCAGTTGATGGCGGGACGCATGGGCGTTTGGCAAACCGCCCAAAGGTGCCTCCTTCTTCAGGACGCAGAGAAGTGCCTCCAAGCTTGCGGCCCTTGCTGGAGACAGACTTTGCAGCAACCTTGGCCGCTCCCTTCTCATCAATTCCAACAGCCTTCCCCGGACAATCCTCATCACTTGAAGCAGCCTTCCCCGGACGCTCCTCATTGGTTCTAGCGGACTTCCCCAGACACTTTGCAGCTTTTGTAGGAGCCTTCTTCAGACTGTCCGCAGCGGTTGCAGCTTGAGAACAACACTCCACGCGAAACTCTGCCATGGTTTGTGGAGTCACGAAGGAACCTCCTCCAATGCAGGAGTTGATGCTAGGTCGGCGCTTGCAAAGAAGAGGCGAGGTGTCCTCCTCAGCACTGCTGAGTCACTCCACCGGAATTGAAATGTCAGCCGTGTCCTGGACATTATCCATAGTCGACTCGGGTCTTTGACTGGGTATCCCCCGCACCGCATTAGGAATACAAATGTTGTACCTGTTGAAGGTCTTCAGTATCTCGCCATTCCCTTTATTCCCACGCGAGGGGTAGATCTTCAAATGTAATATCCATGGAAGACAAGGCTGAGCAGTTTGGTATATGATGGCTACAGTTACTTGTTCATATTTTTTGAATCAGTCTTCATATTTTTTGGAGCAGTGTAAACAACTCAAGAGGGATGTTTTGATAATGGATTTGAAAAATGACAAAGTGTAGGTTGCAACAAGCTTTCATGGATGAAGTCAGCCGGATTTTAAAGCATTGATCCTCACTTTTGTACAAAACTTCAAATTTTGAATTCAAAGTTTGCATTCAAAATGTAAATCCATTTGTGTTCTGTAATAATTCGAATTTAAAATTTGCGGAATTTAGTTTGTCTTATGTGGTAAATTCAGCAAAGTAAAAAATTAGAGGACAACCCTCTATCATGCCATAATGTCATCTCTCTCATCCAATGGTTCGATGACACATCACTTTATCTGGTCCTGGCAAGCACTACGTACAATGAACATCTAGTTACAGTTGTATCTCTCCTGTTGTAGCCTATCGTGTGCGTTGGTTTCTATTTTCGTATTTCTGTAGCTGCAGCGGTTGTGTCGGGAGGTGCCGGCGAAGTAAGTTGAGCTTGTTATTGCTTCCGTGAGGGAGAATGAGAGAGATAGAAAGAGAGAAAGAGAGGAGAGTCATAGAAGGCGAGAAAGAGAGAATGGAAGTTTTGTGGCATTGTGTGAGATTGGGGAGGAGGCGGATTGCGTTTGATAAACTCTTGGTCGTTTTCTGGTTTCTATCCATGCGAGGGAGAGAGAGAGAGGAAAAGAGAGAGTGAGAGTTTTGTGGTGCGGATAAAATTTGATGAGGTTTTGGTCGTTTGTGTAGGGTTTGTGATTCGAGTCTGTTACAGGTGCCGGAGTTGCTTTTGGTGTGTAGAGTGTGGCGTGACTTCCTACATTGTCACGGAAATTGATCCTGGCGCCTGTTGTTGTGACTTGTTTACTTTTTTGAATGTGTCTTGGCGCGTCCCGTGCTGCGCTTCGTTTTGTTTCTAGTTCGATTGCTCTGGAATGTTCTTTCTCTAATCTTTTCTATCTTTGGATCTTGTGCACTGACACTATTTGATAATTTTTGAATGTTGTCAGATTTGTTGATGTCGCTGATGCTGCCACTGTCACGTTTGCTGACACTGTTTGATAATGTCGCAATTTGCTGATGGTTATTGTTTTCAAGTTGTAGGTAACAAAACTTTCCTCTAACAACTGCAGGTTTAGGGTAATGGCGGATTGCATAGGTATTCTTCTTGATTACCTACACCGACATCACTTTTTTAGGGTGGAGGTAGTTTTGAGGGAGGAGTACAGGTTGCGACAGGAGTTGAATGGTCCTTTTGGTCACCGCAACCTACCTCTTGCGTTGAATTCAAAGGCGGAATTATGCAACGGTTATATTCTGGATTACTTGCGGCGTCATCATTTCTCTAAGGCAGAAGCTGTTATGATGAAGGAGGTTAGCGTGCAACAAGAGTTTAATGGTCACCACCGCGATCCACCTAATGCGTCGACTTTAGATCCACCTGATGCGTTGACTTTTGCGAATCTTGATAACTTACACGACCGTATAGATTACCTAAATCGGGCCTTAGTCAATATCGGCTTTGCAAAGCTAAATCTTCTCTCAACTGAACCCGTAAGTGATCGTACTTGATGATAATCAATTGCTCTTCCTTCACGCTGCATGTCTACTTGATGATAATTTTGTAATTTCTCCCTACACGCTGCAGTTGTACAAACATGCAATTGCATTTACAACCTGATTCAGCACAAGATGTCTGAGCCCAGATATTCACATGATTGACTCAGATATTGGTTGGCTTTTACATTTAATTATACATTTAATTATTAATTTTGCATTTAATTATGCATTTGTTTTCTAAGTATGCAAGAAGTTCTCCGACGCTAAGGCCTTCGACAAGACGGTGAGGTAGGAGAGAGAGTTAAGCTGGAGCACAAGATGCGACAATGGCAGGAGTCAAAGCATGAAACATTGTCGAAGATTCTTCCTCCACGAAGCCCCATGCGTCCCAAGTCTAGCCCTGCAAATGATCAATCGTACCCATTTCCTTCACGAAATCTATGAAACTAGCCCTAGGTGCGGATTCCACATTCCTTATACCAAAATCAAGGTAAGACTCAAACACTTTTTATAACCTCATATGTTCTGTGCACACTTGTCTTACTCTTTCCTACAATTCTAAATCATTATTCTCTAAAGCTTCTCGCAGGTGATGTACTGTCCGGCCACTTTGAAGCCAATTGTAATTGTTGCTTTACTTTTATATGCAGATTTTCAAAGAATGTTGAGTCGGTTGTTTCTCAAGCTGACGTGAGCCACCACTTCTTTTCTACCCCGACTTTGGCTGCTCGACTAGATTCTGAGTCACTGACACCTTTTCAACAATTCCAGAAAAAGAATACCGATTTCAACGTAAACTTTTTACGCTATTTTGTGGTTGATTCCTCAATTATTTCGGTTTCTTTTTCCGAGATATGCAGATAGGAGCAATTCTCAAATTCTGGTGATCCAATGCTTGAAACTAAAGCTGAGTGTTCGAGTCGATTGACCTTTTGACATTTGTTCTAGAATAAACCCTTCTTCTAGGAAACAAAGAACTCTTTCATCTGCTATTACTTTATTGTGAACAGATGACGCTTGTGAAGGAGTACCTTAGTGTGCTCAATTGAACGACCAGGTTCGTGATGCATGTTTATGTTTGTGAAGTGTTGCTTTCTCACTCATTATACAAGATTACATGCTAATCTTGTAGCTTGGTGAATGCCCTGGCAGGGAGGAGCTCTTGCAACTCAAGGTATTTCAACTCGATTTTTTTTTTCTTGATATGAATAGTTGTCTCCTTGCTGCCATGTATCACAACTTCCACATTTTCAAGTCTTGAGCCTGACCACACGGCTGTGTGAATTCAAGGAATCGGACCTAAACGTGTTGAAGACACAGGTTACCAACCCGACGTCCTTGGAGGTCTGAGAGCGTCCTAGGACGAGGACGTCCTGACGTCACGTCGGACGCACTGTCCGGGGGGGGTAAAATGCATTTTAGGAAGGCCCTAGTAAGTTTCCTGGACCGTCGGATCCAACAAAGTGCCACGCGGCCAAATCGCAGCCGTCAAATTGCGATAGGCCGTCCGATCGGTCGTTGCCGTTGGGGCGATCGGACGGCACCTTGGCCGTTCGCCTAATTGGACGACCAGCGGACCGATCGGACGGCCTCGATTTGATCGCGACGGGCGGCCGATCGGCGGATGGCCCGCCGGCCGTCGGAGTGGCCGTCCGACCGGCCGTCCGATTGTCAGATGGCATGCCGGCCGTCAGATTGGCCGTCCGATTGTCGGACGGGCCATCGGCCGTCCGATCGAGCGGACGGCCCGCCGTTTTTTTTGCACGTCACACTATTCTCTATGACCTGCTGATTCTAAGTTGGTGTGGCAATTGCTCATCGGATAAAAATTGCATGAGTTATGAGCGGATGAACATTTTTGGCGGAATACTTCATCCGTTCATAAGTGCTTTGTCCTTTGTCGGATTGTCAGTTGCCACACCATTCTGGAGTTGGTAGCATGGTGTCCGGAGCGTGAAGCATTAAAATTATGGAATCCCATGTGAATGGCGAAGACAAATTTGTAATGGTTCAAAAAAAATTCCTTCGACTAATGGATCTTTCTTTTATTGAGATGTATTGATTATGCAAGACCTTGGTCTAATCCTTTGAAGGAACAAATCACCCCCGGGGAGAAACTTTTCATTTGGTGCACGTTCCTATGATTGTGATTTTAATTGGAATATTGCGAAATGTTAAACAGAGATTTCCATAATGCAAGCCTAGTGGAAACATTAATTTTGTCCCACTTGGATTCCTAAAGAAAAAGCAATGCTCTTCTAATCACACATACTTTGACTCCGCGCAACTCCAAACATTTTGCTAGAAGCTTCTATCAATTTTAAGAGTCTTTGTATTACTAGATCGTACCTAGGTTTCTTAAAAACGTCAATAAGTATTTCATGCCTTCAATGAAAGATCTAATTTTCAATCAAAGTCAAAAATGTTCACACATTTTTGGGTAGTGTAAAGAGAACCACTAATAATTTTGGACATTTTACATCTTTGGGTTTAGATTTTTGTAAGGTTTAAAACGGGTCAACTCACAAAACACCAAGACTCACACATATTCTCCTTTTGATTCTAAACTCATTTCTCGGATGGTCTAGCATCTATTGTATTTTAATTTAATTCTAATTTCTATACAAAAACTCTCTTCCATCAACAAAACTTAAATTTTAACCCAAACTCTTAAGAATTTAAGGTTGTTATGCATCCCTCTGAAGGAACAAAGTATTCATTAAACCCAAGGACTAAGTGCCTAGAAGGAACATTATTCCTTTATCAATTGTGCATGTGGTCAACTGTAAAGACTCTTAATCCATGCCTAGATAGGCCGGTGGAAGATTCCATTGAATTTCAATACAAATCATTAATTATGTTCTTTTTAGAAATCAAAACGAAATGCAATTAATCCACCTTGAGGAATTGAGTGTAATGGAAATTGTAAATTCATTTGTCTTTACACTTGTCATAAAACACAAATGCGATTAATCTACCTTAAGGAGTCTCTCCTTTCTAGGTTAGACTTAATTCAACTTATTAACATGCACATAACACTCTTAACATGCTATGCATCAAGGAATGCATCTCTCTTGATGATTTTTTTATCATTAGTATTAAAAATTACTCTTACTCTTATGCATTTTTTATTTTCAACACTCAAACTTAAATTTTTATAAAGTGGCAAGTGCCCATGCATTCCTGGAAGTATTGCATTAGGTCACTGATTACACATTAACACACACACATGAATATCTCATTCATGAAATTACTCCTTAAACATCTACAATGTCACTTAAAGCTACAATCAAATCATACTCTTACTTGCACTCAAGTTTTACATTAATTTAATTCAATCACACTCACATCTCATCACAATGTTTATAATTAATCTTCATACACACAAAATTGTATTAGTTAGACAAATTAGAGTATTTCTCTAATTTATAATGAAGTACTAATATTCAATGTATTACAAATGACTCAATTCACAAAATCAAGACAATAATTACACAATGAATAATCACATATATCAATCATAAATCCAATACATATAGCAACAATTACTCTTACAAACTCAAGAGTTTCACAAAAAAACTAGCTTCCAAAGGTACGACACACTCCAATCTTTAACATGGTAGTGGTGGAGTTATTGTCTTTCCAATGCTATGTATAATCTAAATTTTAGGGAAGACACCTCTTGAAAAGAGGTGTGTATTATAAGTACTTTAACTTCTACAACCGTTCATTAAATGGATGCACCTCTTTAAATCTTAACTAACTTTTAATGAACTCTTGGCTTAATATGTATTTTAGCTATTTTAACCAATTGATATGAACTTTTAACACTAATTACTAATTTTTGAATATATACACAACCCTTATTAAACTTAAAATTTTGAAAAGAGCTAATTTTAATGGTTCGGCTCTACGGTTTTATTTTACTATATGATGCGTTATATGTCATCCTTTTTACCCTTGGGATTCTCAGTTTATGGCAAATTAGGTACACCACAAAAATAAATAAATAAATATATCATAATAGTATTTGAACCCCAATCCCTTCCACAGCGTTTTTGAATATTTTGCACCCTTCATATTTCACTTTGATTTTTCTTGCAAGGACCTAACATTATATATCAAATTTTTGCAGAAAATTTGATTCTAATCTAAAGCATGAAATTTACATCATAAGAATTCAAAAGGAGATGATCCTTAAAATACACGGAAGTGAAAAAGAACCTTGTTTTTTGCTTCAAAATATATAATCTCTCAATCCATACCATCAACTTTCATGAAATTTTGAAAGCATGTTATTCTAAATGTGAGGGTTAAAGTAGAGCTTCAAGCTTTTTTTCCCCTCATTTCTTTTTACACAAAATAAATGTACATTCTAAAGTAAAAGTGCATTTTAATGACAAATACTCAGAATTTTAGGGGTTCACCTTGCAAAAAAAACTTAATGATAATGTATCGATAGGAAAGTTTTTCCAACTTATATGAGATGATGTGATCAAAATTTCATGAAATTTAACCATTTGAATTGAAAGATGATCGCAGTGAAGGTAAACATAATAAACCTTGTAAAGTACACTTAGGCTTGCGGGGGTTAAACTTATATGATGCAAGAGTAAGATGAGTTTAGATTCTTGTTACAGATGTTGCCAATAGTTTTTCCAACGATAACTATTATTGTGGTCTTTCTGAGGAAAACAATAAAAATAATTATTCTAAATAATCATTGTTTTTTCCTTGAACGCATAATCTATTTAAATCAATAGTAGTAGCATAATAGGTGCAAGAGTGATATTCCATACTACATGTTTATTGATATGCAATTCAAGCATGAATATATACTAATTTTGATGGTGGTTGGTTCTTGAAATATATCTCGCTTAATATGTAAATTTCAGAATACATGCCACTGCCATACCTAACTATGGAAGATCCAGCCATTACCTTTTGCCACTACAACTATACCCGTACCTTTTAATAAAATGTGGCACTATTCATTCTATTATGGCTTTCTAAGAATAAAAAAGTGGTCCGCATGCAATGATTTAAGCTTATGAGCTCAACCTTGTAGTCTATTTCTAAGTTTTGAGATCTCTATAATAAGTGCTTTTGAGGGCTTTCACGCTCTTATTTTTGACATGTTCATTCCAAGATGGTATGACAACAGTCCATTGGATAACTAATGGATGCGTTAAATGCGGATGAACTCTTCCAATGGAGTACTTCATCCATTTAGAAGTCATTGGTTCTTTGTCGGATTCTCAGATGCCATACCATTCCGAAATTGGCAATATAAATTATAATATCAAGAGCATTGTGTATTAGAAATATGGACTTTCATATGAACAAAGAAGTCAGATTCTACCGGTCTAACACTTCATCTTTTAACTTCTACGCTCCTTTTTTTTTATTCCAAGTGTGTTTAGAAAGTTCAACCTTGGTTCAAACCCCCAACTTCCAATTCTATTTGGAACACAAATATTGCCACCCCAAAATCGTGTAGAGCTTGGGAATATTTTAAGACATTGCTAAGGTAATTACATTGTTTGTAGAACATTATGGACATTATGATTTTGGAAAGTATCATTTAACATTTGCACCTCTCTCTCTAAGTTCCAAATTTACTACATACATCCTTGCCAAAATAATTACTCCTTTCAAATTCTATGTTGGAAACATTGGAATGTATAAAAATTTCTCATTCCACACATCCACTTATACTTTAAAATAAGCAATCAAGTTTATTTAGAAACAAGTAACATAAAATGTATACTTTTTGTTTACATTGATATGGCCGCAATGTGGAAATAAACATCCACTAGGAGATCTTAAAAAATGACCTTGATCAATCGACTCAAGGCCAGTCGCTCGGCACTTGGTGGTCGACCGCCATGCCGTCCGCCCCTAGAGCTTGGCGGACGGCCACAAAGCCACCTAGTCTCAAATTTCAGCAACTCCCTTCCCTCTCCTCCACTTCTCTCCACTCTTTGGCAACACGGAAGCGGTTTGGAACATTATTTTTTTGGGTAGATAGACATTGCATGTGCACTCTAAATTAGGAGAAAGAGTCACGTGCATTATTAGTCTGAAGAATGTCTCAAAGATATTATGCGAATACATATGAATATTCCATTTCAAATATCCTATGCACTTGGAAACATATGAAGAATAGAACTTGTGAATAGTGGTTTCACTTAAAATAGACTACACAAAAAATCTAAATTCATTTTTCTCCTTTACTAACCACAAGCCTATTGGAATGGCCGTCCGCCCTGCCATCCGTCTCTGGCATTTGGGCGCTTCCCTTCGTTGTCCGCCTCTCCAACTGCCACTTGTCACTACACGAGGGTTCGCCCTGCAGACTCTATGGCCGACCGTCGCTCGGTCGACTCTTGGCCGTCCGACCCATCGATCGCTTGGCCGTCCGCCCGGCGATCGGCTTTAGGCGTCTGCCGGAGCGGCTGACTGCCTCGCCATCCGCACAGGATTTTTGGCCATAACTCCCTCATTTTGGGGATTTTTTGAACGTGTAATATACCATTCAAAGCGTCTTGAAAATGTGCTATCAACGGTGTAACGCGCGCAGCGAACGCCTTAGGGCCGTCCGCACGGCGGTCGGCCCTCACCCGTCCGCGCGGTTGACTGCCTAGCCGTCCGCACGGGTTTTTTGGCCATAACTCCCTCAATTTTGGGGTTTTTGAACGTGTAACATATCGTTGAAAGCCTCTTGAAAATGCGCTTCCAACAATATGTAGCACGCAGCGGACGCCCAAGGGCCGTCCGCACGGCGGTCGGCCGGGCGGACGGCCGAGCGCCGACCACCATTTGGACGGCTAACGGCCGACCGCTATTCGGACGGCTGGTCGGACGGCCGCCGGACGGCCAACCCCTGATTGCCATTTGGACGGCCGGGCGGACGGCCAACTGTCGACCGCCATTCGGACGACCGAGTGCCGACCGCAATTCGGACGGCCTGGAGGTCGGCATCAACCGACCACCGGGCGGTCGCGACGGGCGGACGGAGGGTGGTCGCATCTGACGGCCGAGCGGTCCGTCGGGGTAGCGGACGGCAATTTACCCCGGGGTAAATTGACGAAAGTCAGTATGTCATCGGACGTCCTCAAGTGGCCGAGGACGTCCTCCGTCCGGACATACGGGCGTCCGAGCGTCCGAGCGTCCGAGCGTCCGGACGTCTTGACAACTCTGTGAAGACATCCTAGCTCTACGACAAGAGTTCAATGAACCATTCAAAGATGTGCGTTTATTTCTTCATTGCATTTCAAGTGAAGTCTTATATTACTTCATTCGCACTTATCTTATTTCTTCTCACATCTTGGATCCTTCCTGAACCTATTCTATTTGATTGACCTGACCCGCTGATTGTGTTCTTCCAGTTGCGTGACTTGAAGAGTATTGGGCTTAGCGAAAAAAGGTGATTTTTGAAAAATTTCACTTCTGTGTAAAACATGATCTTTTGTTCTCTTGTGACTTGTCTATGCTGCAGCATGTTGGTTATATGTATTGAGTAAGGGACTGCTTTAAAACATTTTCTAGGCTTTTGCTCTGTTTAGAAGCGGCATCGAGCAGAGGCTTATATTTCTGTGAGTATCAACATTAAAATTTGTGAATGATCAATAAAACTTCGGTAAAGTTTTTTGAAGCCTACACCTTGTAGGTGGTTTGCTGGTAGTGATTTACTCAATTTAGTGTTAGACTTGCTTGAAGCTGTTAGTTGAAAGATTGTGAATTTGCAACACTGTAATGCAAAGCAGACTTCCTTAATTGTTCGATTTTTGATTTGTGTATCATTTCTACACTTCTGTTTGAGGTTTTCCACTTTTTTTGTATCCAAGGTTTTATTAACTAGACTTCATCAATGTCAATTCCTATTGACTTTGTACTTCGCATGATGTCCTCGCCTCAATTGATTGGTGAAGTTGGTTGTGCATTATTCTCAAATTAGCATAAACTTGATGATCTTATCTAACGAATAAGTAAGGTTTGGTATGTAGATGTACGTAGACTCTTTTGGAGCTTTGAATTTCTGGCGTACTCGTCCAAAGGTGCGACAATTGGGTATAAGTAAGTCCTTTTTGGTTCTTAAAAACCTAGTTCCTGCAAATATTGGCATCATTCATAAAACTACGGCATGTAAAAAAGTTATAAAATCTGTGGAAACTGTCTTCGGAAGTTATAATGTTCGGAGGGCTTCGTCCTGCGTACGGAAATGGGTGTCTGTACAACACCAAAGCCTTGGAAGTTGAGCTGGGCCTTGAGTGGTGTCGCCAGACAAAATCCCGTCTGTGGTGGAGAAAACTCTCAGCTTCTTGCATCACGCAAATGCGATGGTTAGCTTGGCACACTCGCAGCTTTCTGCTCAGACAAAAGAAAGCGGTCAAATGATTAGGACGTCGCTGCTCAATTGGAATGTGAAGGCGATTCTAGACCTTTCGAAGGCCATCAAAGCGGTGGAGGAGCAGTTTAAGGGATTTGATCCAAAAAGTGGATCAGCGTCGGTCGACCGTCTCCGGATTGAGCAAATATTTGGAGCTAGAGGCTTTTTGAAGTCGAACGTGGCTGCGTTGTCGACGACCCTTGATTTATTCTTGCTTTGATAAACCAGCCCTTGAAACAAGTCCTCTGAGTTCAGAAGCCTTAGCCACCAATTGACAAAGACCATAATACAATTTTCATTGGCAAAAGCCGTTGGGATTTGATTAAATTCATGTAGAAATTGAAGATCAAGTGCAATAACATCTTAATGGGCTTTTTGGCAACCATCACTTAGATCAATTAAATGTATCATATGTATCTCTATCCCTAATCACATATGTTGCAAATGTCCCTACCGCCCAAGCTTTGTGAGATCTCACAAAAATTGACTATAGTGTTGGTGTGGTAAAAAATCAATTTGAATCAATTCTCACATCTCTTTAAGAAACTTAGTGTGGTGCACGATAAAATTTGAATACACCATGGCATGCCGCCCTCTTGAGTCCTCATATTGTTTCTTAGATTCTTGAGCAACACCAAAGTTCTGGATCCTCACACATGACTCCCTACACAAAATCCATTTTATGTTGTTCAATCAAAGGTGGCATAACACTTACTGTGACGGTGATAAAACCACATCTACCTACAAGACCTGCGTGAAAATACGACCATCTTTCACCATTCTTCTTTTAATTTCCATACTGTGACAACATTTTTTCTTAAAAAGCAACATCCCTAAGGCCCACATTGATATCATCTACTTCCACAACCAACCTTGACCTTGCAGTACCTGTAGTCATTCTTACAAACACAATCAAAACTTCAACACAAACACCAACTCAAATGTAAACTAAGTTGCATTTAAAAGAATCGTGTTGTGAAAGTGACATACACTAAGTATATAATGAATGATAATGTACCTAACATTTAATGGACCAAAACATGCCAAAAATAAACTCACATGTGTTATTTAATGAATGGACCACTTTTACAATTCAATACGACATGTACTGAAATTGGTTTTGCAAGTTGTGGCAAGATGATAGACACTGATTGTTGTTGACCAAATGTTATTAATCAATTGGACCACCTACTAATACAAAGAACTTTGTTCTATTTTCTATATTACTAATTTACATTTGTTACTTTTTGAGAAAACCGCTTCACTTAAGAACATGTGCATCCACATATGTTATTATTTAAAAGGATCGTTTCATTTAACAATATATGAATCACGTGTGTCATATTTTCAAATGATCGCTATCACTAATGAAAATGTTTTTCATTGGATTATTGAACTTTTGATTAGCATGTGACATCAAACACAATCATGTTAAGTTTTCATTGAGTATTTGATTCATGAAAATATGTCATGAAAATATATATGCTGATTAGATATCAATAAAAATATTTGAAATAAATAATTATTCAAATTTTCTTTTCAAAGATATTACAGCAAAAGTAATAAATTGACGAATCCTAAGTTCTAAACCTTCAAAGCTTGAAAGTAATAATTTGAGTGGTGAATAATCTTGGATAAGGGCCCAAGGGAGTCTAATCCTAACATAGATATCATCGCATGTTTATATATTTTGGCCATTTACCCTTCAGACACCCCTTCCACGGGTTAGGAAAGGTTGCTTTCAACTTGTTTTGCAGCAAGTTGTTGTTCAAAGATCCACCTCAAAGGCTATTCCTAAAAGACTTGAGATACCATCATTGTGGAATGTACAACAGTACGATCTCAAGCCCTCCCACCAAAGGACAATCCTTTAGCTGGATGCTTCACCTTGAACCCTACTTTCACAATCCGGATCTGTTAAATACAAAAAACTTCTTCCGTTGACTCACCAAAACTAAATCCTATTTCTATACATGATGGGCATTAGGGCATTATGACAATCACTAGGGCATAAGTAGATGTAAAAGTAGCATGGAAGTTCTTTTCACTCATGGTGGCATCATATTGGATATTTGTCGTTACACCACACAAGCAGGATGGGCACTCAACAACACATACTTCGAGGACATTCTTCCATCTTGCCTACAATAATCCAAAGCAAGCTCATTGGTGTGCAATTTCTCCAAGCAAATTGAGGTTGTATGGTAGAAGTGGCATGGATATGATACACTGCTAGGTGAAATATTTGATGGAATTGATGATTCTATACCATCATTTAAGACCTAAAAATTAAAACAACATGACGGATGTCCATGCACACACTAATTTCTTTGAAATTTGACTTGAGATAAGATGAAAAAGTTTCTGGAGGGTGTAGTATGTTCCAAAGTAGCATATGTATCGATTGATTCTGTGTACAAATCTTGAAACGAAGACAAACTTCCTTGATATATCTTCTAAACTTGTGCACATCAATACTCAAAGATGAATATACTATCTGTCCAAATCTTAATAATTCATCAATTCGAGAAACAACCACCAAAGCCTATTAGATGAGTGGATAAATGTAGTTTTACACTATAGAAATGTCTAGAACAATTTGTAGTTGTACACGCGGCATAAACAATACAAAATGGTTATACTAATCAAGCTTCGAGTCACTAGCAAAGAGCATGCCCACGTTACATGTGTATGACAAACCACAGATAGTAGCATATAAATCTTCTTGCAAAAAGAACCATTTCCATGAAGAACCACTTCATATAAGTTTTGCGACAAAAAACAAAAGGCGGACAGAACATTTACATCGAAGAATTTTAAATTACATTGAAGATATTACTCTCATTTTGACGGACATAATAAAGAGCACCAATAGAAACAAAGAGAGTTCATGATCAACCTAACTATTGTATTGAAGCGGACATCATTCTAAGTTTTATAATCAATATCTCTATCCAAATAGCAGAAGCTTCACAAACTTTCAAATTGGACAAACATGGAAATTGAAGTACTTGATGTAGCCACATAAAGCAACACACAAGAATTGGCCGGTACTTCTTCACACACTGTCACCAACACTTGGAAACACAAACACATTCTTCTATTAGGTGCACATATCACACAACTCTAGAACCAGTCCTTCCATTTGAATTGTGACTACAAGGACCAAAAAATGATTCATAAATATGTCCATCATAAGGAAGAAATAGATCCGTCCACAATTGTTTTGTACATCCTAAGAAATTGCCCAACATTGGTTGTAGAATCTTATGACATGCAGAAGAAAGGAACAAAGTATGGTTTTGGCTAACCAAGAGTAAGTGTTGGACTGATGAACGATACAAAATGTATTTATGGGCATTTGGTGGCATGCTTGAATTGAAAATTTCCTTGATAGTTGGGTTCACAAGCTTGGGGCATTCATCTTGCTACTTATTTCACCAACGCATATGCAGTACACAGACCGAGTCAGCTCCTACTTCAAAATTTGCAGCATCCAAAATGTGTCCAGAGGCATCTCATTGAACTTCACCTGAAAGAAAACAATTCAACATAAATGGAGTTTTTTGTAAAGCAAGGCAAAGGTACTATGAATGTTGACCTCTTTTCTCATTTTAATTAACTACTACAATTAGCCCTAATTAGCTCTAAGAGGTAGATTAGCTATACTTGAATAAGTCAATTAGGATATGAATATTCTGGTTTTTGAGATGTATGTACCTGCAAAAGCTTTACAAACTTCTCAGGCTCGTTTGCAAGTCTCATTCCACGACCACCACCTCCAGTAATTGCATAATTAACAACACATGGAAAAAGGATGTCAAAGTGGCACCACAAAATGTAGACCATCATATATTGGTACAAAGTGAGAAATTCAATTGTTTGAGAACGTTTTGGATATATGTTGATCATGAAAAAAACACCAATTTTGTGTGCAAACCCGATTGCTTCTTCAATTGTTTGATACAACACCAAAATTTGCAGTTAGTAAACCAAATTCTAGCCATATATTTTAACACACTACTAAATATTAAGAAACAAACAGGACTACAACAAGCTTGTTTGAATAAGCCTTTCACATCTCGGCACAATGGACACTCCAGCCTTCTTCATTGTCTCACGAGTTGTCGTCTTACCTCCCATAACGTAGATATTGTTTGAATGCAAAATGCATCGATTCATAGAAAAATATTTTAAAAAATAACAATAAAAATCTCCAAAACTAACAATGATTCCTTCAAGAAACACGTGCTCATCTCCAAAGATTCAAATATATACACCAATGTAGTAGTAACTTTTTCAATTTGATGTAGTTTTTTCCGTTGAAGTGTAAATAGAGGTTATAAGTAAGCTTGCATCCATTTTCACATAATAATGTGAATTAATTAGATGAACAATGCAGTTTTGATGGTTAGGGTTCAAAAAGAACGGAAAGGTAAAACATGAGATATTGAGAGGTGTGAGTTGTAACTTCCTAAGATTGTAAAGGAGAAGATGATATGGAAAAAAGATCACTACACACTTAGCAATCAACGATCACATCATATAGTATTAGTCCTAGCCTTAGAAGTGAATCAACTTTGATCATCGTAGTATTAATGCTGTAATACAAAAACTCTAAACCACTTTAGTAATAGTAGTTACATTGTCATGTTCAACTGGATTACTATATTACAATATCAAATTAATGCTCTTATCAAGTTGATATGAATCACGATGGTGGATATGTTTACTGATCATTGTAACTATCAATTGGGTTTTCAATACACTCACACACACGCGATTTGGTCCTTCATGTAAAGGTTATAGAGTTGATGTTCAATTGAGGCATAGTTAATAGTGAGGTCAAATAGAGGCTAAGAAAGAGCCGATTGAAGTAGAAGTCAAATAGAAGTAGGAGTCCACTAGAAGTTCATGTTGGTCTATGATTACAATTGTGGCTATCTAGTGGATAAGTGAACTGATTGTAGATGTGACAATCCCCGCATAATTGAGACGTGAACCAATATCAACTGGAAATTGCAATGTATCTCCGATACAAAGTGACAAAGACGTGGGGTGTGTTTGGATAATCAAGTCAAGTTGATTATTGATGATATCATGGTCTATGTGATTAACATAGATGAGCGATTAGGCTATGATCTATTTGACATGCACATGGCCAATAATTTCATATACATAAATTATATGATGATGTCATTATAGTGATATTCAACATCTATGGGAAGATGTTCCATAGAAACTAGAATTGATGTCATTGTAGTAAATTGACTTGTGTAAGTCTACAAACTATAATTTTTGCATGCTACTTGATAGTATGAAGATAATCTTAGTTGAACTTGAAATGTGTTATTCTTGGAATTGTTTTAGAGTAAAGATAAATTGGGAGTATTGCATGAGACAAGTACATTTAACCTAATTTCAAATATGCGTCATAACATGACACACGTAGTAATATAGATTTAAGGAACAATGAACATGTGGACATTGGTTACTATCAAATTTGATTATGGAAACAAATGGTTACTATAGATACTATCAAGTTGCTTAACTAAGAGTGAACCTTGTTACCTTAATTCCTTCAAGAACAATCTTTGGATATAACTTAGAGAAAAAGTCACATTTATTTTCTTCATATGCCCTTAAGCTGCAACCAATATTAACTAAAAAGACCCATTCCCTACCATGAAGCTTTAGAATTAAATTGATCAGAACATTTTAGATGTAGGAGATTTTTATACTACAACCAACAGGAAGCCACAAAATGAAACAGAAACAGAGCTTCACCTCACGTTCTAGCCGATGAAGCTGAGAACGTGGTCCTTATAGATGCCCACAAAGGTCGCGTTTTGCGCCAAGTAACCATAGTGGGGGTGCAACATCATGCACGTGCGGGTGATGGTTGCTGCCGTGATGTTGGGAACCTAATCAAAGATGTTTATTAATCCTTTAAAACTCCCTCCTCTGCCATGCGCTTCAGAGCCAATGACCGATCTAAAGCTCCTACTTTTGCAGTACAAGCTGGTTTGAATGCCGCCCAACACCGCAGCTCGGCTTATATTCCCCTACTACTATTGGCGCATGCCTTTTTTTGTTGCCGCCCGACCCTACGCCAAACAAACCCACATTGCAAAACCTTAAACTCCTTCCCAAACAACCACATCAAGCCCTCGTTTGCTCCAAAATTTAGACATTCATATTTGATCCCAAACTTCACCTCACAACAATATCTCCATAGCTAACGAAGACTTCGAGCGAAGGCAAAGGCAATGAACATCTCGCAGAATAGAACGTAGCGGCCACCAATGTTGGCTGCGGACAAGACATGCCCAAGGAGAGGAAGGCCTTGCGATGCCCGACACCTTGCCCACCGGCACCTCTCGTAGCACCGCAACCCTACCTTGCAACAACCTACGTCTATCGCTCAACCTCGCCCAACGGCAACCACGCCTACACAACATATCGCAAAATGCTCACCCCATTAAAAAAACGATCACTATAGTAGATCCAAAAAAACCCGCCGCTCTTTGCGATGCATGCCACATCCCAAATTTTTTTTGTAAGATTAACTAAGCCAGTAGCATGCACACGGATAAATGTAGTAAATGGACGTCCATGTGAAAAAGAATAGGGTCTAGTGTACACGCGCAAGAAGTTAGCACTTTGGACCTTGCTCTTGTTGTTGGAGAAAGTGGCTACAAAGGCTCTGCCTTAGTGGACAGAGCCAATAAAGACTGCACCTATAAGATATAGAACCGCCGACCATCTCCTTGTTTTTGCAAAATCTAGGGCTCATATTCTCTCATATCTACACCCATTAGATGCCAAGGGCTTGTAGAACCACTATATATACAACATGACAGACTCTAAGGTTGTAAATAATATATAAATAGAGGGTCTCCAACTGTTCACAGTACGATTGGTTGTATTCAAAGTTGGTCTATACATTGCTAAATAGACTCTGTGATTTGAATGATTCCCCTTCATAGTAGAATTTCTTGATGCCATTGTGGCAAGTAAAAAGCTCTAGATGGACTTTGACAGCTTGCCCATGAAGAGTTTTGAATACCCCTAGATCTCTATCAATTTCATCTTCACAAAGAGATTCTTAAAGTAAAGGGTTCTTGACATCTTCTTTGTATATATTTTAAAATAATAAAATTTATCACCTAACACATAAAGTGGTTCCACAAGCCTTAAAATCCATTGGATGTAGGCATGATAGAACATGGCTAGGTTGAGGGAGCTTTCTCTAGACAAAAGGTGGTCTTGGGTTCTATATCCTATCAATACAATCTCCATTCCTATCAATTAAAAGATTTGAAGTATTAAGTATTTATCCAAAAATTTCTAAAGGTCAAAGGCAATGTATGCAATAACGGATGCTACACTTCTTATTGCCCTTTAAAAAATAGATAACATGGCATTTTTTGTAAAAAAAGGGAACCTATTTTTAAAGATTGAGAACATACATTCTTGGCGCTGCAAAGTAGAAGTAGGAGTGGAGCGTCCATCTTGTCTCAATCCTTTTAACTAGTACCACATACCAAAGAACTTAGAAAATGTTAGAAAATGAAACATTGAATTGCAGTAGTAGAGATACGTATGGCCATCCACAAAGTATACCAACGGCCTTCAATTGGTGTTATTCCTATGTTTATCCCTAGGGCCATCTTAAAGGTTACCTCCTAGGTTCTTCCTTAGATTTTGTCCATGAACAACACTTTTCTTCACTACTAAACGGATCCTCATGATATGCAAGGCTATTTTTTCAATTCCAATTTCAACAGCTTGATTGCACACGTGATCAAGGTACCAAAAGTCTTATACTTGTGTGAAAAATACAACATCTATGTTCATCAAATTCCACAACGGTTTCATCAGTTTAGTTAGATTTGGCTTCTTTTTAAAGAAACATTCTCTCGACGTTGTAGAAAGAGCATAACGAAAGTGCCTATAAAGGCTAGCAAAAGTCACACCTTTTCATCTTTGACTAGCTTTGATCGACTCGGCCACCTTTCGTGGCATCAACAATCATCATGCTAAAGATTTTGCCTAATGCTCCAAAGAAACAACATAAGATCCTCAACAACTTCAAAGACACTCGGTAAATCAACAACATTCTCACATTTTGGTCAAACTCCAAGTCATTGTGGAGCCTATGTAACTCTAGTCTCAGGAAAACTTTCACTAATCACTAACTCCCCCCTCCCCAGTCCTTGTTGTACCTTTTTGTGGACTTCTTTTGTTTGCGTAAAAATAAAATAAAATGGGTAGTCTCACCTCTAGAGATGTGGAATGGGCTTGAAGAATCAATTTTCATCTCCTGTGAATAGAATGCCCAATCACAACCATTCTCAATCTTCATAAATTTATACATGGTGAAGAGAATGAAGATTTTTTTTGATTGAACCCTACGAACCCTCCCACCTATTCTCAATCTTCACGTAAGGTGGAGATACCCAATTCCGATCACCCACCCACCTATAACCGCTCAAAAAATCTTTTAAATGTTGTAACAAAAAATAGACAGTAGCGGCATTGGGTCACGAGGTGTTCAAATTTTGTTTGCACCACTCCACTCAAGCTCCTCATTGGTGGCCTTGCCTCAAAAGGGGTGTGGAATTAGGTCATGCATGTTTTCGGAATGGCATGGCATGTCTTCTCTCTTTTATTCATTGTCACTTACTAGCATTTGGCAATGGAGGGCACAAAATCCAACCCACGTCATAACAACTACCACATACTCTACAGAACGATTATAGGCTTTGGTGGTTCCTGTGCTTTTAAATTCTATATCAATTCCAAATTTTTTAGATTAAATCTGAAAAAATGGTCATTGAGTTTCATTCCTAATTTTGCATCTTTCTACATAACTTCTTTTGACATACAATGTCATTTGAGATCCCAACTGGCTTAAGTTATCGGAATTCGGTGTCTCCACCTTAATCTTTCACTTGACACCACCTCATCTCTACACATTCATCACAGGGACAAAATTAGGGATAGGGCTAGGGTTCGGTTTAGGGTTAGGGTTAGAGTGAGAATTGGGAGGGCAAGGTGCGGGTATGGTGATCATTTTACATGTTGTACCGTTTCTGCAGTTCAGGAAGCATAGGATTTTAGGGTTTAGGTTTAGGTTTAGGGTTAGGGTTTGGCTTCAGATTTGTTATTGATCAGGATTTCGATCATGAAGCTGGAATTTCTCAAGATCATAAGCTCCTGGAAATGGTGTGGATATGGTGATTCTTTATTACATTTGATGTGGCATTCTGGAAGTAATCGGTGAAGAGCTCTAGATTGGTTATTTCCCAGGATTTTTTGTCATCAAGCTGGAATTTTTTAAGATTGTAAGCTGCAGAAGATGATGGGATGGCCAGGTGCGGGTATGGTGATTCTTCTACTCGACCTAGGTTTAGGGTTTAGGGTTAAGGATAAACGTAAACGTAAACGTAAACCTAAAATACGTCTACGTTTACGTGTACTTGTAAGGTTTTAGGTTTAGGGTTTTTGATCACCAAGCTAAACCTAGAGTTACGTTTAGAGTTTTATCCTCAAGCTGGGAATTCTTGATTCTTGTGGGACGAGAAGCTGGAATTGTTCTCAAGGTTGTAAGTTCCGGAAGGTGTTTAGGGTTTAGGGTTTAGGGTTTAGGGTTTAGGGATATGGTGATGGTCTCCCATGATGTTGCATTCTGGAAGCTAACGGTGAAGAGCAAATTCTGGACTTATGGTTTCGATCAACAAGTGACTGGGATTCATTAACTCCATTTTCTGAAGAGGAGAAGAATCCCACATTGAGCTCCAGATTTCTTTCTGCCCAGGATTTTGACGAATAAGCTTTGTATTCCAGCACTCGCAACTTGTGATTTATCCTATGATTTAAAGAAGAGACAGGAAGAGAACGTGCCATCGTTGCATAGGTCCTGGTGCTGAAGTCAAATTCGTTTCTACATATTTAAAGTCATGAAGTATTTGGTGCTGAAGTCAAAATTGCTTTTCTGCATGAAATGTTTGGTGCTGTAGTCAAATTCTTCTCTAAGTATCTAAAGCCATGAAATGTTTGAAACAGGTGATGGAGCAGGTGGAAGTTACAGGGTTTGACCTGGGCACCAACCAGGTCCAAAACTCGTGGTCACAACAAGGTTTCGTCACGCTTTGAGATCTCCTCCGCCTCACCACCACACAAGTGTAAGCCACAGATGAGTTGCAGGATTGTGATGTGTTGCTCCATAGATTTTTGCTACTGCACAAGCATGGCGAAATGGAACACGACAGTGGTAGTGGTGGTAGTGAGCATATTTATTCCTGGTTGCTGAGAGGCTGCAGGACAGGGACAAGCCACGACGTGGCAGGCGAACAACTGCCCCTGCTCCATGAGTTCACAAGAGGAGACGCTTCACAAGCTGAATCACCTTCCCAACCACATACTACATGTGGAGTTGGTAGCCTTCCATGTGGAAGTGACAGGTACAACGTCTTTGGTGCAGTGGTCATGACATGTGAGTTCCAAATCAGGTGGTGTCTTCAACTGCCCCTCTTTTGCAAGTTGTTTTTGACAGGAATTAATCGTTTTCCTGCTGATTTCCTTGAAGTTGGTGGCCTGGGAAATTCATGGTTACGCTCTTCACGAATCTTGTGACGACGTATGTCTTGGAAAAGCAGCTGGAGTAGTTTGAACGTCAAGCATGTATGTGCAAGAAGCGTGTCCTCCAGAGAAGATCATTTGCCTTGGTGCTTCAGTCTCGTGCTAATCTCCGCCTTAATCATGCTTTCCAAGCGAGCGTCTTAAGTGAAATCATTAGCACGCCTTAATCATACGCCCCAGTTTCTGAACCGGATGGTATACCAAACAACACAAATAATGTGTGAACTCACTCGCTCCGCCAAAATTGGAGCCCAGCTGCTCATTCATCGTGCATGGTTCCATTTCAAGGAGAAAAAAACACTGAGATTGACTTGTAAGTCGCTCAAACTTTCAATAAGATACCAGGTCTTTTAATCTTTTAAATCTTCGCTGCCTTTTTACTCCGTGAACTGATTGTAGAATCATCCAGACCTATTTAGGGCTGAAGAAAAGAGGTCACAACTCATGGTATCTTCACAAACTAAACAGTAGAAGCGTACCTCACCTCACACAATAGCACCGACTCACATACTATTTTCCACGCTCTAAATTGGGCGCCAAACTACACTTCCTCATCAGATGAAACACTGTTTTTCTATAAAAAATATGGTGTCACTGCAATCATATGATCACCTTTCCTTCCCAAACTGTGGCATATTTTACAGCATATGTCGACACAAATGAACTCATGACCACCACGAAAGACCAAACCTCTAAAAATAGGGAATGCCACTTGAAAAACCGTGCAAGTTTGCTGCTAGTTTAGCACAAACGATCCAGTTCTATTAAAATTGCAGCTCGGATTGGAAACAAAACTAGCATATTCTCACTGTACATTTCGCCCTTCCGACCACATCAAGGCATCGTAATATAATATCCTCACGTCTTCACTTGAAATTATCAAGGTATCCTATGCATCTTCTTAAACAAATTTGCCTTTTTAACGTATCTGCATGCCCACACGTAGTCCAGGTTCTTTATCGTTCCTCTTGTTTGAGCAAAATAATGGTAAATTAAATTGATATATTTGGCAAGTGTTGTGTGGAGGGAAAAGAGGTTGAGGATTCCAAGATGTTTCTCATGTTTTTCTCTACTTACAGAATATCCCAATGTCCCTTCAACTTGGGTCCAATGATCATGAAAGTCTAGATTCATGTCATGAACTTGACGTCTGATGGCACTTTGCTTCTCTGAAAAGCAACTTGTGTTGTGTATCCTCGTAAATTTGCTTGTACTTAAATTCACGACGAGATTTTTAATTTTTTTTAATTTTTTTCTATTCATCAAACTGGTCTTTACTCTTTTGCAACAACAAAGATGGTGACCCCTCAACACCTCATGTTAACCCTTTAGCGCCGATGAGCTTCACAAGACTCCGAGAATGCACGAGTATAACAAATCATGCACAACATCTATACATAGGGTACATTTCACGTCGACCCCACTCTCCAATGTGTCCGGGAATTGTTCCATTTGAAGTGTATAAACTAGTGCCAGAAACGTTGCCACCCAAGAAAATGCATGTTAAACAACCGGAATTGACCCATAAACAACCACCTTGGCACTAAAAGGTTAACACGCACATAATCAATTATTGATTCATCAACCACACAATTTAAAGTCAAAAGCTCATCTCATACACTCAAGGCTCATCCATGCCACGCACTCTACCATCAAATGATAATGCTTAATTCCTTTCTCATTTTTTTCTTCCAAAAACAAAATATGTAAACATTGATGTTGGTAAGGATGGTGATGAGTTCCAGCTCCGGAAAGTACTCGTGTCTGCAAACTCTGTGGCTATCCGATGAGAATCATGCCTACGTGGAGGATGACGTGGAATCTGAACTTCATAGAGGCCAGCGTGGAAGACCTCTGGTGCCAGCGTGGCGGTGACGTCAGCGTCCGGAGGGAATGAGATTGGCCCTTCCATGGCAGTTGGTGGAATATGCTTGGCTCCTAAACTGTGGCCTCACCTTAGGGCCACTAACCCGGCCCCTCCCGCCCAATTGCAGCCACCTCATGTTCCTCTTTGTCGTCGCTACAACCATGCCAATGCCACAGCCAAAAACTCGTACGTCCGGTCAAAATGGTCACTTATTTGGGACGGTTTGTGATGCGTTCAACTCACCCAATTCGAGCAACTTTACAATGCTTTACCACACGCACATGAATACTTCTACTTCTTTGGTCAAACGTGTATCACTTTCTGCGGTCAATCTGTTGTTTGTGACAATTGCTGCAGTCGTCATAATTCAGGCAAGTTTGAAGTGGTTTGGTCAATTGATATTTTGTGAAAATCTTAGTACCAGTTTGTGGGGATTGCGCCCAATTGAAAACCTGGGGTAGGATTGCCGGGGTGGCCATTGCTTTTACTAGAGCCGGGATTTTGAGATTCTTTGCAATCCGGGTACTGGTTGGATCAGTGAAAATCAGTTGGGAAATCTGATCTCCCACTACCCTGTGTCCACAAAATCATCTTTCACCAGGAGTTAGTTACATGGTCCTCTTGACTACACTAAATTTGATGTTTAATGTAGTGGTACTTGATGATTTGAAAGCGCTATAACTTTTTACTTTTGATGAATATTTTTACTGAGAGTACAACTTTCTATACTACTTACAAAGGGCCAGGGCAAATTGACCCCCTCGCTGGGACTTACCCGAGGTGGGCCCCGTCTTATTTGCATGGGGTCATTTTTTTGGCCCTCTTATTTTGGGGGGTCCAAAGGCTTTTTTGGATTTTTTGGACAATTTTAAAGCCTATGGCGATTGTTAACCCTAGAAGACCCTCCCTTGGCATAAATAGGAACCCATCCAAAAACAAAATAGGGGCCAGGTTTGGCCCCACCACCTCGTGGCCCCCTTGAATAAGTCCTAGCGAGGGGGTCAATTCGCCCTGGTCCTTACAAAGGGTGATCATTATCAACATGGTTGGTAAAGATATCCATCAAGAGTAAAAACTTATAGCATTTATAAATCATAGAGTGTGCCTCTACTAAACATCAAATTTAGAGTAATGAGCTCACTATTCACTTATTCTTTGAGGGGGCTTTTTCTTTTTTCTTTTTATTCTTTGAGGGGGCTTTTTTTTTTTTTCTTTTCATTCTTTGAGGGGGCTTTTTCTTTTTTTTCTTTTTAGGAGTACAAGACTCAATAATTCGGCCTTTACTGCAACATGACTGCAGAAAGGTCAATTGGACTAGAATCAGAGTTGGAAATGGAATGAAATGGGCACATATGACATGTCGTTACATGATAGCATTGCAGGGATGTCATGGTTGGGATGACCTTTTCTTTTAGAAACATGAGGTCTACCCTTCAAGAACTGAATTTTTATTTCTATATATTTTTTTATTTTTGCATAAATGAAAGAAAAACAAAAAAAAACAGAGGAAAAGACTGAATTGTTGTATGAGTACAAAAAAGCCTAAAGATGGCCTTGAATGCAAATATTAATACCCTATGTGTCGGTCAGTTACATACCTAATTAATTCACAATAGAGAATGTCCATATTTTTCGGAAAAATCAAGAGATCTCTCTAGGTGAGGCCCATGTAATACCCTTGTAATGCCTAGGTGATACCCATTCTGTCTAAATCATTGTTATTTGGAGGAAACAAATGATTCCGCAGGGAAGTGCCAAAAATGACCGATTCATATGGTATTCTAAAAAAATTTATTATCCTAATTTTGTTTTTGAGGTAGGTAGTAATACACATGACTGACCCCCTAAGAAATGATACCAATTTCAAATTATGTTCCTCAATTGTGATTCGTCATGATCAGGGCATTTTTTTCGTTTCACGGTTTCAGCCAGAGTGGCGACACAACAAATTTGGAGACCACACATGTCGCATAAAGTTACTCTTGACACCATACAAAACCAAATTTTCTTCACAAGTATCTTTTTTTGGAGAATCCATCTCCGTTATCATAGATTTGTACATCCTTTTTGGCCACCAGATGGAGTCCTTGTTGTTCACTAGTAGCAATACAACGATATGGAAATGGCCATCAATGTAATTTTGGCAATATAAAATCATGTTTTTTCCACTTATTTGGAATATTCTTTTTTGGGGGAAAAAATCGCCATTTGGCTCCTAATCGCAAAAAAAAAAAAAAAACCCTGGTCGTGATGCCGATAAGGTCCACCAACTCCAAGAGCAAAGAGGGGCATCAACCGTGCCATCCCAGCCAAGCATCAACCACCGAGCCAATTCCTCCTGCACCATGTTTGGCCCATACTTTCCACTGACCACAACTCATTAATTGCCGAGCCAAAGTTCCCAACCGAGCTTGCAGTCATGTTGCTCTTTGTTGCCGGCCCAAGTTGTTGTTGATCTGAACATGCAATGTGCATGTTGGCCATGACTTGTTGATGATTGCACCTTGGTTTGGTCGATTGTGTCTCCACCAACAAACAAGGCACTGACAAGCTCTTGCAAAATGACAATATAAGTTGCCTATAGCAAAATAAAATACAACTAGTATTGGTGTATGATTTTTAATTTATTACATTATAACCCAACAAAATGAATGACAATCAGCATGATGGATCCCAAGTATAGTCACACAATAATTTCTACTTTATAGCATTTGAATGTTGATGCATGGAGATGTTAATTTAGTCCAGTTTAGAAGGAAAAAATATTATCCCCTAAAAGACCAAATGTCTATCACAGGACAAATTTTTTCACTTTGACTGCAATTATCTTTCAATCCATGTGGTCAAAATTCACAAAATTTTTACCACATCGTCTCATATAGGTTTAGAAGAATATCCTACGGTTATATTCTCAAAAAAAAATCAACTTGGCAGTTTTTAATCAATGGAGTAGAGGTTCCTCTAAAATGCCTTGGTCTTTTAGGGATTAACATCTGAAATTTTAATGTAGAACAGAAGAAGTTTACTAGGTTCCTTGCCCGACAATGCGTAAAGGCAAGTGTAAAGTTTGAGACCATGGGCACCACCAAAGGCTTGCTACAAACTTCTAATAGCATTGAGATAGCATAACTTTTTTTCTAGTGGTTAGGTGTGAAAAATAATTATATTCTCACAATGCTCATAATATGTGGCATTTTCATTGATTCAAAAAATCATGAATTGAGATTGGAACCTTCAGAACCTATTCCAAAAGGAAAAATCTTGTCAAGGGAAAAGCGGTTCTCTACGGGTTCTCTACATGTTAAAGTGATTGTTTAAACCACTATAACAACGTTTAGAAGTCAAAAATAATACAAGAGCCTGATTGAAATAATGTACAAGTAGTGAAACGATTTTCTCCTCTTCTAAGCCCCTTTTATTCACCATTCTAATAGTACCAATAAAGCATTTCTAAATACAGTCCAATTTGGTTTTTAATCAACAATTCTGTTATTATAATTATAATTATAATTATTGTTTTTTGGCACCAAAAAAACCGAAGTTTGATCAACATGATGGCAATAATTTAGACCTTAAATAGTGTAAAATTTTGACACCAAATGACGTCAAAGTCTGGTGATCCACTCAATGCAAGGAAGAAAATGCATCATATCCTTCACTTCAAACACTATAGTTTTTCAATCCAAGCCATCAAATTTGATAAAATGTTATGAGTATGTTACTTAGCGAGTCTTTATTTAGATCCTATAGTTGAAACTGGACATCTGTTCCCTTCCTACCAAATTGCATTAGAAACAACAATTTTGAAGTGTTTTAAAATGTGGAATTGTCAATGGAATTTAAGGGTCAAATATCACCTGCGTTTTTCATTTCGTTCCTCTTCAGGAAGGACTTTCAAGAAAACTCTAATGTTGAATCTCAATCCGGCACTAAAATCCCGAGCCAATTAATTTCCCACCAAATATGATTGCAGCTCAAACATGGATGGCGTCCTTGAAACCTCCTACTTCTTTAAACACTGCACATGTAAAGACTGCCGATGGCTAAGTAATTCACACCATGCCCATCATATTTACCCCTTGCCGCAAAAAAAAAACCAAAACCAAAGAAAATGAACCCAAAAAATTACCCCCAAGCAAATCTCTCAAACCCTTTAAAAGAAGATTTAATTTTGTTTTGACCAAATCACCCAGAAACCTGGTCATGAGCCGGTCAACGGAAATAAACATAGAAGCGGCAAACATAAGTTCATGTCAAGGATCTTCTTAATTTGTGCAAAATACCAAATGAAAGCATCAAAATTCAATGTTTGGCATGTGTTTCCCAATCAAACACCTGCTCAAGCATATGCTTGAATCTCACTCTGTTGCCTCCAAATTGGCTCCGGGATCTCACTTCCCTCTTTCTAAATTTCATCCAATAATTTGAAGCATGGGCGAGTAAACGATGCCCAAAGACAGCCTAATTTGCTCGTCATTTCCTAATTGCAGAGTAAAACTGCAACTTCACAGAAAGTCTCACTCTGTGCATGCACACGTTCTTACTATCGTACTATCCTACACGTTGGTCAGTTTCCTACATAATTTATCCTTAAAGGAGAAGGAAATTTCATGAGATTTGTCTAGAACATTCTTGGAGCTACATTTGTCCTACATTCCCTCTAACATGCATTTGTCACCAAACATGCGGTGTAGAGTTAAATGCATGTTATGTTTGATGGCGTTATCATTTTGTGGAGGGATTATGGTTCTGAAATGATTTTTACATGTTATTTAACCCTTTAATGTCAGTCGGTATACAAGCACACATATTATTCTTTTCCCTTTAATGTCAATACAATCCGTTAGTGGCCACATTATTCTACATGTACGGTGTTGTATTTTAACATAATAAGGTTGCCATATTGAAATGACCTCCCAATGAAAGATGTTAGGTGGAGAATCTTCAACCCAACCTAGGTCTTGCTAGACTTTAATACAATTTTTGTATTCTATAGAATAAAACACGTGTGTGGGTATACGGTCTTGACAGACGTTTGAGGGTTAATGAACAATACAAAATTTCATTAATATTTGTGTAATATTATTCAATCTACTACAAATCTTTAGAGTGGAAATTCTCTTCAATTCATCTTGCACTAAACGTTGGTTTGTTCCAAGACTCATGACAACAAGACTTGGTAATAGGGGTGTTCAAAGCTCCCCCCATTGGTCCCTTGATGAGAGGATGGTGGTCATGTAGAGGGCCCTCCCACTACTAGAAATCCAGGGTTAAATGACTACAGTACAAATAACTAGCCAGGAAACAATTACTCAATAATTACTCTAGAACTGTCGAGCTGCGCGTTTCTAGTTGCAAAACTGCGCGAGTAATTTTGCAATTATTGAATTTTTTGCACGCAGAGGGGGGATGAAAGCCACATGACTTCCAGTATTATTTGTGTTGTCATCCCTAGGTTTTCATTCAAGTATTGTCCCGTAGTGCTGATGTGGCAAATACAGTGGTGACGTGGATTGTACTTTAGTAATTCTATAGTAATACATTTGAGAATAACTGATCAATAATTGTACAATAACTCATGCAATAATATAATTTATGACTAAAATAAACTCATGGATATTTTTACATTACTGCCGATGTCGATGGCTGCCTATTTACGTCCGGTGATGCTGATGTGGCAAATATGTTGTGATGTGGATTGTGCCTTGGTGTTTCTATAGTAACACATTCAAGTATAACTACTGTATAGTTGTAAAATAACTCAAGCAATAATATAATTTACAACTAAATTTAAATAACTTGTGAATATATTTATAAAACTCATGAAGTGGATGGCTACTTTGGTAATTTATTTGTACTAAATCGGATGGTGGACAATGGGTCAAATTGGAGCTACGTATGAAAACTAAGTTAGGATTATGACGGCTAGGGTTTGGAGGGGATGAGGGCAAAAGCCCTCATTCTCTCACCTCTCCTGTTGTGGGGTGTATGTAAAGAGAGAAAGCTAAAAGGTGATAGTGTAGAGTTGTTAAAGTGGCCAAACTTGTTAAAGGGGTTAAACTTGTTAAAGGGGTTAGGAGAGTGCACATTGCATACTTTGTGAAGGTTTTGTGAAGTAATGACACTCTTTTAATATCCTAATGTGTGTTTGGAGGCAAGGCCAAGTGTATGGGCATGAGATCTTGTTCTTAGAGAGTGGTTTTGTGTAGGAGACCTTTTGGATTGAGTAGATTGAGTCTCATTTGACTAGACTCAATCTAGATCTAGTCAATCTACCCACCTTCGATCCATTTTTGAGCATTTTTTAGGCCTCCGTTTTGAAGATGAAGAACACAAGGGACAACTCAAATTTTGGTCCAGTGAGCACCACTTCCATTAAATTATATAAGTTAAATCAGCTGTCATTTTGTAGTTGTTCTTGAGTAAGTATATGGTTATTGTAAAGTGATTATTTAGTCATTTCAAAGTGATAATTTTTCTTTGTTCTGTCATTTTGTAGTCATGCCAAGGTCAATGTATATTTGTTTATGAGTAAGTATATAGTTATTGTATAGTAAATATTTAGTCATTTCAAAGTAATACACTTATGCTTTGTTCTATCATTCTGTATTTATGTCAAAGTCATTTAGTATAGTTATAGTGTTATGAGTATGTAGTCATTGTGTAGTAGTGCATCTGTTGTTGAATTACAATTGTGTTTGGTTGCATGGGAGTACCATGTGGAAGATTTAGTAATACCATGTAGAAAATTTAATACCGCTTGGGAGATTTAGAGATTTAGTGATATTTTTTAATATTGAAGTCCTTAAGCTGAGCCATGACTAAGGGTTGGATTTAGATTAGCCATGTATTTTTTGGCATTGGTAAGGATTTTGGTACTATGCTTTGGCTTGGATTTTGGAGCACTTTGTTGAACATAACAATATATCATTATTTTTGAACTATTGTACTTGTAAACTAATCACTACGCATGTATGGATTTTTTGGGCGCATATTGTGTACTCAATGCCTATATATAGGTAATAACTCATAAATTTACTTCAAAATAACTCCCTGATCACTATATAATCACTAGAAGGTAACTATGTAATTATTAGATAATACCTCCAAAATTGCTTATTTGGTACCTAATAATTAGGTCTTATTAACTCAAAAATAACTAGGGAATTACTATTCAATAATTGTGTAATATCTCAAGAATCACTAGAAAATAACTCTAGAATAAAATATATATAAAACAACTTTAGAACAACTATACGGTAGTAAGATAATAAATGTGACGTAGCTTTACAAGTGCATATAATCTATAATAAGGAAATATGTATTACAAAATAGGTTATAAATGACTATGGTAACATTGCGTACTAACTACAAAAGAACTATAGAATGCGCTTATAGATTTCATCCAATCAAACACCTCCTTGTGATAGCAAGTGGATCCCATAAGAAATGGCACGTAGGCTTCCACATATGATTACACGTTATCAAGGGCAACACGTCATCATCCACGTTAACTGCCACCTCAAATTCCATGTCATTGTGAAATCCATGCCAATATCCACCTCATATTCCACATAAGACTCGAAGCCATGCCAACAACCGCCTCATGATTTCTTCATGACGATGTTCCATGTTGGCAGATGGATGAGAAATCCACATTGCAAAAAATAATAACAACATAAATTAATAACTCACAACAATAATTGTGCCCCTTTCCAAAAATTCTAAAGTTATTTTTTGGTTTTTTTCTCTTTGTTTAGTTATAGATTGCCCATCTATAAGTGAGCAAAGAAGCAAATCCCAAGTTATTTATCCCTGGACTTCTGGTAGTGTCCATGCATTTAGTGGAATGAAATAAGCCAAATACTTGAAACTTATTGTGGAAGGTTAAGACCTTTACAATGAGTGTCAAGTGACTTGTTTAATTAGGAGCCATAGGATTTTGGATTATCCTCTTATCGTTACACTTTTACTCATTCTTCTATCCCGCCACAAGATGCACTTGATGACAAAATGCATCTTTAAAGGAAATTCAACGCACGTGCAACATCCAACCTCTTGATAAGCTACTCAATAGTCATCACACAACCCTCACAATACACCTCCACATGCCTTGAATACCCTTGATGTAACTACTAAGAGCATTGTCAATCCATGTCCACGACATGGCCCTCAACCGGGATAGGAAGAGCAATTGGCGAGAATATCTCATCTACGAGCCAAGTGCAAGGTAAACAACCCCAACCCCGAGCCTTGAAAGGTGACTCAACAACCACCACCGCATGCAGCCCATGCACCAAAGAAAATTGCATCAACCAAGAAACCGAGGGATTATGGTTGACCAAGTGTGATGGAGCAATGGCATTGCGAGCAAGCTTCTGACACATGCTTTAAGAATCATAAGTGAATAACTTCAAGGACTCTCAATAGTCCACAAATTTGGCGTGTGGAAGGCAAGAAGAAGAAGAACGCCGGTCCTCGAAGGAGGCCAGCGTGAATAAAGTGTATGTTTGTTCCACCACCAAGTCCATGCCCACCAGGCAAGGGTTAGTAGTATGAAACTACTTCGCCCTTTTGAGGGTAGACACTATGTATCCAATATCAAGTAGCCAAAAACAGAGGAACATAGGTCCCAAAGGTTTCCAAAAAAGGGGGGGGCGTATAGGGTGAAATGCAAAGGTTTGTCTATGAAGGTGGATCAGAGGCGTCAGGAAGGGGTTGGTTGTTTTCAAGATTTCGTTTGTGAAGGAGAATCAACATAGCATGTTGAATTGCAATATTGTTGATATTTGTAAAAGTGGTCTTGATTGAAGTGATGGGGATTTTGAATGTTTCTTCAAGGGTTGTCATTGAGGGAATGAAGGTGGTGCCTCTAGCACCCGTGGTAATGACAATGAGGGGGTCTACTTTCCATCCAAGTGCTTGAATATCATTAAGTAGTGCTTGATATTTATTTGTTTTGTTTGCAATAGTGTCCAGAGAAAATCTATTATTGCAATATGTGAATTTGATAAATTGAATAGTAAGACTAGGGTCTCTGTGGTTTGATGGGGGTCTTTGTATGATAGTCCTATAACACATAGTAGGTTGGATTTGAATCTTCCATTGCAGTGGCATCTTTGAGTGCAACATATGCATGGTAATAGCCAAGGAGGGACTATATTTTCTTGTGGATTGTCATTAAAGGTTTTGGCATTTATGAGAATGAAGCAACGAGATTTGGTTGATGATACGATTAGTTTACGAATTGCCCATACTGCTTTGTTGTGTCTTTTGGCAATTAGTGAGTGTATATGGGGGTTTCGACATTTGAGTAAGACAAGTAGCCATGTGTCTGGGTCCGTGGTGTTGCAAATTGGATATGTTATGGTAGGAAATATTTATATTCCAAAGAAGAGTTGTTTGCGGGCATTTCCCATGTATTGTCCGGTGCGGAATCTGATTAGGCATGTGATTTGTGGATCCGTAATTATGGGGTTTTTCCAGAAATTGGTGGACATTTCGCTGTGAATGTTTGGGTTGCCGGTCCATTTATTAATATTGGGGAGATTTTCTGTACGTTTTTCTAGGTTATTTACAAGGTCCTGTTTTTTGAGGTATTTGTCCAAAAATCGGATGGGGCCTTTATTGGGGGTTTTGTCCATAGAAGGCCATTCATATCTATGAAAGTAATATGGGGTGGCATGGGCGTGTTTGTATGGGTGTTCGGCATTCTTGTAGGTTTTTTCTCTTCCTTCCTTTGCAAGTTTGTCGGCTTGTGCATTGCCGGCGATATTAGCATGAGCTCAGACTATGTGGAGTGTAGTGATTTGTGTCCGATTTTGGAGCATTACAACCATAGATGTGAGGATAGTTTGGTCTGGGTGACTGTTGTATAGAGTCGGGTGTTTTATGTGTGTATTAAGGAGATATAATGTATTTATGCAATCTGTGAAAATATGAGCCGGTTTGTTTGGGTATTGGATGGTGATTATCTTAAGGGTTTTGTGTATAGCCATCAATATGGCTCTTAGAATATTTTGGAGTCCATGTAGTCTTCTGCCTAGTTTCATTTGTTTGGTTGTGTTGTATATCATGTGGAAGGCATAATTTAGAGAGCTAGAATCATTGGAGCTATGATAATGGGCCCAGTGAGAAGGATGATCGTTAGTGTCTTGCACTTGGCCCTGGCGTTTTAGGTTTAGAGTCTCGGGTGAGGATGCTCTAAAATCCGATCTTCAAGGGAACTTGCTACCAATCAACTTTCCTCACTAAAAAATGATCCCAATTGCAGAGAATCAAAATGTTAGAGACGGGGAGGTGAAAAGAAACAAAGCTATCTTCTCACCAACCCACTACACTTTTCACTAAATATAATGTGGATTCATTATTGATGTGGATCACTTACATTAATTTACATCAAACACATGCATGTTAAGTTCTCGAAAGGCATTCCTTTACAAGTAAGTGGGTGTCTGAGGACAATAGCATGTTAGTTTCCAATTACAGTCTAAACTCTTTACATATTACCTCTTCAAGTGTTATAACCTCATATATGTTAGAAAAATTACGCTCCCAAAAATTTATACTACTAAGTCTTACATGTTTACCCTTTAACGCCGCGAGACTCCTGGAGACAATGCTGTAGAGGCCCATTTTGGGCCTCTCCGGCGTTAAAACGTTAAGTGTTATTAGATGCCTCGTTCCCTACTTCATTAATTTTACTCCTATCAGTGTTAAAGTTGGCAGAATTAGAGAAATTATGGGGCAGTAAATAGAAGTAGGGGTAGTAAAACATAGTGTAGAGAAATGAAATTAGCCAGGTAAAATGTAATTTAGAGTTTAGGGTGACTCTTTTGGACCAATACTAGCATGACGGGATTAAAATATTGAATGAAAACTTGGCCCAATGGATGAAAATAGGAATGTTACTAATTATCGAGATCAAATTTTTTAAAGTGCTACACATTTTAACACTATATGTGTTATGATTTTTCTGCTTCCAACATGCAACACATAAAGAATTTAGACCATAGTGTAGAATCTCAAACTACTCTAGTCCTCTCTATATCCAGCGAAAGGTATAAAGGGAGCTAACAATACACCGTTCCCTGAATAAAGTGTAGACTAGACCATTTGAAATTTCCTCCACTAATTGAAAATTTACATGCAATTATTGACTGACACACACTTGCTAGAGAACAAATACTCAATCAGAACTTGGCATGCACATGCTTTGATAGAAATTAGTGTGGGTGATCCACATCAATAACGAACCCACACTATATTCAATGTTTGGTGTAGTAACTTACGTAAGAACGGTGTTTAGCAGCGGTGATTAGCATGTGATTAGCAGCGACCATTAGCGTGTGATTAGCGATTACCGTGGATCGACGTGGAGACCGTGGGGATAGGTGACGTCCCACGGTCACCCCCTATCACCGGTGGACACAACAAAGACGCGGGTAATCGTGGCGAATGGCCTCTCCAGCATATCGGCGCCTGTTGCCACTTTTAGTGAGACTATTGGGCCGTGGCTTTGGCGGTCCTTGGCGGTCCTTGGTCCTTGCAATGCCCTTTGCATATTCCTCCCATGTAATATCCACCTTTGAAGACATGGTTCGGTCCTAAGCCGTCTGTCAGAGCTCCGGCCTCTCCTTGACGCCAACTGGCCAGGATTCCTGTCAGATGAATGGCCGACAGTTCCTGAGAACCGGTCAATGGCTCGCGGGTATGGAGAGGGTAGCATCTCGGGAAGCGCGGCTCTAGTGCGTATCCGGCGGGTAACTCAGGGGTATCGCGTTTACTGGATGGGGATTTGCGCATGATTAGGCTAATAAAGCGATGTTTGTGGTCTTTTCGAGGCTTGTGGTAGTTTTTTGTTTTTGTTTTTTTGGACACAAATAAAGGGAACCGGCTTGTGGTAGTTTTGAATTAGCACCGATTCGGAACGGTTTCTTTCTTAATTGCTGTTTTGTGATGCTTAATGATTCTGGGATTATATATAAACATGATTCTCACACGATGTGGGATACTAAACGATCCACCCATCTTAACTTTTTAAATAGTGAGGGTGGTTAAAAAAACGCTTCAATCATGTAATGGGGCCCACATTCTGTAACTCACACTAAAAATGCTACAAGGGAGAAGAGCGTCCTCCTCTTCTTTTTTTCCCCTAAAAAGGTTAAAAGACACCAGCCATGGGTCAAGAGCTCTGTATGAAGAAAACCTTGGACGCAAAAGGCTGCGGCAGATCGACCACACAAACCCCCAAATCAATAGAAACTGTTGGAAAAAACAAGACATAAAAAACAAAGAGGAACGAAACACCCTCCAATTACAAACTGGGAATGACTGTACAAAATTCGCCGCACGCCCTCCCGGCCGCCAAATTTAGCCCGCCTTCCAACCCCTCTGGAGCCCATGATGAGCAACCCCGGCTAAATTAGCCCCGCTCTAACTAAATTAGAGCCTCTGTTCACAAGGGAATGATGCTCTTCCAGACGCTTTTGGCTAATCAAGTGGACGTCGCTTCCATCAGTTCGGGAATTGAAGCAGTTTGCTGGGGCCGAGGTTGCATGCAGTTTTGGGTGCTAAACAAAGAAGAAAATAGGTCTAAATTGGTGGTGTATGTTTGGTGCACATCCTCTCTTGTGATGTTCCTTTGTTCGCCAAGAAGTGGCTATGTAATTATAGTTGTATTTTTCCCCTTGGAATGAGGCGAGTGGCTCATTATTTTTAACCATTTAAGTGGTTGGGAGAGGGGAGTGGCTAGTTCATTTAAAAATAAACCCCCTCCCCCGATGAAAAGGGTGGAAGTGATTTGTAGATCTCTCTCCCAAGTACAACAACCTCTCATTCTTATAAATAAGTTTCATCTCGGGAATAATCTCAAAAGAGAGTATTTTTTTGAAGACAAATTAAAAAATGGTTGTCTATGTAGTTTTCAGAGTTTAATGCACAGTAGTTTTTACTCTTTTCTTTTAGATGTGGTATCCATTGAAAAAGATGAGAGAGGTACCACAATCGCCCAAAGATGGGATTATATATTTCTAGAGTACAAACCACCTAGTTTTAATGACCCACCCTCCTACTTCTATATCAAAAGTACCAACTAGGCTTTGATCTTTGCCACTCGGGAATGTTATTTCAAATGTTTTTTCAGCATTGACAATTAATTGCACATATCAAACTTTATGCACCAGTACACCCACAGCTAATTAGTGGATCCTTAGTCAACTACAGCTTATTTCACAAATCCTAATTTGTTGTTGAATTATGCAGCAGACCCCAGATATTGACTATGAAGGATGGACTTTCACGTCATAAACCACCACACACTTTGATTGCATCATGGCTGAACTTGTGTGAAAGATTGGTATCAGATCAATTATACATGGTACTAAGGCCTTGGCTGAGTCCTGGCCTTCAATGTGGCCATCCTTGCGGAAATACCAGAATAATGCAAGTTTGTAGCCTTTGGTATGTTCTCCTCCTTCCCTTTGGGTGCCCCACTTATTGCCTTCATTATGACTGCAGCTTTCCAGCTTTCGAATATTAATGACAAGAGTATAAGTGGTTGCCTTCCATATGGCTAGCACATTGTGGTCTGTAATGGATCAAGGCAGTTGCAAATAATGTTGAGAGCATAAGTCTTTTGCTCAAAAAGTTACCAATTTGGTGAATTTTTATAAAATCTTGTGATCAAAATGAGATGGTAGGAACTTGTCTGAATCTCCTTTGTGGCTATCACGGGTTAATTGATGTGCTAGTTCACTCGACGCCAAAAATGCCTCACAAAAGAGTTGACCTTGTAAGGAATCTTTGCACCAAACGTTGTGAAGGGCATGTATTGAAAGGCACCTGGCAAATATTGCGTCCCACTTTTTAGGCAGAAAAATTAAGTTCGTTTCAAGAGTCTGCTGTACGAGCTACTAAGTTGACTACTGAAAATGCAGTTGTAGGGAGCACAATATTCGTGATTTATATTGCTGTGTATTGGGATGCACATACACCTTTCTATGAAAATAGTTGCATTCAGTCAATGTATGGTTGACATTAGATCGTTGAACATATAAAGAAGACCATACCATAAAACCCCTTGAGTCACACTTCTTAGAGCAATAAACGAGAGCGACCATGGATCCCGTCATTTACTCGGAATCCATGAAATCCAATTATTCCAAAGCCGTCCAAAATGCAACAATTGAGAGCATCCATGTCAGCATCAAAGACCTCTGGCCATGAAAGAAAAAACACTTTTCGAATGCTGGGCATATTCGAACTGGTGAGTTCCACCATTCGGTTACTGTTAGATACAAGAACATGTTGGACCAATGGCATGTTGACACGCAAGGAAAAAAGTATTATCGCCGTGGGACGCAAATCAACCGCCACCTCCATGATGACACATCCTCCAAGTCATCCCACCTTGACTTAGTTATTTCCACATGCATAGCGGTTTTTTTTTTTTTTTTTTGGTGGTGGAAGACTTACTTTTGATCCACACAAACTGGGCTGGTAACGTGTTTGTTGTGGTCGTCAACTTGAAAGTTTGGAGAACTATATTGTTTTTGGATTCCCCGCCTCATATTCTAATCTCCATTTCCACCCATGGGGATTCATTTGCCTTGTGGATCAAACTTCATAATGAAAATGTTGCACTCAATATGTTGGACGTGGACAAATAGGTTTAGTGGAGTGGACCAATGTGCTTGGCATACAAGCTACAGAGAAGGAAACGTCGGTGGCCTTGCTTGTAGTGCATCTAAAGAGCGGCTCTTTGATAGGCAGGGAGTGATGAAAAGCACCAAAGTGTTCAATTATGATTGGCATGAACATTCTAACATGCAAAACAAATATATAAATAACATGTATGAAGTTGATATAAAGGATAATCTTTGGATATATACATCTTACATAGAGGACATGTATCTTCTTGTCACTACGAGATGAATGCAATGATATGCTGTGAAAAGATAATCGTGATCATATCGGTTAACTTTTCCCAAATTACATAAATCTGCTGTAATTTGAATTGAGATGCTAAGAAATAAATCCTATGAGGCACCTGAGATATTCTTTTAGATGGTGACCGCGTGGTAAATTCCAATGTAAATCTGAACAATAAGCAAGCTGTGGAAACGAGGATCAAACGGATTAGATCAATCGTAGATATTTTTTACTTTAATGCTAATCTTTTTGACTTTACCTGCACACGGTAAATCATTACAATGTAACAAACCTCACACCACAACTTCATAACTCAAGATATTTCACACTCAATCATTCAAGTTCTGTTACTGCAATCACCGAGAATCTGAAGGTTTTATCTCCTCCCTGAGGCGGTCATTGAATTAAAATATTTTAATTCAAAAACATAAGTAACCCCCCCCCTCAAAATGAAATTACAGGGGATTAAAAAACCTCATGGGGGACATAGGAAATCATCAAATTTTCTATATGAAAACGGTCAACTTGAATTCCACGATGGCAGGATGGGTAGACCATGGCCAATATTGTTTGAATTATTGTTTGCAGGACCCAAACACCAATAAGATAGGGTGCTGGGGCCTCAAGCAAAATGATGCACTGGACCATGACCATGAGACCAATCAGGCCTGATGGCTGGGTCGGTAGGTCTAAGACCAGCGCAGACCAGTTCACTAACCCTTCACTAATTGCCCACCCTCACTAATAGCCTCACTAATCGCCCCAATCAGTGAAGCGGCGGGCATCCTCGTGCTCCCATCTCCCGCGGTTTTTCTGGCGCGAATCGGGCCCCACCGTGCCACGTTGGCGGGGACACGGGTAAAAAGCGTCGTCCACACACCAACGCTTTCGGGTAGAAAAGTAGTTTGCTTTTGCTCTTTTCACCCCGCGCCATTCAGTGAAGGGGTTCTAAGGGGCACCGTGTAAAGTGCCCATTTCCCCTTAGGCTTGACTCTTTTAAATTGGTGCGCCAACGGACGAGTCGTTTTGAAAGTGTGTAACTTTCTTGGTGGAGGAAGGGGAAATGGTGTGCGGCCAGTTCATCATGTGAGCGTGCAGGGGCGGAAAATAGTTGGGGCCAAGGGCACCCGGGTATATTCTTTGTAGCCATGTGAGCGGCACTCGTCATGCGGTTAGGGCCAGCCTTCCACCGGTTGCAACCCCCACGATCAGGTGGAGCAACAAGTACCGTCCCTTCAAAAGAATTATTTCCACTCTCTAAAAAATAGAGATTCGTATATTTCCTGAGTGAAAAAACTAAACGTTGTTTTCAAATTTTACGGTAGATCACTTTCCGAAACTTCCACCTCCAGATCAGGAATATATCACCTATAGAAAGTTTGCAAGAATCCTAGTCTGCGTTTTGAATTATTTTGGCTAGGGTACCCTTCTAAAGGTATCCCTTCCATGGGTGAAAATTCCCTTCTACGAGGTGAAACACCGAGTGAAATCTCAACAACTTGTCCCTTCGCCGTACCGTACGCAAAAGACTGGGTTTGGAGTGAAGTGGAGGATACGGAGCCGTTTAGCGGTGTTTTTACCGCGTCTTACTGGTGCCGCTACCTGCTGGTAATAAGCATGCTCTGTTTCCTGGGAAATGGAATTGTGAGACCGTCTGCTTCAGTATTTAGTGGAATTTTACACCCTATGCTCGGTAATTGATAAGTTACGAGAAGTCTACGATCACCTTCAGTAATTACGCTTCCTCAGTGATGCAGTGAAGTAGAGGATACGGTGTCCTGTACTGGTTTTCGCCGAGGGAATTATACCGCACACGATCGTTTGAGCATGTTCTGACAGGCCAAACGGGCTCACATGTGCGGCTCCAGAATTTGGACACGAGATTCGAACGACGAAGCTGGGTTGGTCCATTCAGAGATGGAAACAAAAGCAATTGAAAGTTAAAAAGGGACACAGGGAGCTCATGTGATTACCGTATGCAACCAATGACTACTGTGCTCTCCTTCCTTCCTTTCATGTAAGCCACCAGAGTGTGAGCCCCTGTGCACGTGGAGGCAGCTCACCCCTGAAGAATGTGAGTTTTTTTCCTTACCGGGGGGTTTAAAATTATGTCCAAAGTCAGCGGTTAGGGCTAAAAACCTCATACTTCTACCACCTCACAAATGTGCAAACGCCTCTCGTCCAAGTGTACGCCAACACTTGAACCTTCAAACACAATTCTCCAATTATAACGAGGTAACCCGTTCGTTAGGACCCTCAATGTACTCCCATTGATGTCACTTGCACCGCCCCTCAACCCCTCACATGTACCCATCCCCAGGATTTCATCCGCCACCAAGTGTACCCAAGACCCCCCCAGTTGCATCCATAATCAGATCCAACAAACTCCCCTCTGAAAATCTGACACAAAAAACCACCCCAACGCAAGAAAAAATCTTGCATTATCACATACAAAACTACACTGATTACTCCCAGAGGAAAGAAAAGAGGAAGCTCAAACAAATAAAGATACAATCCGAAAATACGAAACGATGTACCCCGAGCGTACAATGAAAGGAACGCGGTAAAAACAGAGTTTTACCGCGGGTGGTTTTCCCGCAGGCGTCCCGGCGCCATTCGCGGGAGCAGTTGAGGAGGGGAAGGTTTCTTCCAGCTCCCGACCAGCCTGACATATTCTACCTGGCCTGGCCTGGCGGGCTTTGCTGCGAGGTCCGCCTATATGAGCCCCCCGCGCGCCTCATTCCCCTCCGCACTCTTTCGTCTTCAGAGCTCGCTTGCGACGGGGGAGCTGTGAATTGGGAGCTATGGCTTGGATGAGGGGGAAGCTTTTGGGAGCAGGCGCGTTTGGCAGCGTGAACCTGGCGATCAGGCGGGAGGACGGGGAGGTGTTTGCGGTGAAGAGTGTGGTGGTGAGCGAGACGAGTGAGGTGGCGGTGAGGGCGATCGAGAATGAGATTAGCGTGCTGCAGGAGTTGGAGAGTAGGTATGTGGTGAAGTGTTTGGGGAGCGATTGGACGACGGAGGGCGGGCAATTGATGCGGAACGTGTTTCTGGAGTACATGCCGGAGGGATGCTTGACGGATTTTGTGAAGCAGTTCGGGAGCTTGGATGAGCACTTGTTGCGGAGTTACACGCGGAGTATTGTGGAGGGGATTGAGTACTTGCATAGCCTCGGGATTGTGCACTGCGACGTGAAGGGGAAGAACATCCTGGTCGGGAACGGGCGCGTGAAGCTGACGGACTTCGGATCCGCGAAGCGCGTCGGGGAGGAGAGGATGGAGAGGGTGAGCGGGACGCCGCTGTGGATGGCGCCGGAGGTGATGCGGCAGGTGGAGCAGGGCCCGGCGTCCGACATCTGGTCGCTCGGGTGCACCGTGGTGGAGATGGCCACGGGGCGCGCGCCGTGGAGCAATCTGGCCGGGATGAATCACTTCGTGGCGCTGTACCATATTGGATGCACGGACGAGCTCCCGCCCGTGCCGGCCACGTTGTCCGCCGAGGCGCACGACTTCTTGTCGCACTGCTTTGAGCGCGATCCGAGGAAGCGGTGGACGAGCGCGCAGCTCCTGCAGCACCCGTTCCTGACGTCGACCACGCGGGAGACGATGAAAGCGCCCGCCTCGCCGACCAGCGTCATGGCGTTCCCGGAGTCCGAAGAGTCGGAGAGCGACTTGTCGTTTGAGAACTCCGTGCCGACGCTCGCTGCCGCGCCGTCTCTGTTCAAGAGAGGATTGGTGTGCAAGGAGCAGGTCGAGGACAATTGGTGGAGCTCCCCAGCCAGCCCTGACTCCGGGCCCTGGATCGTGGTGCGATCGCCGAAGAGCGCCTCGTCGCCTCCCTCGTTCGAGTTATCGGCGCCGGTGCCGGACTCGGCCGCCGATATTTTTGTAGAATCAGCCATGACCGTCATGAGTACCGCGGCTCCAATTTTGATCGACTCCTCTACTTCTTCGTCCGAGGACGCAACCCACGACGGTGCTGCTGCCGTCTCTGCGCCCGGATTTGATTTCTGCCATTTCACCATTTCCGAAGTGGACTCCTGCGTTGTTGGCGATCACGCCAGATTTTCGCGTTTTTTCATGAAGGCGGAGCCGGATGTAGGTTTGAATCTAGGGTTCACTGCGTTGGTCGGCACCATTAATGAGTACTCGGAGCTCGTTTACCAGTATTCCAACCCGCAAATTCTTCTCTACTGGTGGCACAGTCATAGAAAAAGATTACGTAGCGGTAGAGATTTCCAACAGTGTATCATACAACTTATTTATGAATATACATTGATACTTGAAACAACGATCAGCCTGTGTTTAGGTTTGCTTTTCTTCCTTGTTGGAGTGTGTTGCAGATTGGGAGCAGATGCAGCCTGACACTCAATCATGCTGCGGTCTTCTCTGACAAGTATGTTTGCTCCCCTCATTAATGCCCACAGGTACGTCAGACATGGAACCAATGTTTCTCTGCATTCAATGTGCTCTCTGTTCCCGTTGCAGATGTAGACACAATGGGCACGACTCATGATATGGAAGTTGATCAGCTAGTTTAGTGTAGTTTGAATTGCTTCGTGTGCACCCACTAACTCCCATGTTTTTATTGAACAGAATCCATGGCCCAGTACGTATCCGAGCAGTTCAGCCCTTTCGTGAATCGTGAGGTAATTGAGCCTGACTACCTTTAATTCCGAACCCAACGTGTGTTTTTTTTTTCTCCTCCTCGCATTTATTTCCCACCGAAACGAGAATTTCACTAGCTGCACATCTCATGCTCGAATAATATTATAAGTGAGGCTCTCAACATGGGAATATTTATGTACTCATCAATAATGCTCAGACAGACAGCCTGGTTGCTTCTTGACCGTGGAGATCTGGGAAAACAAATAAATGATTGGCCCATACCTTTGGTAGTACTAATGACTTGTTGTTGCCGAGTATAATTGCATGGAAAGTATTATGGAGTGAGCATGAGCCAATGATATGAGTTGTCTCCTTGTCCATTGTTCACCACAGTATCAACCCGGCTATTGGACTAGTTCCTGATGCAGAGCTGCAACTTTCACCGCTGAGAAATATAGGAGGACCCTGACATGGGAGAAGCTTTTACATGCGACCGAGTGATTTTTACATGAGACCGAGTGACTGGCATAATGGAATAGTTCTTTCGTGCCTCTCTTTCTTTGGGGTGAGCTCCACTCGGCGGTGATTCGCTTCGCATCTCGGGTGGGAATATGCATTGACCCCCGAGTTGGCTGGGCGAGCGAAACCATCTCCTTGACCTTTGGAAATTGTCCAGCTGCTGCCCCTGCTCTTCCAAAGGATCTACTCATTCCATCGGCACGTTTGACTCCTCATTTGTGTACAGTGACTCCAATTTGCAACCAGCATCTCAGAATCCCTCTAGATCTTTCCCTGCAGGTCCTTGATATTTGAGACCTCATTCTTATCGCAACTGGAACTTCCATTCGTTTATATCTACATTTTATCAAAGAGGATACCAGGCAAGTGGGGATTTCACAGTTGGGAATCAAGCCGGAAGTCTAACCGTAGATCTACATGAAATGATTCGAAACACAAATCTATGCCATGACCATGAGCTTGTACTTTTGGGGTCATTTCACACCCACAGCCAATCGGTAGTGGTTTTTCCTTGTCCATTTCACGACACGAGCGACTCAGCTTCATCCAAATATCCTTCGGGTACAATACCACGATGAGTTTCACCTGAACATCACAGGTACAGAACCCAAGTATCACAGGAGTATCACAAAGATACAACCAGAGTGTCACGTGTGTATCACCAAAGTAACGCACAATTGTATCCCAAGTATCATCTGACTACTTACACATTCATCACCCGAGTATCACAAAGACATCAGCTGAGAACGGCGCATCGAACACTCCTTGTATAAAGTAAAATTCGAGAAGGAAATCGAACCTTGGTATGAGAAGAAATAAGACTCCCATCAAATTTAGGCCCACGTGACGTTGATGGGCTGCAAATTTACTGTCCGACAGGCCACACGGAAGGACAGACTGATAGATCATGGCCAGCACCAGAAGAGTTGTTGCAGCGAAGGCAGCGTGTTGCAGTTTATGCTGTTCGAATATGCTTCCGAATGAGTCAAGGAAGGTGACGACGAAGACGAAGGGGCTTGGTAGCTGCAAGAGACGAGATTCTTCTCAAGGAGGACGTGCTTGGCGCATGTTGTGACGTTGTGAGTGCACCGAAAACCCTCTCTGCATTGTAAAAGGGTAACACTTGTTTGACTGATCCTTGGACCCATTTGCTCAAACATCTCATGTCATACCGAACAAAATGAAAACGGATACCAAACACCAGTCGAAATGGGGCTGTTTTCGGTGAAGTGTGGATAAAAGTGTCAAAACCTTGTGTAGAGTTTAGTGTCCAAAACAGTCCCATTTGTATTGATGAAACCATGTATGTAGTTGAGTTGAAACAAATCACAAGGAATCCGTATCAATTTACACTTAGATAATGCACTTCTCGATTGATATCTATGTGATACTAGTGTGATGCCTGGTTGATACTGAGGTGAAAAGCACAAGGTACCAACGTTATGAAGTAGATTTTCTCTCTACATGTGCAAAATTGATGAAAGCCAGGGAACATGTCCCTCTATACAGCTTGATACTTGCATGGTTAGACGGAAATGCAAGTATGGTCTTCGAATGTACAGATGATGCACGAATTACTGGTCGTGTATGACAAACGCTTGAGCGATTACGTGATCGGAGTTCTGCAGCTCCATGTTGTGATAATTTTAGAGAGCTGTTTGGAGGCGCGCAGCACGTCCCTCTCGCACCATCGCCCGCTTCCGCATCTCCACGTCCACAGCGCGTGCCACTTTCTGCCTCTTGCGCTCTGTACAGTGCATGATGCAAATCAGTACTTCAGTTGATTGGAGCCAAGAACTAGCGAGTGTGGAAAGTTGTTTTACCAGTGGCCGCGGCTTTGATGTTGACGTTGCGTTCTTTGGCGGCGGCTCTGCGCAGCGGGTGGACGGGGTGCGAGATGGTGTAGAAGCCGAGCTTCACGTCGGCGCCGAGGCGCGCTAGCTTCTCCCCGACCACGGCCCCTGCCACCGACATGCGGCGCGCGCCGGCCGCGCGCATGTCCGTGAGCTTGGTCTTGGGCCCGCCCACGGCCTTGTTCGACGCCATCGCAGACGCCGCCCCCCTCTTGCGCCGCCCCCACCCACGCGACGTTGTCGGTGCGCCCGCCACCGCGGGCGTCCTCTTCCTCCCAAACGCCATGTCGCTCGAAACTAAATCAAACTCAAATCATCCACTAGCCTGCCCAGCTTCTGATCAAACCTTCTCCTGCCTGTATGTAAGAGGACTCCTCCTTCACCACATACCACTTCGATCACTCGTAGTTAAACCTGCGTCCTGGACGTGATCTATGACATGTGCTAGCTGCAGTTTGTGGAGGAGTTCATGATGTGGATAGAACTGAATTGTGGTATTATATAAGTGCTGGTTCTGCGGGAGCTAGGAGGGTGCTTTCCTTCGTGCGGGGTCCGCTGGAGGTGCTTTAGTGTGGGCAGCTGGAGGTGGCGGCGAATGAGCTGCGGACAGGGCGAGTATGGTACTAGATAACGATGATGACGAGATGGCGTGCAGCGATGGCAGCGAGCTTGCGTCGTGACAGCTCGCCTTCGGCGATGGGCGGTACGACGATCAACATGTTCATCGTCTCTCAGCAGCCTGTTTTTTTTTATTGCCGGTGGCAATTGTTACTTGGAAACTGAACCTTAAACCCTAAACCTGGAGGCTGTTTTTTTTTTTTTTTTTTGCCGGTGGCAAGTGTTTGCTTGGAAACTGAACCCTAAACCCTGAACCTGGAATTGGAGAGAAAATTGTTATTGGGGATTTCAACTTCATTGGCTCCGATTGCCAGAAAACAAATCCAAACCATGATCGATGTTGTGAAGACTGATGAAATCACGAATTATTTAAAGCTAAATGCATGTATATAGAAATAGATTATTGGTTATTTTCCCACCTTCTAAGGCATCTATGATGTGATATTCTAAACAAACTTCACAATACTAATAGATAATAATAGTATTATTAATCAAAAGACCATTTTCTCATTGATGCTTGGGGTGATTAACTCAGAATTGTAATTTAGTATGTCCAGAAGAGGAAATAGTGCATATTAATTCTCTTTTGACCCTCTCAAAATTTCCCAGCTTGTAACTCAAACCTCAGCATTTTAGACCAATGAAAATGAAATCTCGTACCACCTTCTTGTCGTAAGGGAGCTCCTCCAAACCTATCCACATTCCCCCACACTAGTGTTTTTATTTGCTGTGAAATATAACCAAATGGCAATTTTTTTGTACTTGGGCCCGCATTAGCACCAAATTGATGGGAATTACGAGGGGGAAATCGCTAGGAAGTGTCTACTTGTGTGAGTGATGTTGTCTAACTTTTTGGTAATGATGAGTACTTTCTGGTAAGGATGAGTAGCTTTAGGTCAAGACAAGCTAGAAATCAAAGGCTCAGAGAATGGAATCACTACACTAATAATGTTCATTAGTGCTCGCAATACTATTTACGAACTTAAACGCTAGATGTCAATTACCCTACTAATGTAACAGCATTAAATGTCAATTTTTACACTAACTGTCACTTTCTGTAACTTTTGCCCTTGTTACATTTTAACATATTGACATTTAGTGTTGGTTATGTAACAATTCATTGCAAGTCACCCAAATCTCGCCACGTGTCAAAAGCAAACCTTCCATGTTGGGCTGATTTTTTGAAGGTTGGTTTTTCAAATAATGATTTCGGGGGCAATTTTTGTCCAATTTGAGAGTTTTTGGTGCCTATCTGTACTGATTTGAAAAGGCGCTTCCAATGGCACCTTACCCATCTTCAAATTCGTCTTAAATAAAAATTTATAGAAAAAATATTTTGGGCAGATTCCTTGAGTTTTGGTTGAAAGTTCGAGGAGGCATATCTTTGTCAATTTTGCACCAGTTCTGTCAAGAGAGGTACGTGCTTATGTGCTTTTTCAAGAAGATTCCATCGGTGTACAGTAAATCTTCTAACTTGTCGTGATGCAAAAGTTATGAGCAATTTTGTTAGTCTGATTTTTTTGACATTAAACACTTAATGTAAACAAATTGGCATTTAGTGAAAGTCAGATCATAGGGGTAGTTACACTATTGGTAGTACTCTTCTCCAAAAACTTTTTAAAGAATAATATTTTTGCTGCTAGAAAAATCTGGTCACCACAATAGCACCAAATTTTAAAATGTAAAATAAACACTGCCCATACCTAGACCTACAAAATGCCAAGGGCTTGCAGGACCACATCGTGTGTTACGTGACAAACCCTCTGGTTTTGATGATCGTGTACAAATAGGGGCTCTCTAACCCCTCACTTCACAATTGTCTTTAATGTTGATGACTTGGAGTCTCGACGGGAAGGGACAAGGAAAGAAGAAAACCGGTGCAAGAATTCAATGGCTCAACTACCAATTGATCACAATCACAGTGATGAAAATCCATTACTCCACCTCTAAACCCTAAACCCTAAACCTGTAACCTGTCACATGTGGGGAAAACCCAAAATCCTATACTCCACATTCACCTCAATCCGCAAACTCCCAAACAAGACTTCCACATTCCAGGGTGTTTGCGTTGATTAGGGTTTGAAGCAGGAGGGTTAAGGTTTTAGGGTTTAGGGTTTAGGGTGCTGTGAAGATGTTTCGTGATTAGGATTTGGAGCAGGCACTTGCGAGAATGACTGGCGTTTCGGATTCGTGATTTGGGTTTTTAGGGTTTTTAGGGTTTAGGTGATCAGGGTTTGGAGCAGGCTTTGTTTTGAGGGCAGTTGCAGATCTTTGACGAGTTGGGTCTCTTGCCAACAGAGTCTGACATTCCAGATACGTTCTGCAAACAAAGGGTTCACGTGTTCAGAGAGCTCTTCGGTTTTGAGTTGGTGGGAGATGTTTTACGAGGTGGAGATGCGGCGGCAGGTGGTGGTGCACCCGCACGAGCTCGGGAACGCGCTGCACACGCGCCGGGCGCTGCTGCGGCGGCTCCTGCAGGACGTGGAGCGCGAGGTGGGCAGCGAGGACCTGGGCTTCTTCGTGGCCGTCACCACAGTGGAGCGCGTCTCGGAGGGCCGCGTGCGCGCCGGCTCGGGCGCCGTAGTGTTCAGCGTCGACTTCAAGTGCATCGTCTTCCACCTCGTCAAGGACGAAGTCGTCGAGGCCCAGGTCTCGCAGGTCATGCCACAGGGCTTCTTCGCTTGTAAGTGCTTCTGCATTTCATGAGGAACTGTCCGTGTTTGTGGAGGCTCAGGTCTCGCAGCTCATGCATGTTTTTCGCTTGTAAGTGTTGCAAATTCAGTCTTTATTGGAATGTGAAATGTCAAGTCCCGCGATGTCAAATTCCTTTTGTGTGATGGTCACTTTTTCTTGCACATATGAACCTTCTTCTGAGACCTTTGTCATCATCAAGGTGTCCTCTATTCCTGAAAATAGGATTTCTTCGTCGCATATCAGCTCTACTGTCATCAGCCTTGTGAGATGTGAAGTGGCTCTACTTGTCATGCTAAATCTTCCTCGTCCACAGGAAGCTTCTTCTTCTGAGACTTTTGAGTTTTCCTGCTTGCAGCGTGCGGGCCGCACACGGTGTTCGTGCCGCGGAAGGAGATGACGGGGTTCGAGTTCCAGAGGGGCCCTTCACCCGAGTTCCACGAGTGGCGCGACTCCGCGGGGAGCGTCCTTCACGCGCGCTCCGACGTGCGGCTGCGCGTTGTGGCGCGCACCTGGAACCCCGTGCAGCGCGTCTTCACCGCCGCTGGCACCTTGAACGGCGACCTCTTGGGCGTCCTACCCACGCAAGAAGAGGACGACCTCTGAAACTAGGTAACAACAAACCTCACAAAGCTTCAACTTTATTGACCTCAATCAAATGGAAGAAGCTCAATTCCAGCAAAATCATGAGGAAAAAAATAAGAATAATATTCATTCACGAAGACCATCCACCCCAAATACCTTACTATCATCCGCGTTCATCTGTTGATAAAAAGGCTCAAAACCATAACCATAACCAATTATGTCATTCTCTCAAGGAATTTACGTGGTCTCATCCTTCATGAAGAGCTTGGCGTACACTTTTTGAAAGGTGAACAGGGTCAGAACCAAAAATCAGACATGTGATTTTCCATGAGTATTCCCTCTTTTGGCTTCTCTTTCCTCATTCTCACTAGTGATTGATGTTCTTATCCTTTACTTCAGTTGATGAAGAGGACAAGTTTGGAAAGGTGAATAGGCTCAGAACCGGAAACATTCTCTTGTTTGTTCAAGTGACCCCCTCTTTTCTCCCTGTTAATAGCTCTTAGATCCATGGTGTTCTCCTTCCATGGACACTCAAGTCATAGCCACTAGTTTGGGTTTAGGGTTTAACTATGAATATTAGACGCCTTTTCTCTCTTTAAATCTGGTTTTATGAATTAGGGAAGGTCTCTGATCGAAACTTTGGCAAACCGCTTCTACTCTGTCAATCTAGGGATTTTGGTAGAGCTTTTAATGAATCAATTGATGTGATCCTTTTTGGCAGGCACAGATCTTCCTGGTTTCTGTCTGGAGCGGGGAATGTATTTTTATTGTGCATATACACAAGGTAACGATGATGAGGTTTTTAGGTTTAGGTGACGAGGTTTAGGTTCACATGTTTAGGTTTACATGTTACTTCGATTAGGTCGACCCATGCCAATTGATATGAAAATGCCCCAACTTCATCACTTCTCATGAACAGTTTCATCTGAGACGTGTACATGAATAGTTGATTAAAATCTCTGATCTAGGGTTCAAATGGTCACTCTAAACCCTAAATATTTCATGAAAATCTCTGATCACCCTAAACTTTAAACCCTAAACGCTGATTGAATAGAGGAGTGTAGTTTTTATGGGCTTTTCGAATGTCATTTCCAAAGGCCTGAACCCTAAACCTAAACCTTAAATTCAAAAGCTAAGGGAAAGTGTGGTTCGTGTGCAGATTCTGGCACTTGATGATGGGGCAAATCCAGGGACTTGTGGATACAAATGCTTGGAGCTTTCAACCCTAAACCCTAAACCCTAAGAACCCACGTTGGAAAGACGAAGATGGTTATTTTTTGTGAGATCTGTAAGGCCTTCCTCTTGTAAATTGTACCAACGTTACCGTTTAAGGATAAATGAACTGAACTGATAACAATATGAAAAACGATTATTGCTGTTGAAATTTTTTATTTGGAGACGCATGAACATGCTCTTTACAAGATTTCAGGTTGAGAGACTGCTTCTGGTAAGCTGAACAGTTGGTAAGCTTTTTGGAAATTGCATAATTTAACTAGCTTTTCGAAAGTTAAAAAAACAATGTGGTATATGAAGAGATTGATTACAGAAAGGTGTGGCGCTTTCTTTTCTGTAACAGCTAGTTTAACCTTTAACCCTTAATCTTTATCCCTGAATTAAAAAAAGTCGCCAGGTGGGCTTTTGCAAATCTCGGGCACGTTCCCATGGTTGCAATATACATTTGAAATTCTTGAAATTAACGTCAAAATACCTTAAACCGACACTTTAGTGATTCAGAGTTTCAAAAGTTGAGATTTAATTGCAAAAAAAATATGCTTGGGTAGAGAAATAAGGTTCTGATGTGTGAGAGAAAAATGAATGAAAACGACAGTGTAGATTTTGAGAAACAATTAAGAAAGTGGGTTTCCTCCAATCAACCCTGAAGCGACCAAGTTTTGTGACAAAATCGATACATGCTTCCTCGAAAATAGAATATAATTGCATGATTGTGCGGGGCCCGGTGGGATGAAAACGCGTTGCTCGTTCCCCGAAATTCGAGCTGACGAGGTTCAGATACCCTCACGCATTTTGATCAGAAAGTGCATAATGTGTTTAAAAAAACCCTACTCAATTGGAGTAGATCTGCCATGTTCCAATCTCGGTTACTACATCGATGTGCCCCTTCACCGCTTCCCTATGCCCCAATATCGTCACGATGTGCCCCTATACCGTCACGTTGTGCCCCATATACCGTTTCAATTCCACAGACCAGTGCAACTTCCAAGTCCAGTGCCAGGAATTGGGTCACAACTCCAGAGACAATATGGCTGTGATGGACTCAAGAGAACTAAGGTAAGCCCCCCCTAAAACCGACAAGTTAAGGAATGTGCATATATGGAGAGAGGAGATAATTACACTATTATTTTTCAGTGATAGCCAATAGAATTACAATTCCAACCCACGTGATTTCATATTTTTCCGATGAAACTAAATTAGTTATGAATTTTCAAAGTGTGCAGCCATGTTTAGTGGGTGGCCAGCAGTAGGTACCCCCCATAACCAACGACCAAAAGTAAGGGTCTTGACTAATAGCAAACCTCCATTTGGAACTCAGTTGGTGGTAATGGGGTGAAAGAGGGTTGGATATACCCCAATTTTATAGGCGTTGGCTATGGGTTTTTGTTGGTTATGGAGGGGCTTACCTTAACTTAGCACGCATGTGATAGAAGAACCAGCAAGCCTCAACAAGGCCACGATGAAACTAAGGTATGTCGTCCTAAAACCACAAATTTTAGCAATCTTCATATCCACATTCAAAATAGGATTTCATGAGGATTGGTGTAGTTTATAACATGTAATTTGCATTTCTCAATTTTTGATTTTTGATTCACGATTTTGGATTTTTGAAAAATTGGATTTTCACTAAAGACAAGAATTTTTAGTTGTGCTAATTACAAATAAATAATACCATCTATTAGTATAAAGATCTCAATGTTACTGAAGGCATATAGCATAATTTTGGAGCTCCCGAGAGTCCAAGAATTTGCCTTTACGATAGTATAACTATTGTTCTAAACATCCAAGGTGAAAAAAATAATAAAAAATAATAAAAAAAAAAATATATATTCCCAAGAAACTACTACTATGCCGCATCTTCACGAAATTTTTCCAAATATTTTGACCAAAAATGACATCAAACTCTGAAATGCCCCCCAAGCACCAAAAGGTCTTCTACAAGTTAAGTCCCCCATGGCCATGGATTCTCTAGCATGAACAAAGTCCACCTCACCTACTCTGTCCTCCCCCATTGCCTTCTAGGCCATGGCCTCCTGGACCCCAATAACTCATTGTATTTGTAGGGACTGCCCTCCCTAGCGTGTTGAAGGATGAATTGAATTGTGTAGACGGCGGTGTGGATGTGAATGGATGTCAAATGGGGTGTATTGAGGGAGGTTGGGATGAGAGGGGAAGAAGAATCGACCTCCTGTGGATGGAGTGTAGGGTCCAAAATGTTGTGCTCCACTTGAAAATTGTGGTTGCATATGGCCTATGTCTCCCACATGTGCTTGGTTAGATGGTGAACCTCCTCGTGGTGTCGTTTGGCATGCACGCGCAATCTCCGCCACCCTTATTGTGCGACTTGCACATCTCTCTGCCCCAACACTCACTTGCTCCGTCGCGGCTCTCGCTCGCATTGTTGCAATTCTCTCTCGTTCTGATGCGACTCTTGCACGCTCCGATGCTTTCACAATTCTCGTTGCGGCCGCTTCTTGCGCACGCAACTCCTTTGCACGTTGAGCCGCTTCCTTTTTGGCCGCCCATTGTGCTTGGAGTGCCGCCTTCTCCATAGCCCGTACCTCTTTTATGCGAAGTTGCTCATGTCGTTGTGCCACACGCCGTGCGGCAATTTCTTCTTTCTCTGCTTGCTTCCGCTTCCGGCTTTCCTCCCGTTCTTCCTTTTGACGCTCTTTCTCCACTTGGAGAGCCTCACGGGTCCGTTTCACCGACTCTGCTGCTTCTTCATATTCTTGTGATGTGAGGATTATAGATTTTGCAAAATCTACAATTGGGTCACGTTGTCAATGACCAGGTTGAGCAACACATGGCAACCTCAAGAATCGTGTTATGGACTCTTCTGGTTCGGGATCCACATCCACTCCATTGGCATCTATTTCTTCTCCAAAGGCTTCTGCATCCAATTCACTTGGTTCTGAGTTTTGAACAAAGAAATGGGAGGTGGATGCATGTGGACGCCGTTCGAAATCTGCTTCAAGTTGCTCCTCTCTCAGTGTTGTCGGTGAGTCTGTACTTGGTGAATCCATGCCTTCTACCTCAATGGCCGGTGAGTCCAAAATTGGTGACTCTTCAGCCGAGACTTGTATAGCCGGTGATTCTCTTGCTGAGACTTATACAGCCGGTGACTCCGGGGCTTGAGTTCCGCCACCACTTGCATTCGAAGCACCAGAGAAGACTCCGGCTGGGGCCATGTGTTTTTTCACTACCTCCCTATCTAATGGATAGATCCCCATAGCTCGAAATCCGCTCTGAATGTTACTCACAGTCAAGCCCTTTTGTAGTGCAAGGGATACCCATTGTGCTAAGGCATCCTTTGTAGCAGGCCTATTTGCATTCCGTGACATCCAATAATCCCTGTACTGGCGGAAGAATTGTTTGAACGGTTTAAAAACCGATACATCTAAAGGTTGTAGGCAATGTGAGGTGTGGGATGGCAAACTCACAACATCTAGGCCTATGCCACGAGCAAAACGAGCCACTTGGAGTGTCACGTGGCTATTGTGACCATCCAATATCAACAAATGTCGTTCTTGAGGAGAAATCTCGTCTTCCCGCCGGATGCATTCAACAAAATGCGTAATCCAAGCAGAAAATAAATATGCAGTCATCCAAGCCCGAGGTCGCATAGACATAGTTGCCCCAGGCTCGCAATTCTGAATATAATTTGCACGAAACCTCTTTCCACGGAAAATGTAAAAAGAAGGTATGGCCTTACCCGAGGCATTCACCGCAACAAGACAAGATAACCACTCCCGTTTGTTTGGCACCACTGATTGCACATGGCGAGCACCAGACTTGGCAATCACCATAGTGCCACCACTCTTCCCTAAGTATTCCATCCAACATACACATTTAACCCTTAGACTTTTTTAAAAATGATTCTCACCAAAAACAACTCAAAACCACTAATTGTAGTGCAAAGAGATTAGAAGTAGAAATACAATATTAATAGATATTTCCAACCATGACATATTTAACCCCTTACAAATCCTTGACCATTTCTCACTAAAAGCACATCAAGATTGCCCATTCTAGTGGAAAGAGTAGAAAATTTAAAAAAAGCTCATGTTTCCTTTCCAACCGTAAGATCTTAATGTATACTAATAAACCTATAAGCTCAAAAAATTTCATAGCATTTGACCGCACGGATTGGAAGATTATAGTGTTTAAAGTGTTGAAAATGCCATTTTCCATCCCTGCGTTAAGAGGACCAGTAGACTTTGACTTCACTTGGTGTCAAATATTTGCATTACACAAGCTCTAAAATTTATACCATTATGTTGAATATGATGTTAGTTCCTTGTAATCCGATTTTTGGAAGTAGATGATCAACAAAACATTTCCAAAAACAATGTGCAACAAAATGGGGTTTAGAAATTGCAAAACCAAATTTTATTTTCTTTTAAATTCATGTCCTCATAAATTGGAAATCTAAACGGTAAAAACAAAGTTTCATGCCTCCTCTTGAAGTAGAAAAATTTAAATGAGAAAAACATCAAGATCCCTAATTTTTATGTGGAAATGAAAGAGAGTTTTTGGCACCTTATCCAAATATGTGAGAAAACTTTTTCTTAAGGCATCGTGAAAAAAACAAAAATATAATCCATGATGCTAGAATTGTGCTAGATGTTATGATGAAGGGGATGATGAGTATCTAAAAAAATGAACTATAATTAATATGGAGGAAAAAATGTATAAAATGGGAGAGTTTGTAAAATACCTGCTTGTGCACCCGTCTCATCGCAATTCCAAATTCGGTGAGGTAAATAGTGGTGCAAATTATACAAAGACTCCAGATTGTCATATAATGTTGCCACATTCTCCTCACATAAAGCATGCGCTCTAGCATATTCTAAAGTGCTAGATGTCCGCACAGTCAATTCCGGGTGACATATACGAAACCATCGCATCCATCCTTCACCTGGAATTCCATCACAAAATGGGGTCCACCGAGACCTAGTCATCTCATAAACTTTAAGCTTCAAAGCAGAGGGGGAGAGGCCATATCCCGCATCACACATTTTCATAAGATAGTCCACCAATTGAGTTTCCTCCTCCGAAGTTAGTACACCCTTTGCACCACGTACACGACTTCTTGTGCGTCCGAAGCACCAATCATAGAAACTTGAGTAAGGAATGTTGTGGTTTTGAGCCGCAGTTTGGACGGGGATTCCGTTGTCGACATCATTTAGCGCCAATTGAAGATCCTCATCGGTCCAATTGCCATTCTTACGTGTCCTCCGCCTACTACTTCTTGAGGGCCGACCCGCCCTAGTTGCACTTGGCCGCCCCTGGCTAAAAGGAATTTGATCAAATTGGGATAGAGAGAGTTGTTCTTCCGTACGGGACGCCCCAGAACGTGGTGGCCTACCATCTTGGGGGGGTGGAAGGTTACAATATGTCCGAACTCCTCCAGCATGCGCGGTTATGGAATCTCTCAAGCGGCCACTATAATGGCCAGGTGGTCGCAAAATTTGGTGACTTGTACTTGCATGTGCATGCAATTGAAAAGGAGGCCGCCATTGAGAGGTTTGTTGTCCAGTGTGGAACCCTTGACTCCTAACATGGGGCAATCGACTAGAGCCTTGTGCTCGTTCAAAGTTGGAGTAGTCAACCGGTTCATGTGGTAGCTCTTGTGCATCATCGGAGCTGCTCTCCAACAAGCCATGCGAGTCGTGACTTCCGTCCTCCTCACTCACAGAGAATGCATCATGGCTAGCCAAGTCCATGATCCCCTCCATGCTTGCCATCTACACACATTGATAGTATTTAAAAAGCGTACTGAGGGTGGGCAACTTCAAAAAAATTCTCCATCCCTCTATTCAATGTGAGATGTTTTTATACAAATAAAGAACATGGTTTTGTTTGAATTATTTTAAACATAACCTTCCATATTGTAAAACTATAACTCCGAAGGGAGTCAAAGTTTTCTCACATATTTGGATAAGGTGCCAAAAACTCTCTTTCATTTCCACATAAAAATTAGGGATCTTGATGTTTTTCTCATTTAAATTTTTCTACTTCAAGAGGAGGCATGAAACTTTGTTTTTACCGTTTAGATTTCCAATTTATGAGGACATGAATTTAAAAGAAAATAAAATTTGGTTTTGCAATTTCTAAACCCCATTTTGTTGCACATTGTTTTTGGAAATGTTTTGTTGATCATCTACTTCCAAAAATCGGATTACAAGGAACTAACATCATATTCAACATAATGGTATAAATTTTAGAGCTTGTGTAATGCAAATATTTGACACCAAGTGAAGTCAAAGTCTACTGGTCCTCTTAACGCAGGGATGGAAAATGGCATTTTCAACACTTTAAACACTATAATCTTCCAATCCGTGCGGTCAAATGCTATGAAATTTTTTGAGCTTATAGGTTTATTAGTATACATTAAGATCTTACGGTTGGAAAGGAAACATGAGCTTTTTTAAAATTTTCTACTCTTTCCACTAGAATGGGCAATCTTGATGTGCTTTTGGTGAGAAATGGTCAAGGATTTTTAGAGGATAAACGTGGACAAGATAAAATTTATGACCTCACAATGTGATCACAATTGGTGATGGGAAACTTACCTGAAGCCTTGCCGCACAAAGTTGTGTGAACTTAGACCACCACTGTTACACGTTTTGTTGAACTTACTCAGGAGGTCCTCAGCTTCACCTAATGGAAATGCTTGCATGACAGCTCCTCAGCATTGCATCAACTCAACAAGCAACTTCTTAACATCTATGTGGGCTCCTCTTCATCTAATTAAATTTAGCAATTAAGTAGTACACAAGGTAACTTACCTTGCCTAAAACTGTGAGGCCCCCCTTAACCCCTACAGGCCCAAGTGTACCAAACTGGTACGTTTTGGATTTTGGGCATGTAATTTTGAGTTGGAAAAATACTCCGATTCTCATGAAAATTTTACACTGCATTGTCCTTTAAGAAATCTACATGGGGAATTTTTCAAATATGATTTTGGACTTTTGGATCAAAAGTTATTAGCCTTCAAAGGTCAAAATGGGGAGTTTGGACTATTGGGGCAGCCATGTCAACCAATGCAATTTGAGGAGAAAAATGGGGCAGAATTTTGGGACAAAAGGGCGAGGAAAGGAATCCAAACTTCTATGCACGAAGTCCAAGTAGAAAATGCATTGAAAATTATTAAAAGAGTTGTTAAAATATTTTTTAAAAAAAACAGCAATCAATCAGCCGTCAGCTGGCCTGCCAGCACCCAACGCCAGATGCAGGCCCGCCAAAAAAAAAAAAAAAAAAAAAAAACTTTTTTTTTTTTAATAATTATTATTATTATTTTTTTTTTTCCGTCCAGCTGCGAGGGCGGTCAACAACGGGATATGTTGGCCACCCATAATGCTTTATTTATTCCATATATTCATGAAAATTATGGATTTTACTACTTTTAGTCGTTTCTTTTTCTAAAATTAGTGAAAAAATAAATTGAAAGTTTCCACCATTGGGATTCTCAAATGCAACAACTTGTATGAAACAAACAATTTCATATCACTTACGTAATAATTATCAACATTTTGTTCCCCCTTTCACTAAAGTGTATATTTCTACATCTATTACCCCTCGAATTGACCTCAAATTTTGCACACAAATAGCTAACAACATATAAGTCATATTGGTAAAAGATTTGATCACATTTCAATGTAAAAACTAGAAGATATACCTAGTCAAAGTAGGCTGACCTTGCCGGGCAAGGGGGGAAAATAACTTTTCTTTGCACTTCAAACGCCATAATCTTCACATCCGTGCGGTGGATTGCAACCAAATTTTTATTGTAAGTTCATATACGTGTCTATTTTAATTTTGTACGGTTGAAAGTCTAAAATTAGACTTTAATGTTAGATTTCGTTGCCTCTTGTTGATGATGGCAGTTTTGGAGTGTTTCATGAGGGAAAATGCCTGGGCTTTTAGGGGTTAAGTTGCCAAATCAAGCAAGTCGCTTGATGAACTCTCCAGATGAGCGATGAATTGATCACCGTCGATGTGATAAGCTGTTCCCTTGATCAGTTGAACTATTCAAACTGGTAGTAGTTCGCTTGATCAATTGCACTTTAAACTGGTTGCACTTCACTTGATCAGTTGAATTTCAAATTCGGTGCTCTTCGCTTGATCTTCACTTGATCAGTTGAGTTTCAAGTTGGTTGCTCTTCGCTTGATCAGGGGCACTTCAAATTGGTTGCACAGTTGCTTGTTGAAGTGGGTTCATGAGAATTCGCCTGGAAGTGGACGTCAAAGTTAAGAAACTGTATCAAACTGGACTCGCTCCGAAGTGAATGTTCATATTTACGAAGTGTGTAATTGTGGAAAGGAAGTGTACCAAAGTGGACGTTTACCTGTATTGAAGTGGGCTTGTGCCATTCATGTGCGTCGAACCACATTCGTCGAAGTCAGCTCCTAATAACAGTGCAGATTTGAATTGAACAAATCAATAGTCGAGACTGGACACGTAGGTGTTTCGCGGTGAAGTAGTCTACTTCGAGGTAGCCCTATTTCGCAGTGCTGTAGAGTCTCAAGTACGTGGATGCACAGATAGCCCGTAGGCGAACAGCGCAGTGCGAACAACGAAGTAGCATCTGTTTCGTAGTGCTATACAATCTTCAGTCAACGTCGATGCATAAACAGCCCCCACCGAACAGCGTAGTGCGAACGGTTGCAGGAACAGCAGAGTGCGAACTTGGTGCGAACACTCTAGTTCGAGCTCCCGACCGCAAGTGAACACCGCAAGTGAATACCGCAAGTGAGCCCAAAACGTGGTTGCACCAGTCTCCGAAATCGTGTTCACGTTGTTAAACCGGCCCTCCTTCCCTCATGAACTACGCCGCTTTTTTTTTTCTCCGCTATTTTTGAAACTCTTCTCTGTGTCGAAATAAATCCATCGCCGCATTTAGATGGTTGTTTGGTCGTCGCACCATTAATCTTGAAACGGCGTTTCTTATAATGGAAAGATGCAGCGACGCGTTTCCAAAACTGCGGTGACTGAGGCTGCAAATTCGTGCAATCCTTTGTTTAAATATATTTTTTCTCCGCATGCCAACTGTCCCTCACCTGTCTCTAAACCGCCCCCTCATGCGCCTATTTCTGTGCAAGTGTGCCTCCACCACGGTAATAAGACCTCTATCACATGGTTTCACACCCTTTTTGAGTGTTGCTTCAGGGTTGAGTGTCGGTTTAAGGTATTTTGACGTTATGTACAAGGATGGAAGAAGACAAGAGGTATGTGGGAGTATAATTTTTATTCTCATCGGACTTATGGAAAAAAAGTTATGCCATCTTAAAGAAAATTTTGTCGAGTGCGGGCATGTCGGGCAACTCCAAAAAGTTTTGCTGGGACACTCTTGTAAACTTGAGACTTTCAATAGCAGCAAGTAATATTATTTTCTTTCATATTATCAAAAAAAATTCTTGTCTTTAGTGAAAAAATGCATTTTGTCCCAAGTCAAAGATTTTCACACATTGCCGCACATTGTCGGGCAAGGAACCATTCTTATTTTCTACATAAAATTTTGAGATCTTTGTATTTTTCACTTTTTTATTTTTTCTATTACAAGACGTGGTACAAACCTTGTAACTGACCGTTTGGATTATCATTCTAAAACATATTTTGTTCTCAAAAAAAGTAAAATGTGAATTGGCACTTTTTGAACCTCCACTCCTTGCACAACTTTTTGAATATGTTGCACCCCTTCCCTACCTCTAAAAATTGGTGTACAAGGAGTTCATATCATGATCAACATGATGATATAAAATTCAAACCTTGTGTAGTGCAAGACTTTGACATAAAGTAGAATCAAAGCCTGTTGATCCACTCAACGCAGGTATGAAAATGAACCATTGTTTCCACTTCAAAGACTATAATCTTTCAATCTGTGCGGTCAAAGTTGATGAAATGCTGCGAGTATGTGATTTATTGCCTTAGTATTGCAATCCTACGGTTAAAACTAGAAATACGTTATTTCTTTCCTTCCATACTCATTGCACTAGAATTAACAATTTTGAAGTGTTTTTGGTATGAAAATGTCAAGGAAATTTAGAGATTAAATGTCAAAAGGTGCCGCTAGTGGCCACAATATTCTACATGTATAGTGTTGTATTTGACCATGATAAGGTTTCTTCAATCCAAAGGCGTAAGTCTTGCTAAACTCTTTTACTTTTTTTGTATTCTATAGAGTAATATTTGTATACACGGTTCCCTATTGACTTTTAAAGATTAGATGCCCAAGCCAAAAATGAGCTTTGAATTTCTATGGAAAAATAGTAACTTTTTATGTGTACCCTAATTGCCCTATGTTGTAGAAAAAACTCTCTTCTTTTTGTTGACAGCCAATTTGGCCCGTTTTGGAAGGTTTAAGGTAATCAACCAAAACCCATAACCAACACATATAAAATTGGGATATGTTCAACTTTAAATCCACAACCCATTCAGTTCCTAAGGGAGGTTTGGTTGTACGGCCACATGCTACCTCTATCCAAATTGTCGTAAGTCCATTTCAATACTTCTACAATTGGATTTGAGGGAAGTAAAAATTTCCCTTTAAATCTAATGTGTCTTATTTTCACAAAGTTCATGTCAAGCATTAGATTTTTATCTTCAAAAGGGTAGGAATTTTTTTTGGAGAGGCAAAGTAGGGTCGCATACATGAGCCAACACACTATACTATGCCATGTGTTGGCGCAACGCCAAAAGGCGGTCCAAGGTTGGTCCACATGCGCAACATTCACACAAGGAGAGGCTGGTTTTTTTTGGCAAAGTTGCACCCTTGCCCTACGCAACCAACCTTTGTCTCTTCCCTCTATGTATTCAACCTCCGCCTTCATCTTACATCTTCTCTTTTAGAGTGGTGGTTGGATGAAAGGCCCTTACTTCCTCTAGCATCTCTATTAGAATTGGAGACCGGTTCCTTGTCCGGTGGGCATGGTCTTAGTAGTGGAACGAACAGACACTTTATTCACGCCGGCTCCTTCGGAGACCGACGTTCTTCTTCTTCTTCTTGGAGACCGGCACCTCAAAGTCGTTGGATGAGGCCACGTTAGCCTTGAGAAGTGAAGAGGTGGAGGCAGATTAGCCTTTGGGAAGAAGACGGAAATGAGGTTGAATAAGGAACAAAAGGTGACCCCGTGACCGTAGTCACGCAACACCTCCTAGGTCTCCCGAGGGTATCCCGCTAGACTCCGTCAATTTCAAGAGAGTCATGGTAGATAGCGCCGGTGCGAACTAGAATGCAGTCAAAAAAATCTATGGTTCTGGAGATCAGAAGAAGGAGATGGCTGACTGTTACTCGAAAGTGCACTTGCATCCTTCATTGGACTAGCTTAATGAATTGCCATACGAATAAGCACATCAAGAGCGAGTTCCAAGAACAACACCGTCTTTTATGCAAGCAATACAAAGACTCAAAGACATCCACTGAGTCTGAGGAATTCGGGCTTGGTGGCAATCACGTAGAGCTTCAAATGACGAAGCACTGAAGCAACTTAACCAATAGCTTTCTTTATGGCATTATTGCTACCGGCAATGGGGAGCCTCCATGCAGATGGTAAGAGTTCTTTGACCACCTTCAATTTCTAGTCATTTCATTTCTTGGATCCAACAACTAAAATCTCTATTCTTTACTTGTACTTCACAGGACCTCATGGATAAAAATGGGCTAAAATGCCATCCTGCAACTTGGCAGAGACTATCTATAACCGTTGGCTTCAATAGTTTGGCAACATGGAGAACAATATGTATGATGCAACCATAGACTACTTTGTACGTGCATTCATGCAATGTACTAACTACTTTCAATTCTTGAAGGGGGGGCGGTCAGGAAAAGAGTCATCCAAGCAGGAATCGCGCATCACCAAGGTCAATGATTGGGAAAGCCGTACAAGGTTGTAGAAGCTATGGAGAGCATGACCGGAGAAAATAAGCGGTGCACCCATATACCCCATTTTCATAGAGAGGAGGTCTTTGGATATAGCAAGCGATAGCTAGACCCCCTACTTGGATGTGAGTTTCACAGCCACCGGCCGGACAATATGAACTCCCAATCCAAGAAGAAGAAGAACGCCAGTTCCCAAAGGGGACTGGCGGGAATAAAGTGTCTGTTCGTTCCACTACTAAGACCATGCCCATCGGACAGGGAATTAGACAGCTGGAACTACTTCCCCCTTTCGAGGGTAGACACTATGTAACGGGTAGCCAGAAACTCTGCAAGCAAACAACCAACCAATTAACCAACCAACTAACCAAGCAAGTAGCCAAAACCACAAACCAATCAAGCAAGTAACCAAAAACCACAAATCCAACCAAGCAAGTAGCCAAAACCATAAAACTAACCAATCAAGAAAAGTCAAGGCGAGGGAAGAAATTAGGGGGGGTCCTGTGTATCGGGAAGGGCTTGGTTGTTTTCAATTTTCCGTTTATGTAGTAAAATGGACATGGCATATTGAGTAGCGATGGTATTAATGTTTTTAAAGGTGGTTTTAATTATTACAATGGGTATTTTGAAGGCATCTTCTAGAGTTTTCATAGATGGGATAAAGGTGGTGGCACGAGCACGAGATGTGATTACAATAAGGGGGTCAACATTCCATCGGAGGGCAATGATGTCGTCAATAAGAGGTTGGTATTTATCTGTTTTGTTTTGGATTGTTTCCGGGGAAAATCTGTCGTTGCAATATGTGAATTCAATGAATTGAATGGTGTAGTCTTGGTTAATGTGGTCGGGTGGTGGATCATTGTATGGTAAACCTTTAACACAAAGGATGTCCGGTTTTAGCCGCACATTGCAATGACATCTTTGGGTTACACATGAGCATGGGAGTAGCCAAGGAGGAACCGTATTTTCTTGTGGATTGTTATTAAAGGTGCCGGCGTTCATTAATATAAAACATCTCGATTTGTTGTAGGAGGTGATTAGTTTTCGGACTTCCCAAACCGCTTTATTATGTCTTTTAACAATTAGAGAGTGTATGTGGTGGTTTTGGCATTTGAGTAAAACATGAAGCCATGTATCGGGGTCCGTTGAGGGGCATATGGGGCATGTTATGGATGGGAATCTTTCTATTCCAAAGAAGAGTTGTTTGCGGGCGTTTCCCATATATTGACCAGTACGGAATTTGATGAGGCATGTTATTTGTGAGTCTGAGATGATGGGGTTTTTCCAAAAATTTGTAGAGAGTTCATTGTCTATGTTGTTATTGTTAGTCCATTTTTCTATATTAGGAATATTTTCTGAGATTGTGTCAAGGTTGTTGTAGAGGTCTTGTTTTTTGAGATATTTGGCCAAGAATCTAATTGGGCCTTTGTCGGGGGTCTCTTCTTTGGAGGGCCAATCTTCTTTTTGGAAGTAGTATGGGGTGGCATGGGCATGTTCATGTGGATCTTTGGCATTTTTGTGTGGTTTTTCTCTGCCTTCTTTTGCTAATTTGTCTGCTTGTTCATTACCATCAATGTTGACATGGGCTCTCACTTTGTGGAGGGTTGTGATTTGTGTTCGGTTTTGTAACATTTGGACCATTGACATTAATACGGTTTGGTTGGGGTGGCTATTGTGAAGGGTAGGGTGTGTTATTTGGGTGTTTAGTAGATAAAGTGCATTTATACAATTTGTGAATATATGTGCGGGTTCATTGTCGTATTTTGTTGTGATGATTTGTAGTGTTTTGTGAATGGCCATGAGTTCTGATCTAAGGATATTTTGTAGTCCATGAAGTCTTTTGGCTAGTTTAATTTCTTTGGTAGAATTATATACGCCATAGCCAGCTTTTTCTCTGCGCCAAGAGCCCGGGCTAATTTGTTCTCATGGTTTAAAGGAGCCATCGGTGTAATAACTGTGTGCGGGGTTAAATTTTGGTGTGGTATGAGTTGGATAATTTGGAAGGGGGGAGGTGTGACAAAGTAGTGTAATGTATTATTGATATAGTTTAGTTTTGACCAGTTTTTACTACGGTTTACGGGGATTTGTATAGGTGTGGGGGGGCTGGTTTTGTGTATAATCTATGTATGTTTAAGTTGTCTGATATGGAGATAAGTTCGACAAGTTGCTCTAGGGTGCCAATGGTTTGATTTTGATGATGGATACATAGTATTTGTAATGTAGATGGCTCGATTCGGGATTTCTTTAGTTCGGGTGGGATCGTAGGTTCTTCGTATGGTATTGAGTCTGCCTCAAATATTGCAATGATATGGGAGTCTGGAAATGGGTTTGAGTGTTGGCTGTTGTTTTGGTACCAATTGTTGTTTGGTGTGATGATGATTGCGCTTGTGTTGTTTGGGTCGTGTTTGGCGGCAAGTTGAGCCCAGTGTATTGCTTGTTCCATTTCCTTGTCGTTGTGGGGGTGAGCTATCCCTTTACCGGTCCATTTGTAGTCAAAGGCCTTTCCTAGGGATCCGAATATTTTGTCTCTTTCATAAGGTGAGTAGAATTTTTTTAGTTTGGTAGAACATGTGACCGGGGAAGAAAAATATGATTGTTCAATGTTAAAGGATGAGATTAGTGAGTCTAAAATGGGTGTGGGTATTGTATATTGCGCATTTTGAGGGGGTCATTTTTAGGTATTCGGTATTTATACCTTTGGTAGAGCCAGATTAGTTCGGTTTCAAAGGATTGGGTTGTTGGTTCAATGTTTGTAGGAGTTTGTAGTTTTGTATTGTATTGATTTCATAGCCATTGGAGTCGAGTAACGGGGATAGTGTGCAAGTGACGGCCATTTTCTTCATATAGATGTGCTTGATTGTTATCTATTCTAATTGTATTTGAGACTGTAAGGATATCATTTTCGGGGTTGCATTCTGTTGTGTAGATGTTTAAGAGTGGGATAATTATGAGTGGTGTTACGGATCTTGAGTCTGGGAATTGTTCTTGAGGGTGGTGGACTAGGATGATATCCGAGTAAATTTTGTTTTGAATTTTTTGGTAGTATTGTTTTAATTTTTCTGTGTTGTGTGTGGAAGTAGTAGTGTCGTGTCGTGGAAAAAGGTCTCTTTGGGGAAGCCATTTATTGTATGTGTTATCATTTTGTTGCCATTGGCATAGATATTTTGTGTAGATATTTTGTATATTATTTATGTCTCTGTGTTGGATATGTTTATGGTGTATGATGTTATTAATGGGATATGTGGTGGGGTTTTTGGGGATGTATGTTGGGGGACGAGGGTGGTATGGATGTGGGGGGTAAGGAGGATTGATTTGTGGGGGGGGGATATTTCTTGGGGTGATGTTAGTGTTGATGGTGATGAACGGATCTTCAAGTATATAGGAGTATGGGTGTATGTTACACGGGGTATGACACGTGGTGGGGCATGTTGGATGGCAAAATAGTTGTTTAGCAACGTTTAGAGCACTTTTTACTAATTTGGATGGGGTATAGTGGTAGGTTTTAAAGTCCTCATTGTTCATGATGTGTGTGCCGTTAGGTAAAGTAATTTGGTTTCGTTCAAAGATATTTTTTGAGAGGAGTTTTTGTAGGAGCTTTTGAGAGAGTTGGGCATTGAGTGTGTTGTGATTTAGTGTTTCTTGGCACCATAGTATTTCTAGTGATGTAGAATTAATGAGGAAGTTTGGAAGCGTACTTTTAAGGTGGACTTTAGCGATATGTTTTAATAAGAAGAATGTTCGTGTGATTGGTGATCTTATGCAGTGACTTTTTTTGATTTTGGGTATATTTTTGGCGCCGCCGTATTGGGCAAGGACGTGATGAGTTAATCCATTATATATTTTTCCAAGCCTACCTTTATCATTTAAAGCATTTTGTAGTTGTTCACCTATACATCGGAGATATGCATTTTTGAGGGAGAAAGCTTCAAGTCCAAATAGGTTATGTGGGAGTTGGGTTATTGCATTTGACATACATTTTGGTAATCCACATATGGTTTTTTGTATGGCTACTATTTTTTGGTCAAGTTTTTTGATAGCTGGCATAGAGTATGGTACACCGTAGAAACTGCATGCCACCCCTGGGCGTAGGACGGTATCAACCATTTTTATTTTTTGTTTCATGGTGGCCGGGCATGTTATTAGTTCTTTGCATTGTTTGGTGAGTTTCGTGGTTGTAGTGTGAATTTGGATTTTCCATTTTAGTGAGGGAACAAGATTTGTACCTAAGTATATGTATGGTTCATTTTGGTGTAGTATAGGGATCGGTTGATTGCGGTAATTGATGTTAGAGGCTTGCATTAGGGCTTTGAAAGTAGTAGGGTTCAATTTGGATTTGTTTGGGCATCCAGTAGCGGCACATTTTGGGACACCTACGTCCATACCGGTCCATTTGCAATATCTATCAATTTTATTGAGTTGTATTTGGATCAATTTAATTTTTTTAGTTATGGCGGCGAGGTCACCCGCATATGCGGCATAGTTTATTGTGACTTGTGATGTGCCAAAAGTGTATCCATTGTGGCCTCGTTCTAGCCATCTGAGTAGTGGTTCTAAGAATATAATGAATAAGTATGGGCTAAGGGTGTCCCCTTGTATAGTTCCTCTTTGAATGGGTATAGGTTTCGTTTTTCCAAAGTGTTCACCGATATAGAAGTGGATGATTGGGAGTAGATGTTTCCAACAAGTGTAGTTGCATCTTTTGGGTAACCAAGATCTATCATTATCGCTAGTAGTCGAGCATGGTCTATTGAGCCAAAGGCATTTTTAAAGTCAACGTATAATATGTATATATCTTGGTTTGTAAATCTGGCATCTTCTAGTGCGGCAATTATAGTTTGTATTTGTCGAGCGGTACTTCTCTCTGCTCTAAATCCTTCTTGACTATCATGTAGGATTTTGAATTTTTCACCGTACGAGGATAATGTAGAGGTGAGTGTACTAGTGAAGAGTTTATATATTGTGTTAGCTAGTGCGATTGGCCTATGGTTGGAGAGTATAGACGGGTCTCCTTTCTTGTATAGTAAAATTGTTGCACTTGATTTCCAAGAGGTTGGTATTTGTTTTTGTTTATAACAGTGAGAGAAGAATATGAATAATACTTTATGAAATCTTGGGGGCATGTTTTTGAGTATTGAATTTGGTATGCAATCTGGGCCTGGAGCTTTGTTGTTACCAAGATTTCGAAGGCATGTGTCATATGTGGCTCTGTTAAAGTATTTATGTAGAGGAGTTTCTAGCTCGCCTCGTTTGTCAAGGGTAAATCCATCAAGGTCATTCCATGGGTATTGGCGTACTGTACATGTACATTCAATTGGATGTTGTAGTTGGTATTTACATGTTGGTACTCTTGGTCTATTGCTTTTTGTTTGTTGGTTAAATATTTCATTCGCAATGTCTTTGGGGCTAGTTAGAATATTATTATGTTGATCTGTGATACAATCCATCGGCGGGTTTTCAAGGTTTTTAAAGACTCTTCTATTAATTTTCTTTGGGCTAATTTCATATAATTGTCTATATTTTAAGAGGGCTTTTTAAATATTATCTTCGGCATATTTTGAGGTTATTTTTTGGGCTTCTTTGTTGGCATTTTTTGCAATGAGTGCGATATCTTTTATCCATCACTATAAGAAACCCGTGTTTTTTGTCACGTCCTGAATCATGTCCCAAGAGACATGTAGACATCCAAATTTACATCCCTCTGACGTACGAACGCGTGTAACACGCTATAATGCGTGGGGACATCACCAAAAACGCGAGGACATCCCTACGACAGGGACGATTTTCGGAGATTTTGGGAGGCTGGAAATGGTGCCAACTGGGCGCCACGTAGACGACACCTAAGCGGCATGATGACGGGCAGTGCCACATGGCCGGGAATTTCATCCGATCCAATGGTGACATGGAATCTGACGTGGCGTCTAACCTGGATCCGGGAAAGAGTGACGTGGCAGGCCACTTCAGCAGAGATTTGCGTGGTTTTTTTTCAGATTCGTGTTTGCGGGGACGTCATTGGTAACATGGCTGTGTTTTTTAAGACGTCTCGGGTTGACGTGGAGATGTCCTGCTCGACGTCTATGCCAACACGACCTCGATTTTGATGCTGATTTCGTTGAACATCGCCATGCCCTAGAGGACGTGGCGATGGACATGATCGCGTCCTCCAATACGTTGCCCATCGATGGTCGTTGGCAATGAGGGTGTCATCGCAGACGTCTCAAAGAACTTATGCGTGTCTGACGTGACATCCCCTGATGCATGGTATTGCTGACGCTGTGTATGTGATGGTGTTTTGGAGGGACATTGAGAGATGTTGTACAAGACATGAATATGTTGTACAAGACATGAGTATGTTGTACAAGACATGAATACAAGACATGAATACCTCATCATACATGTAACATGTACATTCATCCAAATTCATGCTTATTGGCCTACTTGCAAATGTGGTAATATGATATACATGCAATTTAAAATATGAATGCCTTCCACTTTATAGTCATTACATAGACGAATACAGCCTTCACTGTACTCAAAATTGAACATCGCTAAAGTGTCACAACATCGTAGCCTAAAAAATTGCCGTGTTTGTGAACATGTCCAGGAATGTCTCCATAGACACGGGGATGTTTCAAAAGACGTCCCTGCGTTTCCTAAGTGCTGCGGCATAAGTCTTCTACAACATGGTCACGTCTATATGTCGCTCACAGCACATTGCATGTCCAACACTGCACATGTTCAAGAGGCCAACAACGCATGCGGTTAAACAAGGGATTTACAAAAGAAGGAAATTGCTATAAATCTAGTTAGTAGAACAACGTCCATAAACTGTTAGCTCTAATTAGAGCACTATGTGAACGTTCAACATGCCCCACAAAGTGCAATACAACATGCATCATGTGACAAGACGTCTTTTGGGATGTTCTACCAAACATCTCAGACGCTCATGGAAACGTCGACGCGTTTGATTGGACGTCTTTGAAGACGTCTTCGAAGACGTCTTCTAGATTTCCCGTGTTGTTCATACATCATGCACTGGCTCACCTAAGTCTCATTTGGGCCAGCATTAGATTGTGCAATTACTCGCCTACTTGCACGCCTCTTTCTTCATTTCTTCTTTGCTGCCTCTACACTCTAAACTCTACACTCTCAAAGTCTAACTTCTAACCTCTAAACTCTATACTATATAACTTTAACCTCTACCCTCTAAACTCTAACACTCTCAAACTCTAAAACTTTAACATCTAAACCATACACTCTCAAATTCTAAAACTCCAACCTCTACATTCTAAACTCTAACTACTTGGAGAAATGAAGGCCAAAGTGAGCTTTGTGCAACCTCAAATTCTACTTAAAGGTCTCATGACCTAACTATGGCTGCAGCAGCTAACCCTCGCCGCCTCTATTCATCCAATGAACTTGACAAAATTCATCCTACTTGATGGTTATGTTTTGCAAGACACGATGATGTTTTACAGGACATGTCAATGTTTTGCCAAACACTGCTGATGTTTTCAGAGACGTCTCTGTGGCATGTCCTCAAAGACATGTAGACGTTACTCGAGACATCTTCAATTGGATGTCTCAAGTGACGTGGACCTATACACAGAATGACGTGTCACCTTGTCCGACATGGAATTGTGTTTGCCATGTAGATGAAGTGCTGTAAACTACAAAATATATAATATGTCCACATGGGTAAGCCACCAAGGACTTTACAAAATCACCCTAAATTCCTTATAATTCTGGTTTTGGTAGAAAAGTGGTATTTTAATATTATATTAATTAATAAATATTATTTAATATTTAAATATACAGTACTGAATTTAATATGTCCGCTTTAATTACAGAATAATCAGTTTTTATAAAATATTATTATAATATTAATTAATATTTTGTATTTTTAATATTTAAAATTAAATTTTATTTTGGAAACCATTTTGTTACGAAGTGGACAAATCAGAAATTTCAGAGGATCAAAGTTCATAAATATAATCAGATTATTCTTCAATTTTATATTCTTTATTTTTTTTATTAAAAAAAAAATTAAAATCTTGTTTTATAAGGCTCGTGCCCTTTTTTTTCTCCTCTTGCAGACCGCTGCCCATTTCGCTGTTTTTTTTAACGTTGGGCTGCTTTCTACCTTGCACAGCAGTAACTTCGACATTCTTACCCCAGGTGAAACGCTTGTCCGCTGCCAGCGTGGCAGTTTTGCGTCACCCAAGATGTCCTCGATGACGTCCTCGGAGACGGGCGTGTTGTTGGAGACATCGTCGCGTCTCCTATTTCGCACGCGCGTTTCAGGACCCTCCCACCTCCACTGTTCAATATTGACGCGTGGACATCCTCACGTTCACGGGGACATTACTGGCTAGCTCCAAGACATCAAAAAAACACGCTGACATGATTTAGGACATAACAAAAAACACGGGTTTCTTGTAGTGCATGACTCGTGGGGTATATCCGGAGGCGGCGGGGTAGGGATTTGGGTGTGTTGTAGAGTGAGTAATTCATTGCATATGGGGTGGTTACGCCATGGGAGGTTGTTTTTTGTAATTCTAATGGTTTTTCGTATAACATGGTATGTAGTTAGGTGTTGTTTCTAAGTTTTAGAAAGTTTGCGGGGTAAGTAACCGCCTTGTTGGGAAGTTCTGTTTGTCATTTGAGGTATTGGGTGGGCTCTACAAGTTTGTTCTAGTGTGTCAGAGATTGCATTGATGAGTTTGTCTAAGGTGTGGCATGTTTCTTGCCATTGTATTTGTGATAGTTGGTTGTTATTTTCGAGAGTGTTTATGAGGGAGTCTATTTGTATGGAGTTTTTTTCAAAGAATTTTGTGTTGAATTTTTCTATATTGTCTTTAGGGATGGGGTTGAGTATGCGTATAGTATCATTGTTTAGGACTATAGGAGTTCTATCAATTAATGTGTTATTTGGAATGTGTAGTTGTATAGGTGAGTGGTCCGAGTTGAGAATAACATCCATGTTTGTCGTAGAGGTGTATTGTGTATTGTTGTTTGTATTTATGTAGAATCCATCTATTAGACTCCAGTCACTATAATTATAGCCACCTTGTCTAGAGAATTGTGTATCGGTATTTATGTAGACAAAGTTTAAGTTTTCTGTGAAGCGGCGCCATTGGTAATCAATGGTTTGAGGGGGGGTGTTATGATTTCCATTTTGGCGACCAATTAATGCTATGTCTCTGTTGAAGTCTCCGCATAATAGGTATGTGTGATTGGGGTTATTATTAATTTGAGAGGTAATAGTGTTTTGTATGTCTATAATAAATCTAGTGTCTTTGGGATGAGATGGCATATACATGTGAAAGATTAACCATGGTTGTAGAGGGTGATTAGTAATTTTGATTATTTGAATGGAAGGTGATATGTGCATTGGGGTAGGAATATTGTTGATGTTGCCCGGGAAGGCATATTTTTTGTGTATTATTGTAAGGAGGCCTCCGCGGCCCGGTGTGTATGTTCTTCGTTGTTGAATGCATCTTGTAAGTGCGTGTGTATTGTTATAGATGAGTTTATAGTCTTGAAATATATTTTGTATATATTTTGTGGATTTTGTGGCGGATAATTTTGTTTATTGTATAACATGAGGGCTGGTGGTGTATTTGTGTGCGTGACCAAATTTTGTAAGCTAGAGAGGGCAGTGTTTAGAGAGGAGGCATTCCATGTGATTATATGTGTATTTTCTTGATTTGATCTAATGTTTTGGTTTTACGGGGGGATGTAGGGAAGTGGTGGGGGTGGGTGGGTGTATTCTGGTATAGGGTCTAAACATTTTAGTGATTCATTAATGAGATTGTTAAGGAGGTAAGGGAATTTTGGTTTTATTGTTTCATTTGAGGGAGGTATTGTTTGGCTATGTAAAAAGTCATATAGTTCCTTATGTATTGAGTGCTCATGGTTTATAATATTTTGGTTATCTTCAAGGAACTTTGTATAAGGATGCGAAGTGTGGATGTGACGTTCTGGTGGATTTTATAAGTTTAGTAAATTTTGTAGAAGTGTATTGATCCATGTAATTGTGTTTAAGTTTTGTGGATTTAGGAGATGGTTACATTCATCTATGTGTGGATGGGTAGTGACTACTAGAGCATATAGAATGTGGGGTGGTGGATGCGTATTTTTTTGTTGTATGTGTTGGGCAACATTTGGGTGTGTATTGTTATATGTGTGGTGTGATGTATGTGTGTTTTTTAAGAAAGGTGCCAAGGATTTTGCAATGTGTCTGTATTCCGGTTGTAGTTTTATAGTATTAGGTATGAAGTAAATTTTTGCATTTTTCTTATGTGAAGTAGGGTGTCTTTTTAGTATATTAGGCATGGGTCCTGGGTTAGTTTCTATGTCTCCCCCTAAAAGTAGTAGGAGTTTGTGATATGTATGTTTAGTGTTGTGTTTTGAAGTTGTTGTTATTGTTTGTTTTTGTGTAGTTTTATGGGGCTTTGTTATGTTATTAAAGTCTTTTTTGTTTGGGGGTAGGTGGGTGTTTGTATTTTGTATGTGGGTAATGTGTTTTTTGTTGTTCATTTTTATGGTGGGAGTAATTAACTTTGTAAGTGTCCATGTGTTTGTTTGCATAGATGTTTTTGTTTTATTAATGCTTTGTAGATGTGTGCATGTTTGTTTGTATTTTTTTGTCGTTGTGTTTGGCCGTATGTGTATGTGGTTATTATGTGTGAAGATATTTGTATGTAGGTTTATTTTGGTATTTGAGGGGATGTTTAAGTTGTTTTTAGATGTAGTTGTATTAGTATGTATGTTGTTGGGATTTATACTAGTATTTGTTTTGATGTTTGTATTAGTATGTATTTCAGTATTTATACTGGTGGTTATACTTGTATATGTTCTTGTATAAAGGTCAGTATTTTGTCTTGTATTTGTATTTGTATTTGTATTTGTATTTGTATTTGTATTTAGTATTTTTGTGTATCCGGGTATGTGTGGGTGTTATAGTGATTCTAGGTGTGATGGTAGGAGGGATGGATTGTTTCCTTGTGGTTGTAGGTGTAGTTATGGTGTGGTTTGTATTTCTGGTCGTGTTTGTGACTAATTGTGGTTTTGTAGTTGTTTGGAAGTATGTGTTTGTAGTTGTGACGGGTTTTAGTGATGTTGTGTATGTGTTTGTTTTAGTTTCTTGAATGCTTTGCCATATATGTGTTCTGTATGTAATTCTTGGTAGTGGGGTGAGTGAGATGGGAGTTGTAGTGAGACTATGTTTTTTGGTTAGGGGTGAGATTGTGGTGTGTGTATTCTTGTTTGTAGTTTTGTACTCTGTGTGCAAGAAGATATATGTAGATATTTGGTGGTAAGTGATTTTAGTAGATGGTGTTGTTTGTGGGAGTATGGTTATTGTATTGTGTATAGATGTGTGAGGTGTGTTTTTCATTTTCTTACATGGTGGTTGTGTGTGAGTATTGATTGTGTGTATTCCATATGTGTTTTTCCAAGAGATATTCATACCGTAATGGTATATATAGTGACAACATTTATGTATTTGTAGGATAAAACCCCAACTCTCATACAACCTTCCATCATGTGGTCTCCGAGTCTTGTGTCTAGTTGTATGTGTATTGTAGTAAAGATATAGAGTATATCTATGATACGAGGCAACAAGAGAAGTGATTACGAGGACTATGGTGGAGCAAAGGTGAGCTACAAGAAGAGGGAAGGGATGGCATATGACGAGTGTGGGCAAACCAAAGGGAGAGTAGTTTGTAGCTAGAGGGGGGGTGGTGAGTGCTAGTGTGGTAGACAAGTGATCACATTCTAGCAATTTGTAGTGAAGGAGAGATAACACATTAAAGGTGATCACACTTACAGTGTCTAAGGAGGTGCGTGATGGTGAGGGAGAGTGGTGGTGGAGAGGAGTGGAAGCCTTGTTCACCCTTGTGTCTTCAGATTGGTGACATCTTCGGCCGTGGTCCTTGGTCAATCCACGTTCGAGTGGTCCTCTAGAGCTGGAGTAGATGGTGGTCGCGATCATGTGATCTGTTGCATAGCCATGAGTGCAGAGGCCATTAACTGCTCAACGTTTGAGAGTTTCGCCTGTAACTCACTAGTGCGGTTGTCTATGTAAGCCCTAGTGTCCTTGATGATGTCCTCTCGTAAAGTGGAGAGCTCTTGGCGCAATCTCTTGTTACCTGCGTCTATAATAGAGGTCATTTCTGACCTGGTAATGCGTGCCTGAGTTGGGGTGACTTGGAGAGATGCCACAGTGTTTACCAAGGCCTTTGTTGATGTCGTTAAAGCCCCATTTCTCTAGGAGGACAGTGGAGGGAGGGTCATCACCTTCGAGGCTACGGCGGTGGGGGGAAATCTCCACTTGATGTTGCCCTATAGTGAAGGTCTTGTGTAGGAACTGGCGGTAGATGATGGGGTTAGGAAATTGCACATTGGCACTGCCATTGTGCATTCCTCTTTGTTGCCTGTGGAACCATAGGGAGATAACGTTCTTGGCATCGAAGGTTTGATGGATGGCAGTCGTGGTTTCTGCCAGGCTCATAAGGATGGGGAGTTGAGAGAGGGTAACTGTAAGCGCGTCTTTCTTGGCTCTATCAGCAGGTGAGAGGGTTCCAAAACTGCTAGCACGAGCTGGCATCATCTCATGGTGTGTGGTGATTTGGTGGAGCTCGAATTTTTTGGCTTGTTGTGGGGTTGGAGCGATTATGAACGCATGTGACTCCTCCTGTACCTTCTGCACATTTGTAACTTCATATTCCAAATTTCTCGAGAAACTATTTGTCACTACATCTTGAAAAAGGGTGTGAGCAGCAACTCCTTGGAGGGTCTCACTCTTGATTCGCACTGATAGATTTTTACGTGCCACCGCATGAAAGGTTTTACACACTTTGCCTAAGGAGGCCTGTCCTATAGGGTCCAGATGTAGGATGAAGTATCGGGTTCCTCGTAGAAGGGCAATAGCATCTACCTCTGGCCTAAGGAGATGTAGTTTAATGATTCCTGACCAAATCCCTTTCTGACCCTCTTTTTTGACCCCTTTGCATAAAACGGCCATGGGATCCATGAAGTTGATGCCAAATGGTATCTTCATGTGCTCAAGCCTAGCCATGGCTTATCTCTTCACATCATCATGATGCATAGGATGCGGTGGCAATTCAAAGTGAATTGCCACATGAAAGTCATAAGAGAGTCTAGTGATAGGGTGTGTAGGAATATCAAAGGGTACATGTGTTAGGTTGTAGTGTTGGCCCTTGATGTTGCCGCTACGCGCCGAAGAGTATAAGAGTTGTGGAACCCTTGAGTAGGCCACAACCGCTCCAAGGGCCTCCTCTACTTCATCCTTGGGTATTCCACGAGTGATCATGTCCCTAATACTCTCCCCGCTGAATAGGGGCTCCTGTCCCATGTCTATAGCAAACTTTTCCATAGTTGAAAAGCCCAGCCAGAATCGAAATGAGGAGAGGTCAGGGATGGAGACTTGGATGGAGGTTAGATAGTTACCTTTTGCTTTTTTGGATGGGGTTGGACCTTTACTTGTCATTGGGGTTGATTCCAATGTCTCTATGGTCTTCACAGCTATTGGGTGGGGGTTTTCAGTGTCCATGGCATCCATCTTCGTTGTGGGTGGGTTTCTGGGCTGGGAAGTCGACGGTCTAGAGACTATTTGGTGAAGGATGCTAGCCTGAATAGTCGTTGGGCTAAGGGGTCGTTGAGCTGGAGGCTGTTGTTGGGTTAGAGGGTCGTAGTCCTGAGGGAGGTCGTTGGGCCTAGGGAGGTCGCAGCCCGAGAGGGCGAACAGGGTTGAAGGAGGGGTCGCAAGACCCTGGGGGGTCGGAGTGCTAAGGAGGCAGGGTTGAGGAGGAGGTTGCAAGAACCCGGGAGGGTTGATGGCTCTTGTATCACAGGGTCGCTAGCTGTTGAGTTACAGGTCGTTGGGGTGGGTCACTAGACCGCGGGATGGTTGCAGTGTTGGGGCGGGAGGGTCGCAGTGTTGGGGCGGGAGGGTCACAGTGTTGGGGCGGGAGGGTCGCAAAGTTGCTGCACAGGGTCGCAGAGTGGCTGCATAGGGTCGCAGAGTCGCTGCACAGGGTCACAGAGTCGCTCGGGTGGGTCGTTGGGGACGCGGGGGTATATTTAATCCTCGGCTTGCCTGCAGTCGATTACTTCGAGGTGTTGGTCTTGGTTGTAATCGGGTTTTCGTAGGTTGTAGTTGTTGTGGTCGCCGTCTTGTACTTTGCGGGGTCTTGTTTTTCTTGGAGTTGACTTGATCATGTTCGTGCGCTTGGTTCGTTGATGTGAGGGTCACTAGGCCGAGGGTTGCCTTTTTGTTGGAGTCGTAGGTTTGTTGGGGACTGCAGTTTGCTGGAGTCAAGTTAGCCTTCAAGAGTGTGCACTGGAGTCGCGCTCTTCTGTGCTTCAGGCGTCACTACAGGTTTGTGGTAGTCGGGACTGTTGGACTGTTGAGGTGATCCGGGTTTGTGTCTGTTGATCTAGGTTTGGGTTACCTTGTTGTGTCATTTCTAATCGTTGTAAGATCTGTGGTTTTGGTCGTGTTTGTTGTAGGTCTACACGTCAGGTCACGTTCCACAGGCTTGGTCTGGGTCTGGTTTGGAGGTCACAGGATATAGTTGAAGGTTTGGGCTCTATGCAGGTTGGGGAGCTTTGGATCTGGGTCTGGTTGAATGTAGCTGTGGTCCAGGTCTCATTTGGTTGCTGTAGGTTGCTAGGGTCGTTGTGATCTTGTTTCTGTTCTAATGGTTTGTGGTCTTTCTTCAGGTTGCTTGCGTACGAGCTGTAGTCTAGTCTTGCTTGCGTGCAGCTTCGATTCCTTGCGTTTGGACGACGTCGCTCGTCGCGCTATGCACCCTCCTACTTGGTCGTTGCTGCTGCTCTGGTTATGCTTCCTGGCGTTGCTCCTAGGTTGTGGCCGCTTACACGCTTGGACGCCGTCTCGCCCTCTCGTTGTGCTTCCTCTCGATGTGCTCCCTCTCGTTGTGCTCCTTCTCGATGTACTTCCTCTCGCTGTGCTCCCTCTTTCTCTGGTTTCTCTCCCTTGCGATGCTCTTACGTGTAGGTCCTAGAGTGTGGGCTATTTTGAAGTAGGTGCAGCTCCTCAGTGTAGGTTGCAGTAGTGTCGGCACTCTCTCGGTCTATGCTGTTGGTTCAAGGTGTTGTTTGAGTAGTGACTCGTTCGTCTGAAATATCATTTGTGGACCTGCAAAAAATTCTGGAAAAAATGTACAGCGCTTCCGCGCCCTACTGTTTTTGTGGAGGTTTCTATGTGTGTGCACAAAATATTTGTGATCTAATTTTTAGGTTATTTTTGTTTGGTTAGTCTATTACTATCGCTGTTGGTGTTGTATGCAACTTGTTCAATTGTAGCAGGGAAAAAACTTGTAAGGCAAGGGTGTTTGTTGATGGGATGTGAGCTACAGATCTAATGCATAGACAGAAAATTTGAGAAGTGATATCTTGGTGATACTTACAGGGATGGGTGCGTCTTGTCTCTGAGTTATATCTTTCGCATGTTTGTTGCTCCTAACTGTGGTGTTCTCCAGAGGTGTTGCCAATGTTGTGGATCCTGATCTAGAGTTGATGTTGTGGCGTCGCGTTGGTCTTGTCTTCTCTTTGCAATAAGTAAAACACTAACTAGGTCGGGGAGGTGTGACGATTAACAAGAAAGGCCTACAGATCTGGTATCCAGCCTTGAGATCTGGGGTAGATCTTGTGGTTGGAGCCTTTGCTAGAACTATGTGCCAACACTTGCTCCCATGCTTATCAGAAAACACACAACATAAATCCAACCCTTGTCTCTCAATCACTCCTCAAACCCCAGATCTGATGCTTTTGAGCCCTTTCCAACATGGTCTACTTTCCCAGCCTCTCTTTCCTCTCAAATCCAAGATTTGTGACGAGCTCTCACCAAGGTCAGCCACTTCTTGGTGTCCACAATCTTGCTTCTGAAACTAAGTCCCACCTCCCCTAACTAGAAAATTTGGAGCTCACTCAGTCTTCATTCCAAAAAACCCCTCCCAATCCAAAGTACCTTTAAGATCTACAAGAGCAAGCCGAGAGTCCTCCACCTTCCATTGTTTTATCTCCCTCGACTTTCCCCACTTCATGTGACGACGTTCAAATTTTGTCTCTACCAGCATCAGCACCAACAATGACTTCACGCGTCAAGCATGTCATGAGCGTCCACAAAATTGATTGTGATGTGAAGAAATGGCACATTGCCCGCCTCTCCAAGACTTCTGGTAAGTGTTGCTTTGCTAAACAGGTCCAGAGGAAGAACGTGCACAGAGAAGGTTGTACGTCCAAGTAAAAGTACTCATGCCCCTACATATACTGGAATTTTGCACGTCCATAGCTGTTGAAAGACCAAGTGATGGAGTTTTTCCATTGTGAGGAAGATATTGAAAGGTGTGAAAGGTACAAAGAAAAAGTGGATCAACTAGCGTCATCCGGTCCCCAAGGTATGGTCTTCAATGAAGGGCACGAAGCTCACAAAGGGAGAGATCCTCAGACTTGAGGAGGTTGGATTCCAACTTGAGGAACGCTACGAAGTTTCAGTAAGGCATCTTTTTGGAGATACTTTGAATCGAGTTGCTGAGAACATTCTAACATGTATTTCATTTCAAGGGAGGTTTTTTGAATGCATGTTTATATTATGATATCCTATTAGTTGATGGTACAAGAACTTGGAAAAGGCATATTCAAAGCATTTTAACATCAAAAGACTTGAATTCTATGATTTAAACGACAATGGATGCATCCATGATCCACCTTAAAGGGAAGGAAGGAAATGGTTAGATGTCCATGTGTCTTCACAATTCATCCATATTAACAATGTCGTTATACAGGCAAATCGACTCGCATAACAGTTAATGACAAAATTGATGTTTTCTTTACATTTATTAAAAGGAGGTATTGTACTTGCAGACACACGAGGAGGCCAATCTTGAAAGCATGGGACTTGGAAATTCACTCAAAATGTACAAATACTAAAATCTTGCCCATTTTTCCTACTGATTAGTGCAAAAATTGTTGTTTTTTGTATCCTTTGCCATGGATATAATTGCTTGACTGCTTGTTCATAGCATAATAATGGAATAGAGCATCACAATAAATAGCGTTACTTTAGTTATTATGTTCCAAGCATATGTTGGATCTGAGATCTTGATTTTAAAAAAAGTCTAAATCATCAAAAGAAAGTTGAAAAATGGAACTATTTCTATGTATCTTTACTTTTTACTATAGCTTCAAATCTTTTGATTTTAGAATTTTTAAGTGAAATTAATATGAAGTAAAAATAAAATGTAGTAGGCTTTATTTATTGGTTTGTCTGAAAAATAGAAAAGAACATCTTAATATTCATCATTGCATTTTTGGATCACAATTATAATATTTAGAATATCTACTTATACAACAGGCAACAGTCCGTCCGTCCGCCCCTCCCAGTCACGTGACCTTTGGAATTGCCATTTGAATCAAATGTGCCTTTTGAATTGAATGTGAACTTTGAAAGAATCCTCCATATGTGCCCTTTGGAGGAATCCCTTATAGTGCCCTTTGGAGGAATCCTTTATAGTGCTCTTTGGAGGAATCCTTTATAGTGCCCTTTGGAAGAATCCTTTATAGTGCCTTTTGGAGGAATCCTTTATAGTGCCTTTTGGAGGAATCCTTTATAGTGCCCTTTGGAGGAATCCTTTATAGTGCCCTTTGGAGGAATCCTATGATAGTGCCCTTTTATTCAAATTTGGCTTATTGAGTTTTAAAATTGTATTATGTATCAAAAATAGAAAAATAAAACCATAATTTCCAACATATTGAAACTACACAATATACTACCTCGGGTACATAAAATAAATGATAGTTATCTAAAGACAATAACACGTATATGAAATAAATAATGGGTATTTAAAGTGAATAGTAGGTATATATAGTACATAATGGATAAATCTTATTTTTTCATTTACATATGTTTATTTAACCTGGGATTGCCCCGGTTAGTTGATGACAACGGGGAATGTACTTGATTCGATTTAGATTTGATTTGAGCTTATAGGTTTTAAAATACAAAACATACGAACGTAAATTTAACACACCACCCTCCGCTCTCCCCATCGAGACGATGGATATCAACCCTAGTACTATATAGTATCTATATTTTTGAGACACCAAAAGTTGTAAAATGAGTATCTATATCATCCATCTAAATTGATAATACTTATTATTGATACATTTATTAGATTAAACCTTCACTTATAATCCAATGTTTAATTCTCTCAAAATTCCAACACCATTTTGAATAAAATGAATAAAATACCAAAAAACATAAAATTCTATCCTAGACATCTAAGCATCAAAATGTTTAGATGTATCTTTTGTAGATGATATTTCAATTTTGATATTGATTGCTATTCTATTTTTGTTGTAAAAGTAAAGTAATGCAAAGCAAATAGGTTAAAACTTCCACATAGAAATTTTGTATGCTTCAATTGTTCTTTGGCTTTGTTTCTTCTCAAAAAATTCATTGAAATTTTTTTTAAAAAAAAAAATGCCAATGTGAATATCTAAATGTTTAATTTACTTGTTCTCCCTTTTACAACTTTAATGAAGAAATTCTATTTCATTTTTACAATTATCAAAAATCCCTTTTTATTAAATAAATTGTAACTATCAATAAATACATATTATTCATACACATGTTTAGAATTTTTAGTCATTTTTGAAACATCAAAAGAGCTAATTGACATTGCCTTCAAAAAGAATCTTATTTCTCCATAGTAGTCTAATTTCATTTTTATGAGTTGTTCATTATTTGTATAAACTTTTAACACAAGCTTCCTTGATTCAATAAAACCTTATTTTCAAAATTTGTCAAATATTTAACAATAATCAAGTAATGATTCAAATTCAAATATATCATGGAAAAAATACATATAGGAATTTAAAATGAATAGTCTTTTACACTAATATTTAAAATAGATACTTTATGACGAAATTTTTGAGAATGATTCAAAATAATATATTTATTGCACATTTTTTTTAGGTATTCTATAATCTTAAAAATTCATACATTTTGTTTGAAAGGTATGAAAATAATCACCTTCTATAAGACAAAGGATTGATTGTTCTTTAAAATTATAAGTCTATAAAAAATAATAAGGTTTTTTTTCATGTTATATGTTTCAAACATTGTCTTTTGTTTTTCAAAGAATGTGTTTTGGACATTTATCTTATATCCTTTTAGTCTTTCAAAAAGAAAAATTACAAGCTTGTAGTAAGGCCTTCATTTTTCATTGTTTGTTTAAAACAAAATGTAAAGACCTATCATTTGAATGGTTTTTTTGATTATCACGTTCTCATTTCAAGAAAGAATTAAAATCACCAAACTAGAAAATTGTCTCAAAAAACATCATTGTACATTATAGAACTCATTGTGTTGCAATAATTTATATGAATATGTGCGATATACAATATTAGTCATTTTCATTATAATTGATAATAATATATCTTGAGAAAATTCTCTTATGAATTTCTTCTAGATTTGAAAATCATCTATCATCACCTCCTTCTTCAGTGTGTAGAATTATATAGAAAAATGCAATGATTACCAACCATGGTACTTGATTAGCATCCATATTTAATTTTGGGCTACATGAATCCAATGGAATGTATTTTTATGATATTTTCATCTTTTATCTTTTCAACATAATGTATCACATGTTGAAACTTATGGCCATGGATATTTTCATAATTTGTATTTCAATACTCATTGTTATTGAAGAGTCATGTTTGATGCCTATTCAATAATTCGTTATAAATACACATGTTATTCCGCATCCCATTATGTCTTAAATTATTTTTATACAAAGAATACATTTAGCTATTGCAAACCATTGATACTAATAGTTTCAGTCTTTATTCATTTTAAATCCTATTAAAACTCGAAGATAAAACTGAATCATGCATATTTTATGATCTATTATAAATTTATATTATTGTAAAGTTAAAATAAGCCTAATATATTTCTCATCATTTTAAAAATTAATATTTATTTATGATCACCAAGTGTAGATCCTCATTGTCATCGACGGAGCAAGAGCAAACCTCCAAGACCATGTCTTGGCGCAATCCTTGTCTCGAAGTGATAACATCCCCACGCAAAATCCTGCCGTGGACTATTTTCTTATATCATAGTCTAAAAACGGCATCTGCATAGAACTTATATTAAAATTTTAGTATCTTTCAAATTCTCAAATTAATAATCTTTACCTACGCAAAAATATTTATAGAAGATAGTTGTTGTAAAGAAATATGTCATGTAAGAAGAAACCTTAAATTTAAAGAATATAAAACTTTTTAAATGACATATTGAAATTGTTTTTATTAGTTCTATTTTATAGTTTTTAGATTAAGTTATTTAATCTTTGATTTTTTTTTTTAAAATCATGTTCATCTAAGTTTATATGTCTTGAATCTTTTTAATCTATTCATTTGAAGATTATATGGAATTTCGGGATATTAGCCTCTGAAACTATGAGTTTAGATGGTACTAGAAAGTACACTTGAGTGAAGTGGGGACTTGAGAGATGTGGAAAGTTGTTGGAACTTGGAGGAAGTGGGAACTTGGAGGACTTTAGGGAAGTGAGGATTGCCCTTGCTCCGTCCATATATAATAGAATATTGTTGGTCCAATGAGACCAAAACTTAGGTGATACGTGGAAAAAATTTGGAGTTAAAATATAGTCATGGCTAAATCATACACGAACCATAAAGTGGCATGAGTCCATGTCCCGCCACGTCATTGAAACTCCAAGCACTTTCCAATATTGGAAGTGGACTACACTTATAGACATATAATACATAATGAAAAGTTGAAAATATTCAAAGGTTTAGACACTTCAAATGATACGTAATTTGAAAAGATAACATGTTTAGAAAGACATTGTTGATAAATATTAATTGAATTTTCATTTTACTAGATTTTTAATAAATAGAAGTAGCTTGTAAAAAATGATAAATAACAAAAATAAAACTCAGATAGATTTATAACATAGATTGATAAAATGAAAGATTGGATTTTCATGTTTCATTTTGAAAAAATATTTTAATGGGAATTAATCACATTTTATATCACTTTATAGTAATATGAATTTTATTATAATATTATTCACAAGTTTTGGTACCCGTCGTTCCGACCAGGGAAGGTTTTTTATTAGTGCTCCTCAGAATAAATTGACGTATGATATTTTAGATTGCACATCGCATCCCTTGGAGTAAATTGTGTGCTTTTATTTTGAAGCTTACTATGGAGATCCTTTTGTTAATAAATGTTAAAATGAGAGACCTAGTCACAGGCATTGGAGGTGAGGTAGTTCAACAAACGCCTTCAATTATAGTATACTCACCCGTTGTCTCCAACAGGTGGTGTAAGTTTAGGGTAGTTAACAAAATCACGTCCTATCCAATGTATAGGTTTGTAGAATGAAAATAAAAGTAGAGTAAAGCAAACCTAAAGTAAAGTAAAAGTAAGAGTAAGATAACGCTCCAGCTATCATCTTTTTGATGAGATTGATGCGATTTTCATTCATAAGATTGAAGTGATTGCCACAACTCGCAAACTGGTGCACATAAGGTGGTGGAGGTATCGAAACACAACAAAACTTCAAAAGACGAAAACAAACCAACAAAACTTATGAATGGAATGAAGCTATAGCAAGCCGACGCAATGTGAAGCGCCGCTCCAACCTCCAGATCTTCTCTCAACTTCTGCTACGTCAAAACGGAGACTTAGAGTTTATGGAAAGAAAATCCCAGAGTAAAAATTTACTCATAAGAGAGTAGAAATTACTATACACACTATTACATAATACTAGTCCTGAGAATAAAAATTGAGAATAAAAATCAACTGCTCTAGACTGAATTTGTTCAATTCTTTTGTACGCATAGAAGCGAGCATATTTTGGCCTCTATGGGTAATAAAGGGTTCAATTTTAGATTGGATCTTACACGGAAACATGCTCTTAGTTTGGGCAGCCGTGGACACATCTGACGTGGCTCTGCCACCGTCGACACGATACCAATCCAAGCTGGACTACCCACTCCGGAGCAAGACCGAGCCACGCGCTTAGCTTCGGCCTGGCTCTTGACTTGGCTGGCCAAGTCGCCAACTGGACCTCAATGTCAATAATGATGTCCAATCATTTTCCCGTCAAAAACAACGAAAATCGTCCAAATTGCACATCGCATGCCTCCTGAAATGGACAAAATACATCCATCCACCGGGACCGTGAGCTCGGCATACCTTTGAGGTCAGTCTGCGGCCTTCTCAACGTGCATCGCAGACCGTCTCCTCGCTCCCGATTGCGAACCTCGCTCCAGCCCGCACCACAGCCGCCGCTCGCCTCGCGCCTTTGGTCCCCATCTTCACTGCACCAACACCAACAGGGCAAAAAAATTCGACTACATCAATTGCATGTGTACAACCACAAAAAAATAAAATAACAGGACGTAAATTCATGAGACGAAAAAGATAGACATTCGTATCCACACACTTCTGCAGAAAAATTATCCGATAAATCACTCTGGTAGCGACCAATACTGTAGGGACAAACTGTGTCCATTCTCTCGTCACATAGACATCCATATTTTCAGCCAAGTTGTGAATTCAGGTACATCCTCCTTGTAATCTTGGAGACTTCAAATTTCAAAATAAGTCTAAACTATCTCTAAACGACGTATTCTTGGAGACTTCAACTTTTAGAAGGAATCCAAAATATGAAATATAGGAGATTGATCAAGCTGGACCACAAATGGATCAAAGAAACAAAATAAGTCAACGTACCTCAGAATTCACGGGCTGATTGCAGCGAGAGTAACACTTATATCCCGGATAGAATCTTGAACACTAATGTCTTGAAGTTGAGTATTTCCACCTGCCTATGCAAAGAAACAAAAAACCCAACTCAGTGATTACTCGAAAGATTAAGGTGGAATTTGAAGTGTGAGCCATGGGGTTGTACCTCAGAATTCATGGGTTGTTTGCTGCGAGAGTGAAGAGCTTCGAAATGACCAACTGCACCACTTGCCGATGCAAAGAAACAAAAAACCGAAAGCCGCTCTCAAACCGGAGATTCACATTCGCATGACATCTGCTCCTTCTCAGACAGTTTCTCCGCTTCAACCACTCCACTCTCAACCCTCGCTTAAACAAAAACAAAAAACCTAGCTAAATCCGTACTATCACACACTAAAATAAAATAAAACCTGACCAAGTCCATCAAGCAGTGCAAGCAAAACTACTAATCACTAAACACAGACTTTTCAACAATGCATTCGAGTTTTTGTAAACCAACAACAAAGTATGCGACCTGAACTCACCATGTAAAGACCCAGGGTATCAAACCCCATAACGATGTCACTGCTTTCTCCTGCAATTCACACCCGACAACAATGTAATCAAAATCATCTCAAAGGAGAGAAAAGGCGGCTAATGTTCGTGCAAACTCTTTCTTCAGTGTCAAAGAGTGAGGACATAGCAGTAAAGAGAGTAGTAGCTTATTGAAACTTTGGCTGAGTTTACAAATTGACTTCAGAATTTTTGGTAGTCTCTCCAAACCAAAGCTCTCATACTACACCTGAAACTTATGAGGACATGGCAACATTGCGGAGCATACATTGGAGTCTTTGGTGACAATCAAACTACTTGGCAAGATGTGCTAATCAATGAATTAGAAGAGGATCTTAAAGCAGCGCAGTCAAAGCTACAAAGCAGGGAGAAAGAGCTTGAGGATTGGAATGACTCCAAGCAACAGAGTCAGACGCTTCACTGAGGGTTCGTTTGTACCTACTTCGGATATTTTTCCAATTCTTGTGGTAACTATTACAGTCAGCTGTGAAAAATCTATCCCAGCAATTAGACCTCAAGCCATTATAAATCCAAAATTCTCGTCACTGAATCAATAAACGAAACACTACAACCAAATATCTCAAAATGGCATCCGACTCCTCAGCAACCGCAAAATGAAACAAAAATTATGACATTATAGCAAACAGATCCAAAGAGCCCTCTCCACCGCTCCTCCAAACGCTACATTCTCCCTTGTTGCTATTCACCAATCAAAAACCAAAGCAAATCCATAACACCATCAGCCTCCACCAAAACCATCAGCAACCTAAATTCAATTTACATATCCACAAAGAAGACAACGGCGAACCAAGAACCTGCGCATATTCGCCACCATGTTCGTCAACGGAAAGTCTTCTTCCACAGCTTCCGCATCCGCCATCGCCACATCGGGAACGATCTCATCGGGAATATTGTAGTTCTAAATGAGTGCTGTCAAATTCCTAATCTCTCATATGAAGCAAGAGAACAGTCTTCAATTCCAGGCACAACAAAGATTAATTGAAAGACAATAAAAAAAACCCAAAACTCTACAAAGAAAAGGAGCGATACCTCAAAGAAATGCTCCCATAGGCTTTCCCGATTCTCCAAGCAGGCTCTCCTCCTCAACACCACATCAAACTCGCTCTCTCTCTCTCCTCGACAATGTTCACCCATCAGATCAAAGGCTCAACCCGCGCAATTCGCGTCCGACCCAACTCGGATCAACCGAGACCCGATTACCTAAATTCTCCAAAACAGCGCGTAAGGTTGACATATCACTTGAGGTGGATTAAACAAAGGATGCAACACGCTGCAACAAAACCATCAACACAATTCTAGGGTTCCCCGATTCTCAAAGCAGGCTCTCCTCTACAATGTCCGCCCATCAGATCGGAGGCAAGTCGAGTCCGACCCAATGCTCACGGCGCGATTCTATCGCGATCCAGTTATCAAAATTCTCCAAAGCTCAGTGCGCAAGGTTGACACAACATTTGAGCGTCGAGCAGGTACCCGAAGCCACAATGAAGCAACGTAGTCCCCGAAGAGTCAGTAGTACGCGAGTAGTCAGTCTTCTTGGTGACAGTGCTTCTTGGTCTTCTTGGTCTAATAGGAGCGGCGGACGGTCAGACACTGACGTCTGTTGTAGTAATAGATATATGTACATATTTTGGTAATTACATATATTTTTTCATAGTTTATCACACTTTTTTTTAGTTTTCTCTTGGAATTTTTCACTCACATAAAATATCTATTGGTGGTTTGAGTGAATTTGCAGCAATGGATTAAAATTTGATACCTTCAAGGTAATGATATATATAGTTCTTGGTTGCTTCATCCCAAAAAGAAAATAGTATCAGAAGAGATTTTTAACACTAATAAATATTACAATCTTTTTTGATAAATCACTTCAATAAATTACATTTTTTTGTGAATCACTCCAATTATATCTTGCAAATGCAACCGCAATCAAAAAATGGAAAGGGTCTTGATGTATACTAAGAGGCAGGCCCTTGAATGGGGCCTCTTAGTACGTAACACCCTAACAAAATCTATCTGTAAAGACCCATGTGATTGTGTAGATTGGAGTACAACGGGCCTTCCGCTTGTGAGACCCGAGAATGGTATTGGGAGGCCCAAGAACAACCCGGAATGGGACCTCACGTCGAATGAGGTACCTCGGGAGCCCATAATAAAACATTCTTGCGTGAGTTACAATATCCCGTGAAGGCATTTCTTTATTTTGTTCCATGACATTGTCTTATTCATTGATGCAAGTAAGGTAGGACAATCTTAAACCAACCAGCAACCCAATACTGCTCCTTTCTATACCCTTCCTAAATTTCAAGGAGGAAATGTAGCCTTTCATAACATCACTTATAAATTATAAATTCATCGGTTAGTACATAAGTCATGTAAAGGTAAACTACATATCTTCCTTGGTCTAGGAAGGATCTAGAAGGGAGCAGTGTGGGTTGCGGATCCGGTTTTGGATTGTCCTACCTTATTTCCTTGGAAGGCAAGACCGTCAATTTTCCACCTATTGGCCTGAAAGAGAGATTGAACACCATTGGCAATAAGAGTGACAAAACTTAACGTAAACTTTAATTTTGATGGATCCAAATGGATGGATGAAATTATATAAATTTAGATTATCAAAATAAAATTGTAGATGAATATTTGTTCTTATCTTCCTTCCTTCCTATTTTGTTGTGATCATATGTGCCACAAGTGCGTACAACCCCAAAATGAAAAAATTAATTGAAAAGCCCCAATGACATTTTAAGTAGAATTTCTTTCTTTTATCTTTCCTTTCGATGATGTTGTTTCATTCATGATGTGGGTCTTGCAAAAATTTTACCAAAACCCATATGTGCCAAATGCAATTAGAACTCAATGGAATCTAAGTGCATGATCATTCTTTTTAGCTTTCTTGTTTTCATTCAACGTTGTAAGTGTTTCCATATGTGCCAAATGTGCTACAATTCAAAATGGAAAAAGAATAAAGCTCCGATGGCAACACAAGTGGAGTCTTTTCCATGTTTATCTTTTCTCCATTATAATATTGCAAATATGATCACAATCCAATGAAAAAACAAAAAAGAAAGAGCTCCTATGACATCCCATTGAATAGATTTTAAATCCTTATATCTTTCCCCATGGTGCTAGTTTTTTCATCCCCTTTGCCCCCAAGATAAAACCAAATGTTGCAAAGTGTAGGTACACCCTAAAAAAAAGAATAAAAAGAGTCCCCATGACATCTTAATTTCTTTTTATCTTTCTCCATGATATATTTTTATGTTTATAACCAGTACTCCACGAAGAGGGTGACTTGGCATGAAGGACGTTCCCCGCCATTCAACACTTTGAAAACTTGGGGCATCACAAGAAGCTTGAGCTTGCATTGGATACGACCCAATAACATTGGTTGCTATACTACCAAGGTTATCAAATATAGAATACACGCATATGTGTTCAAATACAAATACATGCATTCAGTTGTATTACTGTAGGTGAACCTTTAGTTTGGCACCTCCATGCCAAATAAATAATTAAAGTGAGAAAAGGCCGTTCGGCATCCAAAATAACATAAATTATTTTTCGGCAAGAAATCATAGATTACTACATTTAGTACATATGACAACCATGGGGCTTGAATCCAAGACCTTGGTATTCAAGATTGAAGCCTTCATGCGTGCACAACCTAGGATGGAGGCCTTTCCAAGCCCAACTCCCCAATGATGTCTCTCCATGTGATAAAATCTATAAATATATAGTTTCTCTAGCTTCGGCAATTTCATCAATTATTTTTCCACTTAATTTGGCAAGCATATTTCTAATCAATAAATGCCGAACTAGAAGTTTGCCTATGGTAATAGTGAAGGAAAGTTCTTGGCAACCTTCATTGTTTTCACATAATAATACATAGAAATTAAAGGTTTTACTTTTTTCCAAAATATTTGTTGCAATTAATAGATTAAGGTATAATGATTCTATCCACCGTTCAAATCTTAGATTGGATCATTATTTTGTTATTAAAAGGATAAAATTGCTTCCCTATGTTAGTGGCTACTTTCCATTCCCCTAGTCATTGCAAGTCCATTTCTCTTATCCTAAGCGGCTCCATTATTGTGATTTTTGGCGTGTAATGACCTAATACAAGGTAGAACATAGATCTATTAAATGCATTGTATAGTTAGAAAATATGACATCATCTTGAGTCAAAGTACGTTGACCATGTTCGTGCAGGGAAGAAAAAAACCATATTGCATTCTTTAAATGCATACATCTTGCGATCCAAGCAGTCAATGTTTACAAAATTGTTTGGGCCCCTCTTTGTAGTAGCGGAATTAAGAGTCTGTGCTTTAAAATGGTAAAAATATGTCTAAATTAGCCTTGTGATGTCTCATCTTAAAGACACAATTTTGGGGTGGTTTTGGTGAAACATAGTCTCGATCCTTTAGGAGTTAAGGATATTTATGGATGAGTCTTCTCAGTCTTTTGAGCGAATAATCTTGGGATCACTGTTGGTCTGTTGGGGACAACGGAGGTCTACTACATCGTTCATTGAATATAGTGTGGTTCAAATTATTTTGATAAACCTACACTAATTCGAGTGCAGGCAAATTAAAGTGGGTAACCTCAATTGTCAATCTACATCAAATCAAGTACGTCAAAATAATGTGGGTTGTTTTAAAAAAATTGATACAAAATTTAGTGTGGATATTTGGCCTCGGCCACTAAACTAGACAAGAGTGATGGAGAGGCAGTGGTGAGATAATATTGAGTAGGTGGTGAGGTAGAAGTGAGTGGTTGGAAGTTAATGCAAAAAATCCTACATTTGTCATGTTTCAAAACCAAAATTGATGAGGAATACATCATTTTTCATCCACATTACTGATGCATCCACATTATATATAGCGAATGGTTACTCATCTATAGATTCACTGTTAACAACAACATATCATACCTGAGGGTCAGATATTGCAAAAAAAGTTCTAAAATAACTACCATACTTTTTTGAAATTATTTAAAAAAAATACCTATTTTAAAATTGGCGAAAAGATGGATTTTGAAATACATTTGTTTTTCCATATTTTTATTTTAAGAAATGAATAATTATCTAGCACAAGAGTATTCAATTCAACCCTCAAGTACAATATACTAATACATCAAAATACATACATTCAAAAAATACATTTGAATACATGTATTTAGTTGTCCAAATACATGTATTCAATAATGTTAACTCTTAAATGTTAGAAGTTTCCAATGGTGGTCACAATATTCTACATATATGGTGTCATATTTGAATATGATAAGGTTTAGACTTATTGAAATGACCTCCAAATGAAAGATGTTAGTTGAAGAATCTTGAATCCAAAAGTGTAAGTCCTGTTACACTTTAATAAATTTGTTGTATTCTTGGGAGTAAAATATGTGCATGTCTATATGGTTCTTGACTAACGTTTAAGCTTTAAACGTCAAAAGGTGCCAATGGTGGCTACAATATTCTACATGTATGGTATCGTATTTGAACATGATAAGGTCTAGATTGATTGAAATGACCTCCAAACGAAAGATATTGGTTACGTTTAAGGGTTAACCCTTTAAGGCCAATGAGCTTTCTTAGCCTCCAAGAATCTACGAGTGTTCTAGATCATGCAAAATAATAGCTACCCACACGCTACATTTTATCACAACCCGCATTCACGGAAATCATTGTGGCTCACGGATGCATGCACCGATTTTTGTGGTCATTGTCTCGATAAATGCCACCTTCTTCCACCTCTTTATCATAGTTTAGGTCTTTCATGGAGGTGGCTTGTAGCAATAGTTGCTATCAAGATATTCGCGCCGAAACGATCCAAAATGGGTTGCTTGTACGGATGCATCACTACACTTAACACTAAATATAGTGTAGAGGGATTATTGATGTAGATCACCCACACTAATTTCCATCAAGGCATGTGCATGGCAAGTTCTGATTGGGTATTTGTTCTCAAGCAAGTATGTGGCAGTCAACAATTGCATGTAAATTATCAATTAGTGTAGGAAATTTCAAATAGTCTAGTCTACACTATATTCACGGAACGGTGTACTGTAGGGATGCATTTGATGGGCGCGGAAGAAAAAGAAAAAGAGAGCATGGTCTGTTTTCTTTTTCTGTATTCAAACAGGCTCATCAGCGCTCTGTCTGTTCTGTTTCCTCTTTATGGATGGAGTTTACGAAAACTCTGTTGCAGCGATGGCTCGTTGAGCGAGCGAGCCAGTGTTCCCGAATTTGCCGCCACTGCCGCTGCGAGAGAGCGCGCGCAAACCAAACCGCGAGAGAGAGAGAGCGAGAGAGAGAGCGCGAGAGAGAGAGCGAGAGAGAGACACAGCGAGCCAGTCCGAAGTCACTCTCTTCTCCGCGTCCACGACTATGATGTTTGCAACCAACATTTCATCATCTCGCACTTCGCACGCATCTCGTCTCCGCCGCGCCCGCCTCTGCTCTCGCTCCGGAACGTGGGTTGCGGCCAAGAGCTCCGAGGATGGCGTCCACGCGGGCCAAGACCCACAACGCCGCCCTCCACGCTCTCACCCAGCAGGGCGGCGACGACGACGACGACTACAAGGGCGCCGGGGAGGCCTCCCCTCTTCCACCGCTCGAGGTGGCTGAAACTCTCACCTTTGGATTGATTGTTGCCCCGTTGTTGTTGCCGAGCCTGGTTGGTTGGTGTCGGTCGAAGGAGAACAAGTGGGGAGGTTTTTGGGAATTCTGGTTTTTGGGCGTTCCTCTTGGAGCTGCAGCTTGGTCGGGGAGGGAAAGGGGAAGGCAGTCGTCCATCGCAATGTCATGTCGATGGCAATCAAGCAGCTTGAGGCAATCCGTTTGAGGAGTTGTTTGAGTGCATGGAGGTGTTGGTTTGCCTGTCAAGGTTACGTGGGAGCAATGCGAATGGGATGCGTGACCTAATTGCAATGGTGGTGGTGGTGATGCGGGTGATCAGGGTTGTGAGAAGGAGGAGGAGGAGGATGAGGAAGCCGTTGGAATTGCGCTGCAGAGGTTCATGGATCACGTGCTCTGTGAACGTCAAGCTTATGTCAAGGTGCCTCTCTCTACTAGACTTTCTGCAGTTCAAGCATAGGCAAAAGAATTCCAATTCAATGGGAAGCATTCAATTGCTGGGAATCCGATTCTGGTAGAAAGCAATGAATTTGAAGCGAGGGCAAGCATGATCTGGAGATGGGATAATCTTCAAGTTCTTGGACACGATTTTATATTACTTTCCTTGCACATTAACCGCAAGAATTGAAAATCGAATGTTATACGCAACAAGACTTCCTTCTGTGAAATGTTCAGGAGTATGGCTTTCATGGCTTCATGACTTTCGTTCATGACTTTCATGACTTGATGACTTGTATTGGTTGTAGGGCATGTGTTCTTGCCATTGGTTTACAATTCAACCAATCCTAGTCGAAGTTTCTATTGGTTTATATGAGGTTCAATGAGCACTTAGGAGTCATCCATGAGAACAAAAGTGCCCTTTACCAGAGCTCATCAAACCTCAAACATATAAATGATATATGAATGGAAGGATGAAACCATTTGCTGTACAACCAATGGGGTAGCCTGGAGAACAATTTCTATTATTTGTTTATCTGTAAAATTTTCAAGTGAAATTTCCGTTTGTGATTGAGCACTTAGGGTTACTGAATTGTGGAGCTGGATGATGGGAAGTGAGTATGTCACAAGGAGCTCACGTGTTGTAGACATTAAGTAGTTGACATGGCTGATGATGATGCAGCGGCGGATGAGCGCCAACAAGGAGCGGCTGAATGTCTTCACCGACAACTTTCTGAGGCTGGACAAGGAACGCAAGTCAATATGGGAGGGAACAACTCAGAACTCCTCCAACTTCTCGTCACTCTGCCTAAAAAGCCACCAAACCTCAAACGGCTTAGAGTTTGCGGAATCCGAGAAGCCCACCACCATCATCTTCGGGTTCCAAATGGGAGTGAAGCCGCCCAGTCGACCTTTGAAGCTCAGGAAAGTGGACAATGTCCCTCCATACACAACATGGATCTATCTGGACAGGTAATGTGCATGATGAGCTCTGTCCTCTCATTTATTAGTAGCTTCAGTTTCTGTGTCCGGAAGCCTTCTCTAAACATGAACATACACTGTGTAGATCTCATAAAGCTGCCAAAGTAATGAATGTTTAGATAGGTGATGTGGACGAGTTTGGAGTGTTGTTTGTTTATTAGCTGTGATGGAGTTCTTGTCACTTTAGGAAGCGATCTCCAAACTTAAACTGTTTCAAGACCAAGAGCTTTGTTTGTTTTGGCATGCATAACACTACCAAAGTTGAGTTCCAGTTGTAATGTTTTTCTCCTTTGTGTTCAGGAACCAGCGTATGACTGAGGATCAGTCTGTTGTAGGCCGGCGAAGGATTTACTATGACAGTGATGGAAATGAGACGTTGATTGCCAGTGATAGCGAGGAAGAAGATCCTGGAGATGATGAGGATGACAAAGAAGAGCCTAAACGTGATTTCAGCACGGGTGAAGACTCGTTAATATGGTACCTGTCTGGAGACATGGCTATTTGATAGAAATGTGGTTATTTTGTGAAGTGTTGCACCTGTTGCCTAGTTTTGGCTGAACTATTAAGACGGTGAAGGATATGTTGTCTCATATTACCCTTTTGAGGACCTGTTTTTGTGTTTGGAAATAGGATGAGTGTTCGTGAGCTTGGATTGAAGCCAGTGGTGTTGGAGGAGCTATCTGACGTGCTTGACATGAAGAGTGAAGAGATTGAGGTATGGAAAATGCTGTTGGAAGTCTGAACCAGATGTGGAGTTATTCATTACTTTGGCACTTTTTATTACACTGCATTTCCATGTTTAGAGAAGGCTTCCTAAACTGCCATAATGACGAGAAAGTTCCAAAATAGTGAATAACATCGTGAGAAGCCTTCTCTGCACATGAATATGTAGCGTGTTTCGAGGCTTAAAATCTCATTTTGGTGAATCTAAAGCGTCAAAATAATGGGCGTTTCATCCAAAATGCATGTGTAGTAGAAGTCGTTTTACTTGATATTGATTATGAGTGTCCACCCTATTATCAATATATTGATCTCCAGGAAAGATATGCCCTTCTTCTCGAAGAGATTGCGAAGAAGGAACGAAGAGGGTTGAAGACTTGTAGCATTGTTCCCACAGTGGAGCTTGGGGATGAACCCATGAAACTAGCTTCCAATGAGATTGTAGTGCTCAATCCTATGAAGGAGGAAAAAAATGCACTTGTGGTACCAGAAACTAGATTCAGTGAAGAAGATGACAAGGATGAGCCAAAAGACCTCCTTGCTGCCATGGATTCTTTCGATAATTTGTTCTGCAGGCGCTGCTTGGTATGAATCCAACCTCTTTCTATCTTTATGTTCTCAAAGGTAGCTGAATTTTTTATTTTAATCTTGTTTTTTAAATATAAACGAAGGATAGGCTGCTGAATTTTTATTTGTGTATTGTTGCAGGTGTTTGACTGCCGGTTACATGGCTGCTCTCAAGCTATTGTTCATCCTGTAAGTCACGTTCCAGAGATTCATGCAATTTTCATGATATTAGTGTTATTTGTAAAGTCACCCATAGTTTCAATAAGAGACAATCCCTCTCTTTTGGCTACTCTCTCCTCACTCTTAATAGTTATTAGATCAATAGAAGCGCTTGGTGATCTTTGTGGTGGTTTCGTCAAAGTAATTTTAACTGTCTTTGAGAGTGATGCACGAGTTGCATGAAATCAACCATGAATTTTAGCTTGTCCTTGAGCTGATTTTAGATTAATTGAGAGCTATTCAGACGCGATTCTATTTGAAATAGATTGTGTTATCTCACTGAAACTTTGTGTGGCTTCACAAATAACTGTATTGAGGAAGTAAACCTAGTTTCACCTTCAGCAATGGCTATGACTCAAATTTTCTCATCAAGAAAATTGAACTTCTGGTGGCCCACAGAGTGATAAGCAACAACCATGGACCGGCACAGACGAAGCAATGTCTACACCGTGCGGCGAGAATTGCTATCTCTTGGTAAATATGGCTTCTCCCTTGCAAATGATTTTTGTTGTCATGAGATATTTGGAAAATCCTCTACATTTGCTGACAAAACTCTGTGTACATGGCTTTACCATAATATCACCACAATATCCGAGTTATTTGTAAGGTCGCTCACAGTTTCACTATGATATGAAGAATTTGCACAAGATACCATGAATATCCAGCCGCCTTTTTCTTATGTAAACCAATTTTAGAAAATTTGAGAACTATGTAGAGCTGATTTCAAGTTCAATGTAAACAATGAAAAAAAGTGAGTGTATCTCATTGAAATGACTTCAGAAACAACCGTAATTCTTTATGAAATTTCCATAGTTTCACCTTCATGCTTTGCCCTTGTGACAGACTGACCCAAGTTTTGTGACAAGGACTGCTGCGCTATGCCTCGAAGCTCCTCCTCTTCCTCAAAGGCGAGATGACTCACCTTCCGAGAGTCCAGAGCAAACCACAATCACTACTCCTGAGGCGGAGGCGGAGGCGGAGGCTGAGGCCGGACCTGTAAAGATCACCAGATTGTCCAGCCGAGAGAGGTCGAGCTCCTCAGAATCCCAGCCAAAAGAGAAGCCTGTGAAGGAGAAGAAGAAGCTGGAGAAGCGGCCAAGCGCAACGCGGAGGTCCTTATCTAGGCGTGTGAAGCGACAATGTGTACCTGCTGTGGATGAGTCTGCCATTTCTCTGGAAAGTGACACCCAGAAAGAGTCACCTATGTTGAAGGTAATATTCAAGTCACTCTGGACATCTCCCATGTTTGTCATATAATAAAATATTTAAGCCTGGTATTGCAGCTGTGAAAAGACTCAAAGATGCAAATATCTCACATTACCTTGATCATGTAACGTACAAACCTTGATCGTGTTAACTTAGAGTACCTTGACCTTTCCTAACGTTGATCATGTAACTTATGCATCCTTTTATAATGTGATGTATATAACTTTGATCTTAACCTTGACATATAGCTATCAATGTATGTTTTATGTTCCAGGAGGATGAAAATTGTGATCTGGAGAAGGCAACTGGGGCGGGTGAAGCCAAGGTGCGAAGTATCTCAAACGAGGATGAGGGTGAAGTTGCGGAGATGAGTGTCGCCATAGTGCCCTTACCTCCAGCCTTGGACTTCGAAGAGGGCCAAGATGAAGCTCCACACGAAGAAGAAACTATTCCTCTCGTGGGCGTTGGATGGACCCAGTTGGAGTTGGGCTTGTATGAAAAGGGTCTGCAGATTTTTGGCACAAACAGGTACTCCATTGTTACCCCGCCCCAAAGTTTCAGTTATATACCCCTCTTCTTACACTTCTTTCCTCACTCTAAATAGTCGTTAGATCAGTAGAAGAGCGTGGTGGTCTTCTCTTTCGATTCCGTCTCTAAACTCATCTTAAAGTTGGAGAGTGAAGACATGAGATCTACCATGAATATTTGCCGCCTTCCTCTCGTTTGAGCTGATTTTAGAATAACTGAGAGCTATTTAGAGGTAATTTATCTTAATACAACATGAAAATAATAAGGGGTATCTTGGGTGACCTTACAAATATCAGTGTTGAAGTATCATGTTCTTAATCCCAGATGGACTGTGCTTGCAACTGTGAAACAGCATATATTGCTTGATTACAACCATTCGTGGACCCATCCAAAGATAGAAGACTCCTCTACAACTTCAAGGGTTGTATGAGGGTCAACACAGGAAGATGTAGATCCTATCATTGGAAACTTAAACCACTTGTGGTGTTGATGTTACAGTTGTCTGATATCTCGCAACCTGCTCCGAGGCTGCAAGACGTGTGCAGAGGTGGCCAAGTACACACTGGAATTAAACGCCGCCGGTCTTAATGGCATCCGACGCAGCATTGGTGACAGTTTGGTACGTCTCTAAAACTTGGAGTTGAATCAGAACAATTTTCAAGACAGTACCATGTCTTCTTATTCACGTTTATAATGTCTTAAATATGTGCCTTAAACCCACCCTACTTTTGAGTAGTGCAACTTGCACCTAGTTTTGGTTCTGATATGTGGCAGTGGTTTCGGTGGAAGCGTTGAGTACATCATGTGAGACCATGGTTTTTGTGCAGGACATCGAGTCAGCAAGCAGGGAGCGTTTGTTTGGTGTTAGAAGGAAACGGAACATGCGTAAGCTCAAGTACACGTTCAAGTCTGTGGTGCACCCCTTGATACGCAAAAGGATGGCCAATGGAAAGGATCAACCTTGCCGACAGTACTCGCCTTGTAATTGTCTCTACACTTGTGGCAGGCAGTGCCCGTGTTTGCTCAATGGTACCTGCTGCGAAAAGTACTGTGGGTAAGCTTCAAACTTCTCGTTTCAGCTTCCTTTTCGAGGCTTAGTATGAGCACAGCCTAGTTCAAATCTTAACTCTTAAAAGTATTGAAATAAAAGCTCCTGATGGGTTTGTTGTTTGGCCTTTTGAGTCGGTAGCTCCTCAAGGAAAAGCGTCATATTGTAATATAGCAGAGAATCAGACTTACATATGCTTCCTATCTTGTAGAGTAAGGACATCATAGCAACAGTATATATGTTTGATGCAATCCTGCAGAGCTTTTAATGACTAAATAAAAGCAGTTCTGTCGTGATAGCCTGAAGAAATGAGATGTGTTGGTGCAGATGCTCTAAGAGCTGCAAGAACCGCTTCCGAGGGTGCCATTGTGCCAAGAGTAATTGCTGTAGTCGACAATGTCCCTGCTTTGCAGCAGGCCGTGAATGTGATCCTGATGTCTGCAGAAACTGTTGGGTCGGGTAAGCTTCCATTTCTCATCTTCCAAAGAAGATGCCAGATAAATAAGTGTAGCATGGAGGAACTAATTTTGGATTTTGTCGTTTTCACAATTCTCTGGAATACTACATTATATGTATATATATTAAATGATTTGTCCTTGGTATATTTCTATGAGTATTTGCGTTCACTATCGATTTCTCATATTTGCAAGCTTCAAAGTGCCATAGTATAATGAATATCACCATACTGAGGCCTTGGTTGGTTTTTCTCAGATGTGGAGATGGCACGTTTGAAGGACCGCCATCTAGAGGAGACAATTACGCTTGCCATAATATGAAGCTCATGCTGAAGCAACAACAACGGGTGAGAGTGCGTTTTTCCACGTGTGGAAGGCAGCAGATTTCTTCCAAAAATGACTTCCGTCTAATAATCTGATGCTTGGCAGGTGTTATTGGGGAAGTCGGATGTGGCTGGTTGGGGTGCGTTCCTAAAGGTATTTAGTTTTGCTCCCTTCAACACTCTTTATACCAAGATTGAGGTACTGTTTTATACCTACCATCGTGTCTCTGGTTCCTAATTTCATAGATTACACGCATGGTGGTTGTCCTTTTTGCAGAATCCGGTTGCTAAACATGAGTATCTTGGAGAATACACTGGTGAGTTGATCTCCCACAGAGAAGCTGATAAACGTGGAAAAATTTACGACCGAGAGAATTCTTCGTTCCTCTTCAATCTAAATGATCAGGCAAGCCAGATACCAGCTTTTGTTGATGCTACTCCTGCTGTGTCTTTTGTGATCAGTGACAACCATTTCAAGTGTAACAATGTTCTATAGGAAAACGTGTTGCAAGTGGCATGCTACTGAAGTTTGTTGATAACAGTGCTGCGTTTTTTGGTCCACTTTGTGCAGTATGTCCTAGATGCATGTCGAAAGGGTGACAAGCTCAAATTTGCCAACCATTCACCTGAACCTAACTGCTATGCCAAGGTACACTTGTTCTTACCGTTCTTTGTCTTCACTCAACGTTGCAGTTAGATACCTTGTCTTTCGGTTTGTTATGCTGTAATTTGTTGACTCTCGATAGAAGAGCTCGGTAGTCTTTCAATTTTAATCCTTTAGATTTTGGTGGTGACTCAAAAGCTAATTCTAAAACGATCCAAAATGCAAATAGATAGTTGTCTTATTGAAACTTTGAGTGACTTCACAAATGACTTCCAAACCTCCAAACATGCTTTTTATCAGATTTATTCGTTGTAACCCATGTTACATAGTACGTGCCTGGAAATAAGAAGTTTGCGTCATATATATGGACACTACTTGACGTTTGCTGTGGGACCACAGGTGATAATGGTATCAGGAGACCACAGAGTAGGAATTTTTGCTAAAGAGAAAATCACGGCTGGAGACGAACTCTTCTATGACTACCGGTACGAGCCTGACCGAGCCCCATCCTGGGCTAAAAAACCCGATGACCCGAACCACAAGCGCGAGGACTTGCCAAGCACCACTGGAAGAGCACAAAAGGCTGCCAATTAGTGGAGGTCATATGAACTTTCTTTCCAGGAGGTGAAGAATTTTTATATCCAGAAAGTGAAGAATCCATATTCAGAAGGTGAAGAATTTTTATATTCAGAAAGGTGAAGAATTTTGTGACTGAGCCATGTTAGGCAGTTAACCGGGAGTCCAATTTCATGTCCAATAGAACATTGATTTTCTAGTGCTGACTTCATTCTTATCATCAGCAGCTATGCTTCTTGGCTTGCTGTGTACACTTTTGGTTTCAGAATGTGGGGGAAGAAGATTAGATTCCCTTTAGCTGGGTTTCAATACAACAACTTGATAGGAGACAATCGCTTACGCCTTTGCAGGCCATTCATTATTTTCTTGGTTGCATATTATCCAAGAAATCACATTTTTGAGATGATTGTGAAGGGATATTTTACTATTTCCATGTGCAATAGGTGTGTGACACCTTTGTGGCAAGTAGTGTATGCCGCATTTTTGTTGTATTTGGAACAAATGGACATCTCTCAAGGAAGATCAAATTGGTTCTCTAATGGTTTTTGAATTGTTATCAATGTTGGAGTTTACATCAATGTGGGTTTGTACTTTGTAAACAATGTTGGAGTTTAAACCATTACAATTCTCTCATGTGTCTTCCATGAGAAGTGAGGTTGGAGTTGAATTCAACATGGGTCTAGCAAGGTATTAACCCTTTGGCGCTGAGGTGGTTGTTTCTAGGTTGATTTTTGTGCAACTCCCATCAGACGTTGTTTGGGGCTAAATATTCCCAAGAGCATATTTAGCGCCAGTCTTCAATCATCCAATGCCATGTCCATCTCTGTCAAGTCAGTGACCAAGGTGACGTCAAGTCTTGAGAACCGTTGCATGTACAGTACCGTTGTCGGATGCAGCTTTCGGACGGACAGCCAGACTCTCATCTGTGCACCAGATTAGTAGTCCCAAGTGGATTTTATAATGCTAGGTACTGAAAAAGGCCTCCTTCTCTGTACTTCGGTGACAGCCTGGGCACACAACTACAACACATGACTTGATACATATTATTAGATACCCCATTTACTGTGTTACTACATGTGAGATTCAAGGCCCATGACCCTGGGCTCAGTAATTTGAGGCACTTCGCTGATTCTCCTCCAGAAATCTAGCAAGTTTCAACTTCAACAAGATCCCACTGTTAGAGAGTGAAATCAGCGCGGTTGAATTAGGCAAATTACTGGTTGAACTCTTGAACTTGAGGCTATAATTCATATGAAACATGATACTTGAATGATAACCGTGTAAAACCCGAATGAATTGGTGTGTCTTTAGAGAAGAGCGGATAATTACGGGCTGTCTGGGAAATCCAACTGTAGGTGTGACATCAGCGGGGAGTTGAATAGGCAAATTACTGGTTAAGGTCTTCAACGTCAGGCTAAAATATGAAACAGGATAATTGTGTAAAACCCGAATGAATTGGTGTGTTTTTGACAAGAAAGGTAGGAGAATTACCAGCTGTCATGGAAAAGTTCTGAGTTTCCACTCATCTGTGAAAGAACATGTCCCACATTCAGCGCTTGAAGAATCATCCTCATGTGGGCCTGTCAGCAACCGAGCCTGATTTCAATTCTCGACGGCGGAGGCACTGTCACAAAAGCATCCACACGTTCACGAATGTTAGTTGAACTCATGTCTGTTGTAAGATCATCATCGGCATGGCTGTTACAACCATCCACTTCAAGTTATTCAACGCCATCCCTACTAAACTAGGCTACGAAACTTGAAAAAAAACTGAATTCCACCAACGACAGTGTTGAACGATTCAAGGCGGCAGCCAAGGTCATGCGTCACTTCAAGAGGAAATCTGAAGCCTCACGCTGCCGTCCTTGTCCGAAAACTGGGTTGAGATTCAGCGACGGCGTTGTAGAGATGGTGGAGGAGATCGAGAGATGAGGATGAGGATTGGCGAGAGAGCCGGTGGCGAGCTGCAGCGTGTTACTCTCGGAGCTGTTGGATGCGGCATCGGACGGTCTGATGAACTACTTCTTCCTTTTCTGCATCTGCTTCCTGCCGCTGCTCTCCATTCGGTGGTCACGCGTGGTGGAGAATCCCACCATCCACAACAGCAAAGCTGAGCTCAAGCTCAAGCCGCCGCGGCCGCCGCCGCCACCGCCACCTCTCAAGCCTCCGAAGGCGCCATCGCTAAGCATGGTAGCACGGATGCTGGGAATCCGAAAGCCATCACCACCGCCACCACCGACAGTGAAGAAAGAGTTGGCACCTGGGAAGGCGATTTCTTCCTGGTTTACGCCGCCGACTCGGAGACGCAAGGCGCCGGCGATGGAAGCGAAGCCTTTGCAGGTTCCGTCGTTCGTCAGGCCGCGGCCGGCTGCTGCTGCGGTGAGGGCGTCGGAGGCGGACGAGGTGGTCACCATGACGGCGTTCCTGGGCACCGAGGGCTCGAACGTCGACGTGGATCTGGTGGTGCTCATGACGCACATCCAAGCTGCGTGCAAGCACATTGCGGCCGTGTTGGCCTCTCCGACGGAGCTCCAGGCCACGATCTCTGGCGCGGACGCTGCTCATGGCGCCGGCAGAGACGCGCCCAAGCCTCTGGACATCATCTCGGTGCGCAACCCCTCCTGAATTGCCTCTGAAACCAAACCCTAGCACAGCCTCTGGAACGCACTTGTTGCATTGCAGATTGCGTGTCAGGGTTTCGATCTGTGGATGCATGGATTGAGAGCTGAATTGCCGCTCTCCCTCTCCTTCTATCCATTTCTCGCTCTTTTAAACCTAGAACACCATCTGTTGCGTTTGCTAAATTGCATGTCTAGGTTTGGCAGAGAGAAGTCTGCATCCCTGTCTTCCTCACAGTTTTGTGGATGCGCCAATTCTGACGTTGCGCACACGTTGCTGGCAGGCAGAATAACATCATAAAGGCGGCTCTGCGAAGCTCAGGGAAGGTGGCGGCCATCGCCTCGGAGGAGGACGACAGGCCGGTGTGGTTAGGCGAGGGGCCCTACGTCGTGGTCTTCGACCCGCTGGACGGCTCCCGCAACATCGATGCGTCCATCCCGACGGGCACCATCTTCGGGATCTACCGGCGCTTGCCGGAGGCTGACCACCTGCCGACGGAGGAGAAGGCGTACGCTAATGTCATGCAGCGCGGGGAGCGCCTCGTTGCGGCCGGGTATGCGCTCTACTCGTCGGCTACGATCATGGCTGTCTCGGTCGGGTCCGGGTTGCATGCATTCACGCTCGATTACACTATCGGCGAGTTCGTCTACAGCCATCACGATGTGCGAATCCCCGAACGAGGTACGGAGACCAATTTCCTTCCTCTCAAATCCGAACACGAAACACCAAACCCTAACTTCCTTCCACAGGTCAAATTTACTCCGTGAACGACGCGCGCTACTTCGACTGGCCGTCCGGGCTGCGCAAGTACATCGACACGGTGCGGCAGGGGAAGGGGCAGACGCGGAAGCAGTACTCCGCTCGCTACATCTGTTCGCTGGTGGCGGACCTGCACCGCACCATCATGTACGGCGGCGTGGCGATGAACCCGCGCTCGCACCTCCGGCTCCTGTACGAGGCGAACCCGCTGAGCTTCCTGGTGGAGCAGGGCGGCGGCAAGGGCACGGACGGCAAGCGCCGCATCCTGGAGATCGCGCCGCTGGAGATCCACCAGCGCCTGCCGCTGTTCCTCGGCAGCGCCGCCGACATCGCCGAGCTCGTCAGCTACGGCGACATCCAGCAGCAGAAAAACCCTGGCTACACCGTGTAAATCTCTCTCGAAGCGCGTGATCTCCTCAATAACACCCTTGCTTGTGTCCTTCTCGTTTTGTGTCCATAAACCTCTTCTCTCCAGTTTTGATTCTTCCACTGATTGTGCCTCTGATGCAACGCCTTTCTAATGTAAATGTTAAGTAGCGAGTTCTTCTCCTGTACATCATTTGTCTGGTTTGATTGCGCGGACGACTCACTCTATTGTTGATACATCGATGTCGGCAATAGAGGTTTCTTCATGGCTGATCTAATCGTACTTCTCGTGTGGAGTCTGCCGCTCTTTGATAATGTACACTATATCAATGATCAGCCTTTGTTTTCCTGTACACAATCTATTCTGTTTGATTCTTTCACTAGTTTTTGTGTCCATCAGGCAACCTCTTCTTTCCTCCGTCGTTGTATTATGTTTGATTCAGTGAAGGAGTCGGTGTGCATGGGGAGTGGGAATTTACAGAATTTAGTTTTAGGTTGAGTGATTACCGGTTTGCAATTGTCTTGCCAGTGGTTTTAGGCCGTTTTGGGGGGGGCATTTTGATAGTGACCCAACTTTCTTCACAAGGACTTTGATAGTTAAAACTGAATCAATAATTATACAAAGATTACTATTCCGGAGGTCAATGACGATGACCTATTGAAACCTCGAAGAAATAACCTCACATTTGGAGATGATGTCCATATGAACATGATAGTTTTCAGTTTTCATCCAATGGTGCAGAATTAAAACCTCATGGAGCGGTAAAATTGTGGTTGGATCTATCGTAGCCGTCCACGCAAATCCAACGGTTCCCCACGACCGGTTACGTTCGGGAACCGCCCTAAGAAAGTCGGTTATCGGTGGAAGGACTCGTCGCTCCCTCGATACCCGGCCGGTTACCTAGTAGTTGGATGCTGGCGTTCTGCTTCGATGGATTGGTGACCTTTGCCTTGGAGAGCGTCTTCGTGGCTTTCTGTTTGGAGACCAAGTTGCAGACTGGCCGCTGACGACGCGATTCCACGGGAGCTTGGACGGCAACCGCAGCTTCGACGACAGGCTTCGCTGCGACCTGTGGAGGCGCTTTGGCGACAATCTTGTGGGACTTGAAGCTAGCCTTGCGGAGCTCCAGACAACATCGGGGGGACCAGGTGCGTCCTGCCAGAGCAGCTTCCGCGGGGTAAACTTGCCTCCGGTTGACATGCGGGAGGGCGACTTCCTTGCTATCTACCCTGCAGGCGACCATCGCTGCTACCTACCTGCAACTTGATGTCAGCGGAGAACTTTGGGACGGGGAGCAGCTTCGTGCATGTAGAATTTAGAATCACGATTCAAGCGAGAAACTCAGAATCGCAAACTTAGAACCTCAGTGCAGAGACGACGAGGAAGAAGATGTCTCACATTTTCAAAAAGAGTTCGAAATATCTCTCCTCTGCGATGCGTAACATGAATGTCCTCAAACTTCTCAGTCTCCAGTTGGATCTCGCAGAAGACCACACACAACGCGAGAATCTGACTTCCCAGTCGACTGGGACCCTCCAATTCCAACCCATGAAAAGTGTACACATCAAAACTGCCTCTTTTATAAGCGAAATGAGTTATCCATTCCACATCCACGTCGGACCAGAGCAAAATGTACCGCTGCCATAGATGGTGTTCATCATCGTCTTGTTGAGCTGTAGATCCCTCGTTCATCAGGTCGCTGCTCCTCGGTCCACACATCCCACAATCTTCCACTCTCACAATCACCGGCATTTGGAGAGAGCCAAAGAGGGAGACTGAGACTCCAGAGACGAATTGGGTTCGAGATGGAGGTGGGTGCGTGCGCGTCGCGGGCGGCGGGATGCGCACTGCATCATCGTGTGCAACCCGGGCGCACCAAGGTGGCTGCGGTGCGCGCATTGCAGCTCTCTGGTGTGGAGTCGCTGGTGCTGCTGCAGGTGAACAAGGGCGTGAGGACGGTGAGGAGGCCGGCGAGAGGCGTGTGCGCGCAGCTTGCTGATTCGAATCAGGTGGTGGAGCAGCAGAAACAGACGACGCCGAGCTCTTCCCAGTGCGTCCTTGTCGTGGGCGCCACTGGCGGCGTAGGTAAGCTCTTGTGACAAGTTATTGGATGACCTCATTTCATGGTGTCTCGAGATCTTGAGTTTTGTGTTCATAATTGGCTTGGTTCCTCACTTTTCCAGTATCTTTAGGTCAGATGGTTTCACAAATTAGTCATTAGTCATTACATAAAGCTCCTGTGATTAAGGTTTGGACGAGTTATTCGATGGCTTCGTTTCATGGTATCTGAGGACCTCTTCGTTACTTTCTGTAGGTCAGAAACCCACAAATGTGCATCTGTAATGAGATGGAGCTCTTGTGATTAGGTTGTGACAAGTTATTCGGTGACCTCTCGAGCTTTGGGGAAATCTTGAGTCTGCTGTCCTTGAAAGGATCATATTCCACCTCTGCTGATGCCGATATTGCATTGTACCAGGGCAGCTCATCGTGGCAGCTCTGTTGGACAGAGGCACCCCCGTGAAGGCAGTGCTTCGTGATGCAGAGAAAGCCCGTGCTCTCTTCGGTGAGCACGATCCAGAAAAATTCCAGGTACACTCAGTTTCTTTTGTTCGCTCCTACTCTGCAATTCGCATCTGTCCTTCTGCTGATTTGGCTGCTGCTGGTTGCCTTTGACCAGGTGCATATTGGAGATACACGGAGGGCTGAAACCGTCCCTTCATCTGTGTTCGAGGGTGTCACACACGTGATATGCACTACCGGCACAACAGCGTTTCCTTCAAAGCGTTGGGACGGTGATAACGGCCCAGAGAAGACAGGTGACCTTTCACTGCCCTCTCTGATGATGTTTTTGGACCAGCTTCTGGGTCACGGATTCACTGGCTATTTGCAGACTGGGAAGGAGTGCGGAATTTGGTGGCGGCAGTGCCACAGAGTGTCCAGCATGTTGTGTTGGTGTCGTCCATTGGAGTCACCAAGTCCAACGAGCTACCATGGAAGTGAGTGAAGCGCACTTTCTTGCTTCTGTTGTTTAATGTCATTTTTATTTTATTTTAATCTAGAACCTTACTCTAAATGGTTTGATCCGTGTAGCATCATGAATCTCTTTGGAGTTTTGAAGTACAAAAAGATGGGAGAGGATTTTCTGCGCGCATCAGGGATTCCTTACACCATCATCAGGTGTGTATACCCTTTCCACTTCTCTATTACAAGAAGACGGTTTAGCTGCTTTTCCAGGCATGGAATTGATGAGAGGGACATGCTGAATTGTGCAGACCAGGCCGGTTAACAGATGGACCATACACATCATATGATCTCAATACGTTGCTGAAGGCCACTGCTGGGACTCGAAGGGATGTGATCATAGGGCAAGGTGGATACTCACTCAACCTCGTAAAGAATCTATGAAAGGCATGACTGAAATTTTATTTTTATTTTCTGCAGGTGATACTTTAGTTGGGGAAGCAAGCAGAGTGGTGGTTGCAGAAGCTTGCATTCAAGCATTAGAAATCCCCTGCACAATTGGACAAATCTACGAAATCAGCTCAGTTGAGGTCAGGAATCTCTTGTTTCTTTGTTTCCTTTTTTTAGCCATCAAGTCAAAGAAGAATAAACTGACATGTTTTAACAAGACATTTTTAACAAGACATTTGATGGTTCAGGGAGAAGGCCCAGGAACGGATAAGAGACGGTGGGAAACGCTTTTCAAAAACGCACAGAACTCCTGAAAGTTTCAGGTACCAAGCTTTTTTTTTCCTTGCCGGTGTGTAAATTGAGATTGCTCTCCAAGTGTGACATATGATTGATCCACGCTTTTGTACAATGTCCTTACGCCATAATGCAATCAATTTATTGCTGCAAAGTGCAACATAAATTATATTTCAATAGAAGTTCCAGGCTCGCACTTTACTACAGCATGGTGAAAAGTCCACATTTGATACAATAAACTAGATGTTTGACAATTACATTTTTTTTATTACATGCAATGTAGAAAGATACTCTTGTTGTTGCTGTTGTAAATCAGCTTTAAGAAGTTTAAACAATCAAAATGCATAAGTGAAAATGGGCAAAATGCTTCCTTCTTCTAGCAATTAAACATCACACTACCTCTTTATTGAAGGCAACTTGGTGATGATTGCAATCATAGCCTTCTCTTTCTTCATTGTAAAAAGAAGAGTTAGAGTTGAAACGTGGCCTCTTGCGAGAAAAAACATGAGGAGTATAGTTGTCACAATCTTGAAACTCAGAATTAACAAGGTTATCACCATCGTTAGTACTGCTTCTAGATAATAAAAGAATGGCCTCGTTTATACATTAATAACAGAAGTGTGTCTTCTATTTCATTCCTATAACGCTTATTAAACGCCACATAATATTTTGAAAACCTTGTTCTAAATAAGAGGTTCTCAAAGTCCCCCTTTTAGTCCACAAAAGTTCATCTCACCTAAACGTGACTCAAAACTTATCACATTCTTCTAAACATGCATGTCTCTAATTATGAAATGGAATGTTGCATTTGTAAAGCATTTTCAAATGTTGAGGGTAGCCTTCTATTGGAAAAGAGTTATTTGAGTAGTTGCTAATTCCAATTGCAAAAATTGCACAAGGGACATACTCTCCAACGAGAAATTCGGATGTGAAGAACTTAGATGGAAGGGGCTTTGAGATAAGCTCACTTGATTCTACACTAATAGGGATGAAAACTTTTCTTTCTTTTTCATTATTAATCATATTTTTTTCCATTTTATGCATCATATGTTGTCAATAGAAAGTCTAGGATAAAAATCTCTCTTTCGTACAATCTTTAAGGAAATCTTCCATGCTTTATAGAATGATAAATAAACAAATATGTCAATTCATCTACAATTGAGTTTTTGTGGAGATGAGAAAGTAAACTACTTATCAAAGTGACACAATATCATCATAAGCATAGTTCGTTTGTCCATGTTGGAAAATTTAGTCAAGAAAACTGTTGACGCTAATTAAAATGGTGTTAGAAAATGTACCACAAAAAATTTCACATATGCGTATCGGTTTTTCCTGCACAAATCAATATATGATAAATACCCAATACTTCTAAATAGCATGAATATTAATGATCAAAATTATTTGCTTTACTTTTGGAAAGATTTTTTTTAAGCCATGTGTAGCATTATAAACATCAACACAATCACCCCAAATATCCCAGATCATACAATTGAAGTTTCCGATTTTCCAATATCAACTTTCATTTCCATAATGGAGAGTACCAATTGCTTCTCTCCACTCAAAGAGCATGTGATTTCTATCATATACATAGCACATGCATGTGCTCAAGGCAGTCAAATCTGGATCAGCTTGTAGTCTTCTTTTAAACTTATCATCCTCCGTTTGCCAATACCTACTTCAATTTTCCACATCTTTTGGCGTCACATGTCTTCACTCTCTATCCTAAATAGTCTCCAAAACATAAAATGCAAATGCATGTGGTTTGAAACCATAACAAAATATTCCTCTTAATTTAAGAATCTCACTATAAAGTGTGCATTTTATCATTGGCACAACGGAATGACTATTGGGCTTGTTTTTTCTCATCTTTTCAATAACTTCATAGAGGTCACCTTGAAGCAAATTCATCTAGACTTTGAACAAATTTCAACAAGCCTTTTAATGGTGGCTTTGTATTCACAACATTTTCATTTTTTAGTGCAACTTCTTGAATATTGTTTTCCAACTTTAAATGAGTCTCTAGAAGCCAAATTGAGTTCTTTTATTCCATTTTAGAACCTTCAAGCAACTAGTTTGTAATTCCTTCATTTTCCACCATTTTAATAAATCCTAATTTTTTTGTACTTTGCTATCAATTTCAAGAATTAGATCCACATGCCACCAATTACACAATTGAATCACAAATATGCTATAAATATCCATAATAAACATGCTACAAATATACATGTTTGCCATATACGTATATGATTTTTGATAACACATGGTTATGACTATTGCGGTTTGTGATATGCAATCCAAAGTTACCAAAATACAAAACATTATATGAATGGACATCAACAAAGTCATAGCTAGAAATAAGGTAGAGAATATTATCTTTAGAAGATCCATGGCAGACACTGTTGTAGCATGTTAAAATGTGATTAAGAATACAATAAAGTTGTGCAAAAATATAAAAATGCAGTGACAATGTAGTTAACAAAGTGCATAAAATATTTATTATAATAGCACAAGATTTGTCTTACAAATGCACAAGATAGTTTTTTATTGACTTGGTTAAAGTCAGTACATTTATTCTTGATTTAATTATTAGTTTCTTAAGCACATGACTATTTCGAAATGATGTGTACAACAAGGTTTATTAACCCCTACAGTTCCTTGACAATTTCTGTCAAAAACTAGTCGAAAATTGCCATTGTCAAACATGGCCGCAATAATCACATTTTTGAGAAGAATTCTCAACTTTTAACCATAATATCTAAAAATATACTCATGTATAACAATCATGTAAAATTATGGTTGCAATCCACCGCACGGATGTGAAGATTATAGTGTTCGAAGTGCAAGAAATAGTTTTTTTCCCTCTTGCCCAACAAAGTCAGCTCACTTTGACGAAGCATATCTTCTAGTATTTACACTACATTGTGCTGGAGACCATTACCAATGTAAAGAATATGATGTTAGCTAAGTGTGTGCAAAATTTGACGTCATTTCAAGGGGTACATCATGCTCAAATAAATACTTTAGTGAAAAGGGGGTATAAAACAATGCAAATGACTACAAATGAAGTGAGAAATTATTTGCTACCTACAAATTTACAAATTTGAAAATCCGTACAGTTGAAATGTGGAATTTAATTTTTTACTTATTTTAGAGAGAAAAAATCTAAAACGGGTAAAATCTCTAATTTTAATGAATTTATTGAATTATTTAAATATTATAGGTGAGGGCAGGGCTTCAAAATGGGGACCCTTCAAGAAATAAAGGGTCACGTCATTAATGTACTCCCCTGTACAGGACCCGCGCAGCTCCTCAGGGGTGGCCCGCCACTGCAGGGTGGCATTTTATTTATTTATTTTTTCTTTCACACGTGCCATCTCTTTCATTACCCGGGCCCCGCCACAGCCCGTGCCATGCGTCACTTGCCATGAGCTGTCGGGCCCGCCGCAAGGCACTTTATGCTATTTTAAAAAAAAATCTATTTATCCCTTATCTTGGAATTCGTGGGGTCTTCCCTTCCACCATTCTTCCCCTTGATTTGGATTGCCCCACCTTCCCTCCACCCTTTGTGCCCCTACTTACTGCCCCACTTTCACATATGTGTTTCATTGGTTCCCAGGGGTGCCCAGGCTGCCCAACTTCCCCATTTTTAAGAATAGGTGGTACTAACTTTCAAACCATAAATCTTAAAATTAAAAAAAAAATACCTCCGCGAAACTCTTATCAGGGGCGATCTAGAATTTTTTTTAAAAATAAAAAAAGATTTTTTTTCGAATTTTATGAACGTGCCCAAAGTTTGAAATCCCCGAAGGAGACTCTGGTCCTTTAGGGGTTAAGGTTGCGTGAGAGAGAATTTATCATAGAAGACGTTATGGCCTTGGTTTGACCGTTTGTTTATAAAGGCATGGACTCTACAAATTATGTAAAGGGTCTCTATACAAATGTTTTTGTAAATTCTTCAATAAAATTGTCGAAGAGATTCTTCCATGGCCTCTTTGCTATTGATAAACACCCTTCATCATCAATGCAGACCTCTCTTCTTTCACATAAGTAGGTGGATATGAATGATCTGGTGTAGTATAGAATAAAAGAAGGCTTCTTACAGTGAATGGACATGACTTCATCTGCTCATGAGCCCAAGAAACCACCAAATATGGTGTTGCATATTATACCACTACATTCAAAAATTTCGTTACAATTGTTGTCAATTCTACAAACGTGGAATTTGTATACTCATTGGATACCCAAAATAAAAGTAAGCGTTTTGGCAGTTCAATAGATTTATTTTTATCAAATACCTCTTCAAGGATATCAAGAAAAAATAGAACGGGCTTGCATACATATCGCATAGCTTCTTCCTTGACTATATTGGAGAAGCACAAAGAGGAGATGAACTCATGACCCGTTGAACCCTCGGTGAATCATGTTTTAACATCCTCATGACTTTCGGCAAAGGTGCTACGAGAAGCCGATAAACAAAGTATTTATATATAATTACATATATATTTCTCACTTATATACAATTTCTCAAATAGAAAAGATGATTTTAGACTCAAACAATTAGTTTCAAAATAAAAGGTATCAACAGACAAAAAAGCATAGTAGATTCACAACTAATTTGAAGTAAAAGGTGTCAAAAAAATGACACATCAAGTTTACAACTTATTAAAGAATTTTTTTTAAACTAGTTATTGGTTAAGAGATCAAGAGAGAAGCTGCAAACACAATTGAACATGTATACTACTCATGCCGTGCTTAATTTTGTGCTTTCATGTTGTTTTAGTCAACACTGTTGTGCTTCAATGTCGCTTTAATCAACAATGTTTTGCTTTCACCGATGCAATTCTTAGGGTATCATTTCTTCTGCTTGCAGACAACTTTCACTAATGGAGTTCCAAGGTTCGTGGAGGACTCCGTCCGAACAGCTCCAAACCTCACAAGAACCACAACCACGAAGGAAGCGCGCTCGTACCCCACCTGTGAGTCCTTCCATACCAACACCAGAATCTACCTTTGACACATGAGGTCTCTAAACAATCCAGGAGTTAATCTAGAAACCTGCATATGTTTCTTGGACCGAAACAACTCAATCTCAATTGTTTCAATGGTTAGAGGAGTCTAGAAACTACAACAAATGGAAGTGTGCAGGTGTTAAAACTTCAAGCGGATCCACAAGGACCTCAGGGCTCACCAAGAAGTCTGTAACACTCATCATCTCTCGCCACCTCAACAATTTGCAGACGAATAAAACCCTTGAGCAAGTGATGAGCAAAATAAGGTACATTGAAAAGAAATTTAAAGAGGCTGAAGACTACTTACGAGGTACAGGTGAAGGTTTAAACACTGTTGATGAGAAAATGGGGATTACTGTCATTCGAGACAAAGTCTTCTCTCTTTGTCCATTTTGCTACCATGCTAAACCTATTATGTCCGAAAGCGTGAGTGTGAATCCGCCATACACTGGTGAGATAGGTACAGCTGAAAATTTCGAGGAAATGCTTTTTCGAACCTCTGATGGGCGAGGACTCTATGACTCCAAAGCCGAAGAAGGAAACGACATAGAGCTTGGAGAGAGTAGTTCAAGTGATGATGATGAGCCCGATTTTGAAGCAGAACTTTCTGCACAACAGCAAAGTGTGAATCCTCAGCCTCCTTCCGAAGGTAAGAGTTTATGGAATTTGCTCTCATTCCTTTTGTTATACTACCGAACTTGTAAGTGCCTCGGTTATGGATATGTAAAGATTTTTGACACTTTAATTTTCATCGTTTCATACTTGTTTGAGTAATAGCTACTAAATAACCTAAAATCATACTACAAATAGCTAAGATTTCTAAAATCAAATGCCATTCGTTGGAAAGAGAAAAAAAAACAATGTTAAAAAACGACATAATAAAGCTAAACCTGAAATTTTTAAAAGCAACAACGAAAACCTGAAATTTTTAAAAGCAGCAACAAAAACCTGAAATTCTTGAAAGCAGCAACAAAAACGTGAAATTTTTAAAAGCAGCAACGAAAACCTGGAATTTTTAAAAGCAACAACAAAAATCTGAAATTTTTAAAAGCAACAACGAAAACCTGAAAAATGAAAACCTTAAAAACGAATGAATTTGCTACTCGGCATTGTACAGGTACATCTCCACTTGCAGATGCTGTGCAATCTAGAAGTGCTGCCACTCAGAAGACCCAACCGAAGAAGAAGAAACCGAAATCTTTCCAAGAGTCTGTGCAGGATATGCAAGAACAGAATCGTGTGTTAATGGAAAAAAAATTGGAGATGCGAATGCAGCATCAAGATTAGAGGATGTTGTTTCTACATGAAGAAGCGCAACAGAAATTCAATCTTGAAAGTCGTCCACTCGACTTGGAATTCACTAGGATGGACCGAGAATGTGACGAGCGCCGTGAAGGACGTGATCAACAACGACATGAATGTGATCTAGAAAGGGAGGACCGTGACCAAAAGGGAGAACGTGAGCAGCAACGACAAGCACACATTCGTGAATTGACTCTACGGGTGGACCTTGCAAAGGTATGTCGTAAATCATCCATTCCTACCTTATCATTGCCTTGAAGCCGAGTCATGTTCAGTTACTGAAATGTATACCTTCTGACCTTCCAGCCATGTGCATGGGCCAACACATGGCGTGCTCATTGCTTGTGATTTTCTGAGTCAGTAGGTCACTTTTAAAAGCCCTTTCGTTTGTCTCTCTCACTTTTCTTCATTTCTGTCAGAATATTATTTGTAACTGAGTTTTCTGAATATTTGATTTGTAGGCAAATCAGGGAGAGCATTGACAAGTTCTATTACAGTGAGTTTGAATTACATGATATTATAGTCCAAATTCGATCACAGTCCTTAAAAGAGTTTCTGCCGGAGCAGGAATGCTAGAATGTGAGCAGTGAGCGGTGAACAGTGAATAGTAAGCAATCTATTTTTTTCAGTTGGGCACCCTATAACCACAGATTTGGGGTGATTTACAAGAAACAATTTTACATTGTGACCTATTTCTGTGGTATGAAAAAAGATCAAAATGGAAGAAAGTTGGATTAAAAAAACCCGGAAATAAACTATTTGGAGGATATTTGGATGAATGTAGATAGATGGATGTAGATGAATGATTGCTCAGCTTGTAGTTAAAAAAAATATAGCAACTTCTAAAATATTAGTCAAAAAAAAAAAAAAAAACAGCCTAGGGGCTCCTCGATACCGAAGAGGGCCCTGAGGGCAAAACCAAAAAAAAACAAAAAAAACAAAAAAAAACAAAAAACCAGCCAAAGGGCTCCTCGGTACCGAGGAGGGCCAATGAGGGCGAAACCAAAAAAAAAACAAAAAAACAAAAAAACCACCCGAAGGGCTCCTTGGTACCGAGGAAGGCCATGAGGGCCAAACCAAACAAAAAAACAAAAAAACCAGCCAAAGGGTTCCTCGGTACCGAGGAGGGCCATGAGGGCGAAATCCAAAAAAAAAAATTAAAAATTTAATTTTTTAAATTTTTTTTTCAAAAATAAAATAAAAAATAAAAAATAAAAACAGCCGAGGGGCTCTTCGGTACCGAGGAGTGCCCTAAGGGCAAAACCAAATTTTTTTTTTAAAAAAATGGCTAAGGGGTTGCTCGGTATCGAGGAGTGCCCTGAGGACAAAACCAAGGGAAACCAAAAAAAGAATACAAAAATTTAAAAAAATAAAAATTAAAAATTATCGTCCATTAAGAAAAATTCTCCTTAAGGGGTTATTCAAATTGCCCATTTGGCACTTCAAACTTCTCCGTATATTTGAATACAAAATTTTTTGCTTTCACTACAATTTTACATAGTTTTACAATTCTTGCTTCCACTATCAGATATGTAACAAAATATGGACAAATGAAAGTCCAGAAATAGTGGTCGGCTGCCAGCCGAGAGCTGCCAAAGCGTCTTATCAATAATCTTCTAAAGTGCCTAACTCACTCATTTTCTATCCAAATGGAGCATATGAGATGTTTTTTTGGCATCTACGGAAAATGTAGATGTCAAAGAACACCTCATATGCTCCATTTGGACAAAATTTGAGTAAGTTATGACCGTTTGAAATTTTCATACAAAGAGAAGCATCGGCTGGCAGCCGATAAGAATTCAAAATCTAATTGGTCCACAAATGGTGATTTTGTCCAGATTTTGTTAAATAGTGACTACAATTTGAGTGAGGGGAAAAATGGCACCTTGGTACCAAAGTGCCCATTTGGCACTTCAAACTTTTATGAAATTTTGAACACTAAAATTCTTGCTTCTACTATAACTTTACATAGTTTGAGTGAGGGGAAAAATGGCACCTCGGTACCGAAGTGCCCATTTGGCACTTCAAAATTTTATGTAATTTTGAACACTAAATTTTTTGCTTCCGCTATAATCTTCATCGCAGTAGAGCATTAAGCCAACGCAAAGCGAGGGTGAATTGCAAACACTTGTATTATGTATATAGATTTTTGTGCAAGGCTAACCTGGAAGACGACAAGTATATACATGCACCAAGTCTTAGTTTCAATGAAGTACAGCTCCTACTCCGCAATAGTAATCTCTAAGTTTTTCTTGTTTTGGTCATAGTAGTTATGGCAAGTTATTGCCTCATTTATAGTTTAACTTTGAAAACTACACAAAACTTTGGAGGGCCAAAATGGCTCCTTGGTACCGAGGAACCCTTTTGGGCTTCACAAAAAACTTGTGAAGTTCAACGATTTTTACTTGCAGAAATAGTAGAATTTGTTGAGGAATTTTTTTTTGAAACATGTTTTACCCGTTGTTGGGAACGGGAAAAAAAATCAAATAAATTAGACAAAAAAATAAAAATAAAATGGGCTTGGTAGGCTCTTTGGCACAGAAGAACGTCTTTTGACTTCTTTAAAATCTTGTAGTTCAGTGATTCATCTTCATTCTTGAAAGGTATATTTTTTATGCGGCATGAATTATGAAGCACTATAAACTAACATAGTTTTTGTTTCCCATTAAATTTCATGTCGCTGATAGAGAAATTTTCATAAAACTATATGAGATTTTGAATGGATGCCCTAAACTTCATTCATCCATAAACTCTGTCCATCCATGAAATATATCATCCAAACTTATTCATCCATTTAATGACGAGAAATAGCCAACCCCATATTAAAGTTTGGTTAGGTTTGTCCCTAAAATTCAACATTTATTTTTATGTGAAGCAATTTCATAGCCCATTTTGTAAGTGAAAAATCACAGAAGACATTTGTAAACCACGGTAATAGGTTGCAAAATTTTACTTTTTTTAGAAAATTCCAAATATCATTTATAGAAAATTCCTATAATTAGAATATTCATGTCCATTTTTATCCTCCCTCCTCACTGCTCACCGCTCACCGCTCACATCCTAGCGTCGTTGCTGCCGGAGGGGGGTCCATGAAGTCGAAGTTGATGAGATCGTTGATGCCAAGACTCTTCAGCAGAAGTACCACATTGCCCAAGTTTGTCCTCTGAATCTCAGGAATCGTGTTCTCATCCATCTTGTTCTAGAACGACCATGCAGTGTAAAATGTCTATGTCATTACTAGTTGTACCCCATGTTGAACGACCATGCAGTGTAAAATGTCTATGTCATTACTAGTTGTACCCCATGTTGAACGGCCATGCAGTGTAAAATGTCTATGTCATTACTAGTGTAAAATGTCTGTCATTACTAGTGTAAAATTTTTATGTCATTACTAGTTGTACCGCATGTAAAATGTTTGTCATTACTAGTTGAACGACCATGCAGTGTAATAGGAAATGTCTATGTCATTACTAGCACACTGAAAAAACATCTACCAAGTACACTCTTTTATTAATATTTAATTTGAATACAAGTTTTCTACGTTTTACACTTTTTTTTAAGCAAGAAATAAATTAGACAATATGCACGAAAAGAGTGAGGTGGAAGCTCTTTATTTATATTGTCAACATTACTATACATCTCCATTGTATTGTAACACTAGTGCTTTTATGAGTTCTCTTTTGTTTTAGCATAAGCATCATTATAAGGAAGTACTTGGCTAGTAATGTCTAATGTTTCATTGGAGGGAATCCTATCCATGTCTTCTGCTACACCCTCCCAACTTGAATCATATCCATCTTGAAGAAGAAGGTTGTGTAGAATAACACAACAGCGAATCCAAAGAACAACAATTGTATGTGTTTCAGTTCCAGAGATCACTGTGGGCAGACCTCGAAGACTTTGAAACCTGCCCTTCAATTGTCCAATCGTGTGTTCAAATCTAACACGGATTGAAGATAGGTGACGATTGAATTGATGATTGGCCCTTATTGTAGACGCAGGTAGCTTGTAGGGAGGTATTGTGATTTTGGTGAGAGGATATCATGTGTCTACTAATAAGTATTCATCTGATTTAAAGAATTCGGCATGTCTATTCCAAATTTGGGAATTTACAAAAACACGACTGTCGTGGGTAGAGCCAGGAAAACCAACATAAAAATGCGTTATCCGACAGTTTTGGTCATTAACAATCAAACATGATATGGAATACCCACTCTTTCTATTAAAATAATGTTCTCCTTGGTGACTAGGTCTCGAATTAAGTATAGCGTGAGTTCCATCCATGATTCCTACAACATTGGAGAATCCATGTAATTCTTGTATGGAATCTTTGATAAAAAAAAAATTCATCATCATTAGGCCAACACACAACAGATTTTTCAAGGCTCAAAAGAGCAACCATGACACGTTTTGTAAATTTGGATATAATACATGTGGAAATATTAAAAGTTGCAGCAGTATTGGCCCTTGATGCCCCATTCCCATAGGCTCCGAATCTAAAAAGGACAATTAAGAACTGCAACCTCGGATTGAATTGAGGAACAATAGCGTTGTTTGTGAAAATTGTATGGCCTTCGATCATAGTCCAAATTCTTTCAAATGCAGCTACTGTCATTCTAAATCTAGCTTTAAACATAGTGGGACTTAGACGAAGTACATCCTCTGTCATACGTGATGAATCTACCCTTCTATATTGCCTTTTAGAAATGTATCGGCTTGAAGCTAAGGCATTGTGAATCATCTGAAGTCCATCCAAAATAACATCGTCATCGCTATCAGAACTATCAGAGTTGCTATTATTTTCAGGTGAATCGGAAGATGAATCTATCATTTCTGTAGATGATGATATTACACATGCCGCCAAACGATTTTCTAGGTCTTCCATAGCTTTTGCTCGTTCACTACGTTGAGGCATATTTATAAAATGACGAGGTAATTAGTAATGATGAAGGAAAGACAAAATGCAATATAATTATATATGTATACAGATATGGGAAAACATATATATATGGTAATATGAAAAATATAATGTTTGAAAATAAACAAAGGAAGTTCAGGAAGTTGGTAATGATATATATATTTATAAATAAACAAACATTACTTTAAATACAAATGTCTTTTATTTTTTGTATTTTTATTTTTTGTAGAGCCGAACAGTTTTAAAAGAAGAAGATAAAGAAATGAGCAATGTTAAAAAATATATTGAAAGACTTATAAGATGTTTCCAATTAGAAAAGTAAAAGGAAATTATTCTTAAATAATTAAATAATTACATTGTGTTTGACTTACATGCTTACAACATTGAATTGTTTGAGTAAGCCCTGCCCGTCAATACCACGTCCTTGAGCAAGCCCTGAACAAGCTACTGTAGCACCACGGATGGCTTTCACTTGTCAGTAAACTCTTCACATTAGCGGGGCCTTTCTTCACAAGCATGCTTGTATGGGTCGTCACAGTTGCGCGGAGTGGAGAACTCTCCCCATTGGTCCCGGGGAACCAGCTGGGAGAAGTTCTCCGTGGAGAGACTCTCTCCACTCCTACGCACTGTGACTACCCCTAATGTACAAGGAGGACATGGATATAGAACCATGAGAATGAGATACATATTCACTTGGGCCCTATCTCTTGAAAGTATTCATCTACACCATTGCTAACCAACAATATTTGATCAAACATATGCAATGGAGGACATTCTGCTTAATTACCAGGAGGCTAATCATTAACAAGATTCTTTCACACAAAGAATCAATGACAAACAATCGACTAGACTAGCGACTAAAACAATGTTACTGACATATTTCAAAAAAATAGCTCTACAAGAGATCCTTTGCGAGATGACCGGGTTGATCATGGTTAAAGTTTTCATAGTGCCGCTTTGCATTTTTGATATAATACGTTGCAAAAGTTGACAAATTCTTGTACAAAAATTATTCATGTGATGACGGAGTCTCTTCGGCTTGAACATGCCACTATTCCACATGTTTGGCCACCACGTTGCCAAATTAAAAAAATTCAGTTGAATTGTGAATATAAAATGAACTATGTGTTTTTTTTTTGTCAGAATTTTTTGACGTGCACAATTTACTTAATGTAATCGTTTGATTGGACTAAATGGAATTATTTTATATTTTTATTTCTGAAAAAGGAAAAAATAGTTATCACCCAATTCTACCTTTGAGGCTACACATTTTGATCATTTTATTCAAAGGATGAGGATAATATTAGATGTATATTTTCTTCTTTTGGTATTGAAGAAAGTCATATGAACATTCAATATCAAATTTTGAAGGAATGGCACCATATAGAAGATAATCAGGAAGGCTATGTGAACAATGAATTGAAAAGAGGAGTGGCGTTAGAAAGACCAAATTTAGGTCAATTTTCTTTGCTCTTCTTGGATTCTCAATTCCCCAATTCAATCAATCATACAAGGATTACAAGATTGGGAGAGATTTACAAAAGAGTCTCACAAAGATCAATATTATTATGATTTCATTTTGACAAGATCCATCAGATTTTGGTGTTTTATCTCCACAATATATGAAGTTGTTAGTTGATTATTGGTAGTTAAAAGTCAATATTGAATGTGAGTCGCATCTGCTAATATTGTTGGAAATTAATTGTCAACTAAAAAGTCGGTTTGGTAGTCTTCACTGAGATCTTTTTACTAATCATCAGGTTGGCCATCTTATCAATCTCTGCATACCTCAGCCCATAGAGTAACTGAAGGTCATGTTGCTTCAATGTTCTAAAGGTCTTCTTCTTCACGCTAGGCCTCTTCTTCTTTGCTAACGGCTCCCCTCCTCCTCATTAGAGTTTGCATCCTCATCCCCGTTATAGTTCAAGTATTTTCCAAAAGGATTAGGAAGAATTCCGGCGAACCAGCTCTTTTAAATTGCCATCCACTTCCCAAATGATGCATCAGACACATTGAACAGTGGTATATTTGGAGCCCCGAAGTCTTCAGGCTCAATTTTGATGTCGGCTCCACCAAAGATGGCAGCAAGCTTTTCCACCCTACTCTAAAGGAGCATGCAGAGAATAAGAATCACAAAAAACATACATTCGGAAATCCGTCGATAGAACAGACAAAACAAAACTATTATGTTAGGGGATCCCAGGATAGTTCAAAGCCAAGAAAAACAATATCAAGGGATCCCTCAATAGTGATCAATCAAATTGATCAAACAACAGATGGAAAGCGAAAATGGTACTCACCTTGAAACCTCGAGTGTAATGTGCGCCATGCCTTGCCGGAATTGGTTGTCCGGCATCATTCCAACTTTTCCGCGCAGTGGCAAGTTGAGTCAAAAAATTGCCCTCGACGCGATTTCCAGTCAAATCTTGATTTAAAACACTAGAATAATATGTTAACTTCTGGAATTCTACTGGAAGAAACCAAACCAACGTAACGATAGGACTCTGAACATCTTTAACATCTTCAGAGCTCAAAGTTTCCTTGTCGGTGAGGGTCTGATGTGCAACTACGCAATATTGCCTCCGAATAATGTAGTAGTGGGTATATGCAGTGATCTCGGTTCGGGCTGAAGGCGTCGTGAAATACTCCATACGTGGGTAGTCGGCATCCTGCGATTGTATGTCTAAGCGGGGGGCCCTTCCAAAGACATGACAAATAGGTGCTGCAGCGCTACCTCGAAAGAAGGCATCGTTCTCTTCTGATCTACAAGTTGTTATACCCTAATTGGATCAAGGGGCCGATAGATGACGACACCTGGCGGTGCTCGGTGTACAAACTTGATGTCAACTATCATCTCCAACTGGCAATCTTCGTGTTTCTAAGGCCGTCTCCCAAATATGTGCAGCTCGTGATATTCATTTTCATACAGCCTCTTAACCTCCTGGAGCTCTTTCGGAGTGTACGTTGACACTGTGTTGTGTAGAAGACTCGCAGCCTTAGCTAAAGTCATCTCAGTTGACTTTTTAATATTGTTGCTATCAATTTCAAGAATTAGATCCACATGCCACCAATTACACAATTGAATCACAAATATGCTATAAATATCCATAATAAACATGCTACAAATATACATGTTTGCCATATACGTATATGATTTTTGATAATACATGGTTATGACTATTGCGGTTTGTGATATGCAATCCAAAGTTATCAAAGTACAAAACATTATATGAATGGACATCAACAAAGTCATAGCTAGAAATAAGGTAGAGAATGTTACCTTTAGAAGATCCATGGCAGACACTATAGTAGCATGTTAAAATGTGATTAAGAATACAATAAAGTTGTGCTAAAATATAAAAATGCAATGACAACGTAGTTAACAAAGTGCATAAAATATTTATTATAATAGCACAAGATTTGTCTTACAAATGCACAAAATAGTTTTTTATTGACTTGGTTAAAATCAATACATTTATTCTTGATTTAATTATTAGTTTCTTAAGCACATGTCTATTTCGAAAGGATGTGTACAACAACGTTTATTAAGGTTGCGTGAGAGATAATTTATCATAGAAGACGTTATGGCCTTGGTTTGACCGTTTGTTTATAAAGGCATGGACTCTACAAATTATGTAAAGGGTCTCTTTATAAATGTTTTTGAAATTTCTTCAATAAAATTGTCGAAGAGATTCTTCCATGGCCTCTTTGCTATTGATAAACACCCTTCATCATCAATGCAGACCTCTCTTCTTTCACATAAGTAGGTGGATATGAATGATCTGGTGTAGTATAGAATAAAAGAAGGCTTCTTACAGTGAATGGACATGACTTCACCTGCTCATGAGCCCAAGAAACCACCAAATATGATGTTGCATATTATACCACTACATTCAAAAATTTCGTTACAATTGTTGTCAATTCTACAAACGTGGAATTTGTATACTCATTGGATACCCAAAATAAAAGTAAGCGTTTTGGCAGTTTAATAGATTTATTTTTACCGAATACCTCTTCAAGGACATCGAGAAAAAATAGAAAGGGCTTGCATACATATCACATAGCTTCTTCCTTGACGATGTTGGAGTAGCACAAAGAGGAGATGGACTCATGACCCGTTGAACCCTCAATAAATCATATTTCAACATCCTCATGACTTTTTGCAAACGTGCTATGAAAAGCCAATAAACAAAGTATATATACATATAAAAGTACACATAAATTTCTTACTTATATACAATTTCTCAAATAGAAAAGATGATTTTAGATTCAAACAATTAGTTTCAAAATAAAAGGTATTAACAAACAAAAAAGCATAGCAGATTCACAACCAATTTGAAGTAAAAGGTGTAAAAAATGACACATTGAGTTTACAACTTATTAAAACAAAAATTAAAACTAATTATTGATTACAAGATCAATAGAAAAGTCGCAGTTCATATCAATGCAATTATTATAAGCTACAAGGATAAGTGAAATACAAAATATAATTATCGGAGACAGTTGGTCAATTTGAGGAAGTGGCCTTCATTGACGACAATAAGTCTTATATAGTCAAACTATCATATCATTGCATTCGTCTTCTCACAAACAATATTGACGCTTTAACCCTTTCACGCCGGAGAGGCCCAAAATGGATCTCTCAGGCATATTTTTCGACATTATTGTGCAACACAAAGCTTGGTTGGGATTTAGTGCCTCTGTTTGCACTTGGGGCATTGAAATCCAGATCTAATGACGCCATTATAGAGCCTGAACAGATTCTTCTCGTGAATTTTGGAGCCAATTATACACCACAATTTACCGTAGAATACCTAGAAAGATTTGTTGTCAATAGAGACCGCCGAGACAAGTGGCCATGGCTGCTTTGTTTAGGCTCGTATGGCGGGGCACGGCTATGTTTGGCGGAACTTGCAGGGAACGCATGCTCGATTAGCATAGTCATGGCCAGACTTGGCGCGAAATCCAACGGTCAATGCTTCCTCCTCACATAGGAGAGCTTTGTGCAGAGCTTTGTGTGTGCAATTTGCAGCCCACATAGTTGATTGCGAGTACATTGTGGGTTGCTCTGGAGTGAGTGGAAGATACAAGGATTGCCCTAGTCGTACAACTTAGTGGTGACAGAGCATCATGGTCTTAGCTTCTCGCATAAGTGTGGAATGAAAGATGGTTTTTATTGGAGGCAAATCACGAGTATTGGCTACGAGAGACACAAAGCGTTGTACGTAGCAGTAAAAATATTTTTCACCTTTTCTAATGAAAACCTAAAAATGCCTCATAATGTTTGATGTTTTGCTATAGAACAGACTTGGAAGGTTTCCTGAGAACATGAAATTTGTTGTTGATCCTATGCTCTTCAGCTCTTTAGAGCTTCCATACCATCTGTGAGTACACTCAATGCAAAGCTCATTCAAATGGCTTGTACTTGTGACACTCATTGTTTGTGTCTGGTTTTGCAGGTATAGAGTGGTGGATAATCTTGCAAGAGGTGATGATTTAGTATGGGAGGAGCCCAAACACAAGCCTCTCGTACTTGTTGCACCACCTCAAAGTGTGCTAGCTTGTGATACATTGGTGGATAGAATCATTATTTTTTGCGAAAGTATGACATGTTTTGTTCCTAGATAATAGTGATATGATTTTATTTCATGTGGCTAGTTCAGAGTACATCAGGAGTTCAAGAATGTGGGTTCAGGTCATTGCTCGATGAAGTGCCATCCTTCAGCTTGTATAGCACTCTTCCAAACTTGTCCATGGTTGCCGACATTAGCTGGAATGATAAGTTCACTCCTCATATTCAACTTGGTATTTTGAAGAGAGGACACATTTGAGTTTCTATTTGAAGTTTGAACTCAAAAGTCATAAAGGGTGTGTAGTTTTTACTTGGATATAGGAGCAATGACTTGTTGACATCTTGTGTGTTGTATGACAAGATCTTCACGTCAATCGCATTCCATACCTTTGATTGCTCCATCTATTAGACAATAGAGGGTTGTTTCTTTTGGAGGCAGTTCTGGTGAGGGCTCGTGGGCGGCACAAGTGTTCGCAATGCACCGTACGCACCTGTTCTCGGTGTGCGGGTTGTAAATCGGCAGCTGAGTGTAGAGGAGAGTGTTTTGTAGAGCGGCACCAGATTGCACCTCATCTTGACCTACCACGTCGTTTACGGTGACTGCCACGCCAAGTTGGTAATCTAATTTTTCTAAGGTTAGTTTATTCAGATGTGTTGAAACCTTCATTGGCAGACTCTATTTTTTTTATTCACAAGTGTTCTTGAATTCATGCAGGTGTCGTTGATGAGCCCGTTCAGATCCGGTGAGCACCTCATTTGAATTGACACCATGGGCATGTTGTGAAGTACTTTTTAGAAATTAGAGGTTGTGTCTAAAAACGATATGGTAGTTTAGAGCTTGGAGTCTCAAGCAATGAATATTGGGCGGAATATTATTTGGAGAATTTGAGTTGTTGTGAATCTTGATATGTGGCTTTCTGGTCCTATTTTATGAGAATTTGCTAAGTCTGGGACTAAAGATAGTTTTGATTTAGTTCTAGATGTCCAAAATTGTTTCAGGATTTTATGAATCTGGGGCTGCAAATTCTGATTTTGAGGATTTGAGTTATCATGAATGTTAATGGCTGACTTTCTAAGGAAATTTGTGATGAATCTAGGGTGGAAGATAGTTTGGAGGCATTTGAGTTTATGTTTTAGATGTGTAACTTTTTGGTGCAAATTGTGCAAATTCATGTGCAAATCATGTGAGTTGATTTTAGGTGTGAGAATTGAGGATACATGAAGAGGAATTAGAGTCCTGGTTTTGCAAAATGGGTGAGCTAGACAACGAAAATGGTGACATCGAATAGGAAGATGATGTTTTGGAAGGGAAGATTGCAAGGTGCCGGCAGTTCCTCCGCATGAAGATGATGTTTTGGCACAAACACGGGATTTTCTACACGCATTTTCTCTCGACCTACCGCATCCTGAAGTTGTGGAGTGAGTCTGTTGCTATGCCATTTTCTTGTTGTATTATGTTGTTTGGTGCTATCAAGCATTAAGTGGACAACCAACGGCCAATGTCAGCTGAATTCCAGCATGGCTGGAAGCAACCGCATGACCAGGACTAGGATTGAGTTCACCATTTTGTTCTCACAAGCTCTCTAAAGTTCCCGTTACTCCATGCATGAAGATTGGAACACACGTGTCAACACAAAATCTAGAAAGAATGTGCTTGGATTGAGAAATTCTTTTTCCATTGTACACTTTTCCATGTCCATGTATTCGGGCAAATACTCTTTTGTATTCTCTATCATCGGACCCCTAAAAGTTTTCAGATCAGGCTCAAATTTGGAACAATGAATCATCAGAGGCTCAAGTTTACATTCAATAATGCGGTTTGTCATCCATTACTGGAATTGATGTTGGCCACTATTTTTACGTCCAAAACACTCATTTGGCAGAAACGCCGTGAAAGGTGCTCGGCGTTAAAGGGTTAAGCAAGGCTATTCAAATCTCCCTATGAATGACATTCAAGGCAACACAACATACATGATAGAGTACAACAACTTCCCTACACAATATAATAAATGTAGGTCTCACAATTATCTAGTTTCCAAGTATATTACGTGTAGACTTGTGTAAAAACAAATAGCAGAAAAAGAATCCACAAACTTAATCTGTTGTGGTACCACTAGTACTATCTTGCAACAATACACACCGGTTGTAACTATACCTTAATAGTTTACGCCAACTTGGCAATATCAAAAACCGGAACACATATGGCAATCAGAACAAAAGTCAAACCTAAGTTACAAGCATCTCAATGTACCAGGAGAACATGGATATAAAACCATGAGAATGAGATACATATTCACTTAGGCCCTATTCCTTGGAAGTATTCATCTACACCATTGTTATGCAACACTATTTGTCTAGACATCTGCAACGTAGCACAGTATCTTTAATTACCAGAAGGCTAACCATTAAGAAGATTCTTTCACACACAAGGGATCAATGACAAACAATCGACTAGACTAGCGACTAAAACAATGTTAGTGGCATAATACAAAAAAACACCTCCACATGAGATCCTTTGCGAGATGACCAGGTTGATCATGGTCAAAGTTTTTATAGTGCCGCTTTGCATCTTTGAAATAGTGCGTTGCAAAAGTTGACAAATTCTTGTGCAAAAATTATTCATGTGATGAGAGAGTCTCTTTAGTGTGAACATGCCACTATTCCATGTTGACAAATGAAGTTTTTACAGTTGAATTGTTAATATAAAATGAATTACGTATTTTTTCTAAGTCAGAATATTTTGACGTGCCAAATTTACTTAATGTAATCATTTTATTGAACTTAATGAAATTATTTTATGTTTTTATTTCCCAAAAAAAATAGTAGTTGTTATCACCCAATTCTACCTTTGAGGCTACACATTTGATCATTTTATCCAAAGGATGAGGATGTTATTGAATGTATATTTGCATCTTTTGGTATTGAAGAAAGTCATATGAGCATTCAATATCAAGTTTTGAAGGAATGGCACCATAAAGAAGATAATCAACAAGGCTTTATGAAACAATGAATTGAAAAAGAGGAGAGGCGTTAGAAAGACCAAATTTAGGTCAATTTTTTTGGCTCTTCTTGAATTACCAATTTTCCAACTCAAGAAATCATACAAGATTACAAGATTGGTAGAGATTTACAAAGAATTTTATGAAGATTAATATCATTATAATTTCATTTTGACAAGATCCATCAGATTTTGATGTTTTATCTCCAAAATATATGAAGTTATCAAGTTATTGGTAGTTAAGAGTCTATGTTGAATGTAAGTGGCATCTACTAATATTATTGTAGATAGTCCTAATGAAAACAAGAGAAGGAATGAACGCAATAGAGGAGTAGAAAATCTTGAAAAAATGGAAGGCTTGGTCTCATGAATAAAACCATTAGTAGAACATTACATTGTGCAAGAAAAAGAGCAAAAAATATACATGTTGTAGAAGTTTGTAACCATCAATTTTAGAGTTATTTACTTTTGAAAACCCCTACCGTTGATCTTCCTCAATGGGTTCTATAGCTATTTTATAAGATAATATCAAGTGTACTACAATTGGACATGGACAAAAAACGAAGACACTAGAAGATGGAGAGGATTCCACTCAATGACTTCCTTTAAAACATCCAATTCAAGTGCTTGTGGCACATCTAAATAGAAGATAACTATTTTCCCACGAGTTTCAAAATCTCATTGCTACATATGTAAAGTGAATAGTAGGGTTGAAGAAGGAGATGAATATCTAGTCTGCAAAAATTATGAATCTTCATTGACTTAAGTACAAATTTGTTATGCTCTTGTATGGTTACTAAAAGTGTAATGATATAGAAATAAGGATAATTTTGGCACCAATATAACATCTCTAAAAAGTTTGGTTAGAATTCAGAACCAAGTTTCTAAAATTATTGATGTTTAATTTGAAATGAATCAAAGAATAGCCCTATGGATGTTTGAAAAATATTTATTATCTTAATTAGAAAAAAAAAAAATATAAGAGATGCTAAATTTAGTATGTTTGTATTATATCTTACATTACAAAAATAAAAGACACTTACAACACTTCAATATCCATCAAAACAAAATTAAATAATATATTTATAAAAACTAATTCATGGAAGTCCCCTGTTGGAAAAACAATTCATTTAGGAATTTTTTTGGTTTAACAACCACATTTTTTAGCCTTGAAAAAGATTCTAGAAGGGAAACCAAAAAGCAAAACCATATCTCAAATATCATTTTAAGGATAAACAATAGGTTTTTAACAAAGCAAAGCATGATTATTGCACTAAAACATAGGATGATAGTACATATATATAAATTATATATATTTTAGTTATTTGTCAAGCCATCAAAATTTTCAATAAAGTACCTCCACTTTTTATACTACATAATGTATCTATGAAATACTACATAACATGTGGTATAGTAGTTGTAGATATTCACTAGATTTGAGTGTATTTGGTGTATTTAGCAATGTGTCCTTAGGTATACTAAGGATTCAAAAACTTCAAATGATGATCAAATTTTTGAAAAGTGTATGTATATTGTGTGCAAATCACAAGTTCCTTGGAATTCACAATCTTGTTGCTCATAAATTTCATGGAATTGAAATTTGGCACATTCAAAAACCAAAAAAAGATTGGAGCCACTATAGGGTTAAGTATGAGAGAACTTTGTAGTCTTTAAATTTAAGTTAGACGTAGTTTTACTTGCATTTGATAAAGAAGGAGGAAAGGTTATGATGCACAAAGAATTTTAGTCACTTTTAACCTCTACGTGTTGTTTATGAAAACTAGGAGGTCTTGGAGCTCATTTCAAAACTATTATAAAAGGAAAAATGAGCTAAAAAATTTACAGTATCAATACCTCACTTCACAAATAACTCTATTGGATAGTTACATTGAAAAATACAATCCAAAATTTTGAGTAATACAGTTATTTTAGATATAAAGCATTATACTACTTCCTCAGAACCTTAAACCACCATCCTCCTCTTGTACGTGATAATCACTTCTCTCACCTTCTTCTTTCAAGTTATCTGTGCAAAGGATGTTCCAAAGGGTTTCAATTCATGTATCCTATTGAAGACAACATGCGGCTATGGCCGGCTAAGAAAAAGGCCAAATTGCACAAGCCTACAGTTCAATTCAGCCGGCAAGAATCAAATCGGGAAAGGTGAATGTGGACACAAGAGGATTTCAAGGTTGATTTGGACAGCTCCGTGGCAAGGCATTTGTTGCTATTCTCCAAATAGCTATGGCCGTCCAAAGGGATATTGGAAGGGTGGGTGTACAAACTTTCATGTTTGTTGGAAGCATTGTTAGTATATGATTCTCCATCATTGACTCATCTTGAAGAAGAGAGACAACTTGGCATAGTGATCTAAAGTGAGGTTTCTACTCATGGTGGCTTCTCTTTTTTCAAGTGAAACTTCACACTAGAGGTGGGTGTATATAGTTATTCCATGATGTGTTGCTAGATCACAACTACCATAACCATGTACATGTGCTTCCCGAGTGAAGGTCACTCCGCTGGTCATGTCAGTGGATTAAGAGACATCACATGCAGTTGTTGATGTTGGCGCTAAGATCCAAACATTATAAACATGTGCAAGGTGCTGAACAGTAGCAAAGCTGAGTTTGATGTGGTTGTTCTCATGGTATAATGCCCACCCACATGTCTACATGTTTTTCCTACATCTTGTCACAACATGTGCATAATCTGTTTCCACTTCTTTAGAAAATGTATAGTAGGCATCTCATCCAAGGTTTTAGGTGTATATTCGGTTCACATTACAACGTATTCTATTTTATATATTCGGACGAGATGTGTGGTTTAGCAAGTAAATGTTAAGTCGTATAGACAATGGACCGGATTATTGTACATATGTTTTATATTTTTTGACCGGATGTTGTGGTTAGCAAGTACATGTTGAATTGTATGAACAATAAACCGGATTAGTATAAAAAAGGCAATAGATAGCAACTCAATCTGGTCCCTCACTAATTTGTGCTTTCTTTTATTTTCTAATACATAGAAATGTTTCCCCTCAGTCGGTTTTTAAGGACGACGGCGTACTGGTATATGAATTGTTGGCCCATATATACCTTTCCCTAAAAGCATCGATGATCATTCTGGTGGGCTCCCCTCCACACATACCGCATGCAGATGGCCCACTTGCAAACGTCAAGAACCACAAATTGGAAGATTGCTTTCTACATAGAAACACAGTGGAAATTCGCTCAATCCACACAAAACCTCCTCTCCTACAAATCCGCCCAAGTGTCTCACTGCATTCGTCGGAAGTGCATAGAGCCATGGAAGTCTCAGTAGTTCGCGAATCAAGCAACAATGAACTATCGGTAAGACTATTTGTAGATTACTCCTAAGTTTGACCACCTATGGACCTTTCGCTCGAAAAACAAAAAAAGGAAAAATAAAATAGGAAACATACAAAAATGAAAAAATACAAAAATGTAGTCATGTTTTCACTCGGGAGCATTCCGTTGCCGGGACTCGAACCCGGGTCGCTCGGGTGAGAGCCGAGTATCCTAACCATCTAGACTACAACGGAGATAGATGTCACATGCTGTGAAAGAAAGTGCTTATATATAGTTGTATTCTGCTTTGCTCACTTTGCTAGGAATGTAAATCTAATCTTCAACCTGGATTTTTTCATACCTCAACCTGGATTTTTTACTATCCGCGTGCACTTTTACTGATTTTCTACAATTTGGTATGAGGATTTTGTGACATTCTTCAGTCAAACGTCAAGTGACAGGGCCTGCTCAGAGGAAGATTGGTCATGTGTTTCTCATGTGCCCCAATTCCCCAGCAGAAGAATGTTTCTCAGTGTTTGTGGTTTCCTGCATGTTTGTACATCCCTAGAAGGATAGTGTTGTGGTTCTAACTATTGATACATGCCCCTCCCAGCAGAGGAATGTTTTGTGGAGTGTGGTCCTGCAAGTTTTGTACATCCCTAGAAGGATAATGTTGATGAACACCTCATGCACAGTAGTTTTTTTTCAGATTGTAAAACAGCGCAGTTGGAGGTGACTACGCCAGTTGCAAGTATTTGTTCCAGATGAACTTCGCGTGCAAACTATGGTCTGCGTAGAAATCCAGAAGATTATCTGAAGGTACAGACTGGATTCATGGCTTGAGAAGTGAGTGAAGGCTACAGAGGCGCTCTGTTCAAAATCCCACGTGTAGGCCCTGCCATATGGTTATTTCCAACTCTCTGAACCATCATGAAAGTTTGTGCAAATCAAGCATGAGTGGGAGACTCCTGCTCAGTATCCATAACAGTGAAGACCGATGCACATCATGCATAAGAAAAGCAATGTGATGCGGAAATGTCACCAAGATGTGACGGACAAGAATATTGGTAAAACTCAATGGGCTATTGCCCAGACGGCAGTGTGGCTTATGTACAATTGGAGGAGGATGATGATCAGGTCACTTGAATTCTAATGAGAAGCCTGGATCGATCATGAGATCAAGCTCATTCTCGGCACTCGTAATCCGCACCGCCTCTGCTACTCTACGAGATTAATTCCTGGCAGATTATGGAAAAAGCTAAACCAAACATGTAGTTACTGATACACTTTCGTACACATGGGTTCCCATGGCACACCGCACGGGTTAGCAGCTCCATGATGAGACCGCCACAACGGGCGTGTCGTGCCACCCCATGATGAGCGCGCCGCACTGTTCCGAGAGCTTGTACGGCATGGATTCGCCAGCGACGAAGTACGCCAACAGAAGCTGTGCCTGCTGCACCGCGAACTCGCTCGGGGGCGTGCTGCGAAACCCACACTTGGTGAACAAGCTCTGCCACGATTCGGATTTCGCGTGCCGGGAGCAGCCACCGCCGTCCACAATCCCGCGAATCTCAGCGAACAGCGAGGTGTTCTCGATCAGGAACCGGTCCGGGCTGTCGCGCGCCAGCGAGCCCTCCAGCGCGTCGAACAGCGCACAGTAGTAGTGCAGCGCCTCCACGAACCGCGCCATCAGCTTCTCCCCGCTGTGATTCGCCTCCACCTCCTGGAGCGTCACGATGTCCGGGTTCAGCCCGCGGATCGCCCGCAGCAGCGCCTCGGGGTCCTGCAGCCCGTGCAGCACCTGCGCGCAGTTCACCGCCAGCGCCTCGTCGGCGTCCACGCGCAGAACCGCCAAGTCGGGGACCGCCTCGAACTGGAACGGGACGGAGAGTGACTGCGCAAACTCCGTCAAGCGGCGCTGCGTGAGCTCCAGATTCTTCCCCACGGCGGTGATTCTGAGATGTGGCGCGCCGCCGGGGCAGAGCGCCAGCGTCTGCAGCAGCGACGGCCACTGCAGCCCCTGCTGCACGTCCAGGTCCACGACGTGGATCTTGCTGCGGTGCCGGACCGCCTCGAAGATCGCCTGGTTCGCAGTGAAGTGGGTGAATTTCGCGAACGGGAGCACCTCGTAGAACGACTGGAAGGCGCGCTCGCGCTCGGTCGGAGAGACGTCGCACGGCGGCGCGGATTCCACCCGCGTCATGAGCGCGTCCGCGAAGTAGAGCGCAATTCGTTGCATGGGGTCTCCGTATGGGTTGGATATCGCCTTCAGGCGGCCCAGCATCGGGCGCGCGCGCTCCAGGTCCGCCTCGTCGATGGCTTGCGCGCACGCGAGCAGCAGGTGCACGAGCTGCAGCCCGCTGTCGACAGCAGGCTCCGGGAGTGCCGACGTCTCCTTCATCATCGAGGAGAGCGAATCATCGTCCAGAAGGTGCGCGTCGTGGAATCCCTCCAGGAATTTGGACTCGTCCATGAGGCAGAGCCCCGCGGGATCGTCCGCCAGCATCGCCGACATGGAAAAGGGGCCCTCATCCGTGAGGCTGAGCTCGAACCCGAAGTCGATGTCCGCGTCCACGAAGGGGTCGACTCCCTCCTCAGCGAGCGGCATGCATTCCATCCAACTCGCAATGTCGTGATGATCGCCCGACGTCGCCGAGACGTTGTTCTCGTCGCCGGAGAGGCTGGTCCCCGAGGTCCCCGAAGACGTCGACGAGCTCGAGCGGCCCGGGCTGGTCTGCAGGTCCAGCACCGACGTCGGCTCCTGCACTTCGTCCCCAACCTCCGCTTCCTGCTTCCATCGCTTCAACACTGGGCCGCCTCCACCGCCCTCCTCCAGCGCCCTCTTCGCTAGAGCACTCATCGCAGCTGCCGCAAACCAACTTCGTCTCGACCGACTACCTCCCCCTGTTAAATGGCGAAGTTCCGCGCCTCCCAGATGTAAATCCTCACAAACCCCGACATGAGCAACGCCTCTCCACCTCAATTCCTACGCCCTCCAACCAACACCACCTCCGACGCTGGACATCGAATTCTACAACCTCGACGTCACACAACCAACACCTCCGAGATGGCCACACTGTCACCCAATGTGAAACCAAAACTCGAACCACCCGCCAATGATCGAAGTGCTCCCTCCCAAACAACAACTGGAAGCTCGAGCTTCGAATCTAGCAAATCAGTAACGTTCAAACAGACAGACACACGCCACCGGAGCCTGCAGAAAACAACGACGGTTGTCTAGAAAGGAAGAAAAGGGCGAGATTCGGAATGATTATGTCCGCGAGAAGAGAAGGAGGTGCGAAATTAAGAGGAGGGAGGTCATGATGGAGAGAGTAGTAGAAGTGACTGAGGAAGCTTTACTAGCGAATTCCGGGGAGCTCCACTGACGGAGCGGTGCTCCGTATGCCGTGGGAAGGGGGACCGTATCCCGCGGGCACCGTGACTCTCGGGATTCGAGGGCTGAGAGGGGATCAGAAAGAAGCGGTCTTCGGGCTCCCAACTTGAAATCCACCGGCCGCGATTGGAGGCCAACTTTGCCTTTTCCTATGAATTCGTCTTGCCATCCGGAGATCTTTTTCTTTTTTTCTTTCCTTTAACTTTTTAACTTGCGTGGGGTGTTTGCCTCTTGTTGATTTGTTTACCCAAGTCAAAATCACAAGTTTTTCCTCATTTCTTCCTTTAACTTGCGTGGGGGTGTTTGCCTCTTGTTGATTTGTTACCCAAGTCAAAAGCCACGAGTTTTCCTCATTTCTTCCTTTAACTTGCGTGGGATGTTTGCCTCTTGTTGATTTGTTTACCCAAGTCAAAAATCACGAGTTTTCCTCATTCCTAATTGGTTTTTAATCCTAGCTTTCATGGGGATTTGATGATTTAGAGAAACTTGAGTTAGATGTTTGAATCCCTAGTGAATTTTGGAATTTACTTGTTTACAATTAGTATATTGATATGATATTTAAGTAAAACTGGGGAAACAAGTGTCGAAATAATGTTGGTTGTCTACCGAGGGCTGTGAAAAAGTAGGCAACCTTTTGAAGGCAATCATTTGTCCAATTTGGACACAATTTGTGGTGTTTTTTTGTACATCTATGAAAGTTACAGATGTCGGAAAACACCTTATATGTCCAATTCGGACACAATTTGAGTGACTTCATGGCATTTGAAAACCCACATCTTGTTAAGTATCAAATGAGAGTATTGAAAGTGAACAAGAATTGTCCCACATGGCTTCGGATGGGAAGGTTGCAAAACATTCGGGAGGAAGGGAAAGTTGGAAGTGGTGGCTGAAATGAAAAATTTGGAGGGTGGTTGGGGAAGGGGAGGCCGGGTAGGAGGTCAAGTGGTGGTTGTATTAACCTCTAAATTTCTTTGACAATTTCACACAAAAAAACACATTAAGACTCTTGATTCTAGTCCAATGAGTAAGGAAGCAAGCAAAAACTTTTATTTCCCATAGGATCTCAATTAAAATTTCATAAACTTTGACCCCACGGGTTGAAAGATTATAGTGTTTGAAGTAGATAAAAGACTTCATTTTCTTCCAACGTTGAGTGGATGAGCAGACTTTGACTTCACTTGGTCTCAATTGTTTGCATTACACAAAGGCCAAAATTCACAACCATCATGTCAAGCATGATATTAGTTCCTTGTACCCCAATTTTTAGAGGTGGAGAAGGGGTGTAGCATATACAATACAATTGCGCAAGAAGTTGAGGTTCAAAAAATGCCAATACATGTTTTATTTATTTTTTAACTTAATATGTTTTCGAATAATAATCCAAATGGTCAGTAAGAAGGTTTACACCACATATCATTTTAGAAGAAACAAAAAGTAAAAATATATATAGATCTCTAAGTTATATGTGAAAAAGAGGACTTGGGTTAAAATGTTATTTTTGTTTTTTGACAATTTGAAAGGAAAAAATATTACCTCCTAGCATTGAAATTCTCGCATTTAAAAGAGTGATCTAGCAAAAGGTTTTGGAGTTGCCTGACATGCCTGCACTTGACCAAAAAAATTTACAATGACATAACGTATTTTCTAGAGGTCCGATGAGAATAAAAATCATTTGCCCATGTACCTCTTGCCTTACTGCATCTTTGAAAAAAAGAAATTTAAAAATTGTAACCCTCCAAACGACCCCAAGATTTGCAAAAGCCCACCTTGGGACTTTTTTCATTTAGGGGTTAAATGAATTTGGCGGCTGATTCCAAAATGGTTGATTCCAAAATGATGTGGCAGATTGACACTAATTATCAACTTGATCACAAATAGTGTAGTGGAGTTACTACAGTATTTGTACCACTACACATCAAATTTAGTGTACTTGGCAAAGGTCGCAAAATGGCCTAGGAAGTGGATGTAGTGTTGTATTTGTTTATGTGTTTCTAAGATAATTATTTCACAGTGGAGAATGTCAAAAAATTGGAAATTAAAGAAAGTTGTCTTGATGATACCCGTGTAATGCCAAGTTGATATCCATGTAATATCTAGGTGATAGTCACATAATGCTTAGGTGATACCCATTGTGTTTGAACCATTGCAAAAAGGAAAAAATATTCAGTTCAGCATGTGCCAGAAATGACCAAATGCAGGTTGTATACTTATGGATTCTCAAATATTTATGCTAATAATAAAATCTTCATATGATGTTTTTGGTATGTATTGTTTTTTTTTGACACAAGCAAAGAGAACCTTTACTGCAAAGGGGCGGGGGAGAAAACAAGAGGTTCAGGCAGACCCCGCTAGGGCCGGCGAGGTCGGGTAAAAACCCGGACCAAATTAAGTGTTAGTGGAGGGGTTAGACCTAGTGTTAGTCCTAAACGAGCAAGGAAGCGAGTTCCAACGCGGCTTCTCATCAACCCAAGACGCCAGAACGTCGTTGCAGCACCACATATCTTTGAACCGCTTCAAGAACTTCACGCTCTTCTCAAGGGCCTAAGTACTCCTCGACTGTGCCTTGGTCCAGGCGACGTGACCATAGTCCACCAAGCTGAGCCACACTTTAGCTCTCAGTTTCTGGCTGGTCCACTTGGTGTCATTGAACGTCGTGTCATTTCTCTCACACCACAGCTGCCACAGGATAATACCTCTCAGCAAAAGCCAAATCTTGCTAATGGGAGAAAATCATCTTGGAATCCGGTGTCCAATAATACCATGCTTCCAGGTAGGAGTGAAGGTGCGGAATTGGGCAGCCTCCCTGGAGGTATCAGGCGTCCTACTCGTGTCAGTGGAAGCCTCATCCCTATTAGTGCTAACCGCCTCCTCGCGGGCATGCTCCAGGGCAAGTCGGGCATCCAGAATGTTAAACTGCTGCGCGACAACGTTGTGCCTGGGGACCCCCTTCCTGTGCCGCCACTGCGCGTTGTTGCTGATATCAGTTCTGCCCCTGTTCCTATGAGAGGCCAAGTTGATGTGCCGGTTCAGCCGCATTTGGGCCAGTAAGCTGGAGCCCAGGTCCACGCCTCTTGAGCAGAAATGCATTCCCAGAACCTATGGAGGATCGTCTCAGGAGTCCTGAGATCACAGACAATGCACTTTTGGTCAACGGAAGATTGGGTCCTCCTTCTCCACACATTGACAGCGGTGGCCTTGTGCCAGATAGCCCAAATGAGGCCAGCCTCTTTCTGCGTTCTCTCCGAGTCCCAAATATTCAGCTTATAGGACGCCGGGAGGATCCCTCTCCACTTATTCTTGACAACAGAGGGCACCTTCTATCTTCTTTGAAAGAGCATGCGACCAAATCTTGCATAGAAATCCATGAAAGGGACCTCTCCATCCCACTTGAAAAGCTTAGGGTCCCACGTAAGCATGTCACTCCTCCCGTAGAATAAGTGCGTGGTGGACTTCATGGTGCCTCTGATGACCTTCGCAACCCGCATGCGCCGGACCATACCAAAATGTGTAGAAATCCAGTCCTCAAACTGAAAACACCATCTTGGGCGGCCTCGTCGCTACCTTACTTCGGTCCAGCCAATCGATCTTCTGCAGGCATTGGGAAGCCGCCCTGACGATGTGCACCTCGCGGTTGGAAGGTTGTTTCCATCCCAGATCGGGCTGGAATCTTTCACCAACTTGGACCACAATGGTCGGCAACAAAGCTTCAGCGGCATCGAAGACCCCAATCCACTCGCCCGGAGTCGTATTCAAGTTGTCTCTCCATAGAAGCGGGCTCCAGATATTCCACAGGTTTTGCGTAAGAGCGAGCCAAGCTCTCCTTTCCTCCTCCACCAATGCATAATTACCCTGTGCCTCATCAAAATTAAAAAAGCGCACTCCATTCCAGATATCTCGGTACTTGCACATATCTCGTTTGTGGATTTCAAGAGCCTGTAATCGAGCGAATCCGGACCCGATGTTCAGAACGACTAGACAAAACCACAAACTGCAATAAAAAATTTCATCTAACGTAGTCGGTCGATTGTACTTAAGTGTTGGCAAGATCAATTTCCATGCAGACATTACTCTGTTCCACACAACAGAACCCCTCTTGGACTGGTGCTTATACAACATGAAGTAGTCAAGGCTGATATCCCACTTGCTTTTGGAGAAGGGTTGAGAAGATGCGAGGCGGAATCTGAGAAGAACATGAAGGTTGGATTCTCTAGGCTCCAATATGGCCTTCACTACCCACTTTGCCATAAGCACAGTCGTTGCATCTTCGATGTTAATCAGGTTAAGTCCTCCAAGGGCTTTGGGATGGCAGCAGTGTAGCCAGCTTACCCGAGTGCGCGAACGCCTCGTTGACCCTGAAGCCATGTAGTTCATGATGAGCCCCTTGATATGCATGATACCTTTTTTGGTGCCTCTCCAAATTGAAAGGTAAAATAGCGGGGCTGACAACAAGACGCTATTAACGATCACGCTTCTATCTGTGGGATTGAGTTTCGTCGAACTCCAGTACACTAATTTTTTAGAGATGCGTTCATATAGAAAGTTGTCTACCGAACTACTGGAAAGCGACATCCCGAACGGGGAGCCTAGAAGCTTACCAACGTCATCAGGTTGGGCCCATGTTATGCCAAGCTGGTCGGTCCAAGGAGGTCTGCCCATGCCCCCCCAGTCTTGCCAATACCCACAAGATTTGGTCCAGTTAATCACCAATCCGGTAGCGCGGTAGAAGGTGTTGAGCGTATGGATCAGATTCCTTGCTGGTACTTCTTTCCCAAGAAGAGTGAACGATGTATGGTGAGCATATTGTGCAAGAATTAGTTGCCGTCCTTCACACGGGAGCTTGATACCCTCTACGCGACCATTTTGGTCCTCCAGTTTAACCATGGTGTCCAAGGCTTCTGCGACGATAATGAAAAGGTATGGTGCGAGTGTGCAGCCTTGTCTCACCCCTCTTTCGATTTTAAAAGCCAGGCCGGGTTTGCCATTCACCTTGACTGCGGATGTGGCATCTTGGAAGAGGATTCTTACCATTTCCACAAACGCACCTGGAAAGCCAAAGGCTTCTATTATTTTGAAAAGGCACTCCCAGTCAACCATATCGTAAGCCTTGGTAAAGTCCAGCTTCAAAAAGAGTAGCGGTTGGTTCGATTGCTCGGCCCATGCCATAGTTTCGTGGCTGAGCAGCAGATTGTCTAGGATGTAACGAAGTGGGAGAAAGGTTGACTGTTCAGGGCTGATGATATCCATCAAGATCAGCTGTAGACGCCTTTGAAGCAACTTAGCAAAGATCTTGTATGTCGTATTCAGTAGAGAGATTGGTCTCCAGTTAGACAAGGATCGGCGCTCTCCCCCTTTGTGTAACAGCGCTAGCACACCGTGCATCATTCCGGATGGCAGTTTGCCGGCTCTTACGCTAGTCCTGATCATGTCTGTGAAGTCTGTGCCTACAAGCTCCCAATATGTGGTGTAAAACTCCACTCCCACTCCGTCCGGGCCTGGTGACTTGCTAGCGCGCATATCGTCCAGGGCTGCCTTCAGCTCTTCTCAGGTGATCAGTGCGTTTAAGGAGTCTTTCATGCGTCCATCGAGCCTAATGTTGAGGTAAGCAAGTGTCGTGTGTTGGCATGTCAACTCTAGGCCAGAGCAGGACGATTCCAGGCAACCCTGCTCATTCAACAGCTCCGTAATTTGTGATGCAGATGATCTGTTCTCATGCGAGGCAAAGAACTCTCGTGAGCACTTATCGCCCACTACCATCCACTTGATCCTGCTTCTAAGTTTTGCTCAGTATGTATTGTTTCAATGGTGAAACAAATTATAACTTTCAGTGGCTTTAACCGATAGTGAATGCATCATTTGATTCCATGGCTGATTATAATGACGCTGAAACCAATAATCTGGGGGTCCTTGACAACTGCAATCCAGAGATGTCGCTCTGCTTGAGCCAAAAAAATCATTAAAATACTAATAACAAAAAATTCAATAATTAAATCCAGAGATGCCCCTGGAGATTTTGGGCACAACTTTTAGAAGAATCATATCCATGATTTTTAGTAAGGTTTGTATGGACAAATTATCCCCCGAATGAAAAAAGCCCCAAGGCGGGCTTTTACAAATCTTGGGCAGGTTCCCATGGTTGCAATTTATTATTTACAACTTTTGAAAATTGAAAACTTGTACGAAGATGCAAGAAGTCAAGATGTACATGGGTATATCATTTTTATTCTCATTGGACCATTGAAAAAAAAGGTGTGCCATTGTAAAAATAAAACTCCTTGAGTGCGGGCATGTCGGGCAACTCCAAAAACTTTTGCTAAGACACTCTTTTAAATGTAATACTGACATAAATTTATTTGCTTTCGTACAGTCAAAAAACATTTTATTGTCTTTAGTGAAAACTAGCGTTTTAACTCAAGTCAAACATTTTCATGCATTGTCACACATTGTCGGGCAAGGTACCAAAAAACCTTCTTTGTTTCATAATTTTTGCTTTTTATTTTTTCTACTACAGGATGTGTTGTACACCTTCTTGTTGACCGTTTTGATTCTCATTCTAAAACACATTAAGTTCGCAAAATTATGAAACGTGAATTGGCAATTTTTGAACCTCTCCTCCTTGCACAGTTTTTTTGCATATGCTACACCCCTTCCTTACGCCTGAAAATTGTTGTACAATGAACTATAATCATACTTGACATTATGGTGATGATTTTAGACCTTGTATAGTGCAAACTCTTGACCCCAAGTGAAGTCAAAGTCTCCTGATCCACTCAACGCAGGGAAGAAAATGAACCAATTATTCTATTTCAAACACTATAATCTTTCTATCCGTGTAGTAAAGGTTTATGAAATTTTGTGAGTATGTTGCTTAATAAGTCTTAATCCCTAATAAGTCTTAACCCCTAAGTGTCCCTTTGGAGGACAATTTTGATTTTGGACAGGTTCCTAAAATTTTTTTAAGTTAGTACCACTCAAAGTTAGAAATGGGGACTCCGGGGAGCTCCAAAACTTTGCTAGAAGTTTCTATTGACATTATTATTTTTCATAAATATAGAGAATATTACCTTCTTTGAAAATGTAAAAAAATAAATCTTGTCTTATTGTTAAAAAACGTTTCAACTCAAGTCAAACATTCTTACATATTTTGAGCAAACGGGGAAAAAAACTTCATCTTTTCTACTTAAAACGTAGATATATTCATATTTTCCAATTTTTATTTTTTCAACAACAATATGTGGTGAGAACATTCTTGTTGACCGTTTGGATGATCAATCTAAAACATATTACGTTCGCAAAAAAATAGAACGTGAATTGACAATTTTTGAACCTCTACTCCTTGCACAATTGTTTTGAACATGCTACATCCCTTCTCTACCTCTAGAAATTGGTGTATAGGGAACTAACATCATGTTGAACACAATGGTAAAAGATTTAGACCTTGTGTAGTGCAAAAATTTGATACCAAGTGAAGCCAAAGTCTGTTGATCCACGAATTGCAGGGAAGAAAATGAACCAGCTTCTTGACTTCAAACACTATTATCTTTCAATCCATGCACTTCAAGTTTTGAAATTTTTGTGAATATGTTACTTAGCAAGTCTTAATTGAGATCCTACGGTCAAAAGTACAAATATAAGGTTTGGTTTCCTTCCTTACTCATTGCACTAGAATCAACAATTTTGAAGTGTTTGTGGTGTGAAATTGTTATGGTCCTTTAGGGGTTAATTGAGATCCTCCAGTTAAAATTGGAGATGAAAGATTTTGTTTCCTTCCTTACTCATTGTAATAGAATCTTACTCATTGCAATAGAATCAGTAGATTCAAAGTGTTATTGGTGTGAAATTGTCAAAGAAATTTAGTGGTTAACTTCCGAGGACCAGTTCTACTTGCGGGTAGCATACCCCAAGGCGGTCTCCATATCTGCAAGTTGAAGGTGAAGCAAATGGGGTTTGGTTTGGGTCATGTCATAGGAATTTGTGCCCCACTCTGCATCCCGTTGCCCACACCAGAATTCACAATCAGAGTAACAGGCATAAAATCTGAGGCGTATGTGGTGCATATATGCAGTACGGTAAATCGGAGGCATATGTGGTGCATATTTGCAGTACAGCTTTTTGAGAAGGGAAGTGTGATACTCAGACGAGAAGGACAAATATGAAGACTCCTACCAAATCCTTAAACATCAGTCAGAAACCGTCCATATATATACACAGGCATGTATACTGCTCTGTATAATACCATACAAGAAATGTATTAAAGTTTAGCAAGAGTTACACCTTTTAAATCATGGTGAACTTGACAATTTCCAAACATTGCCATAAGGTTAGATGACCTACAACCACCAACTTAAGCTTGCTGACCTATTTATAGCGGTTGTATATGTGGTAAGAATTCTTTTGGGAATTCAAAATAGGATTTCATGAATATTGCAATTGTCGTGACCATTTATTTCTTCATATTGAAATTGCTACAAAAATTTTAAGTGGATAGTAAGCCGTGACCCATTCTCGACATACAAAACTCTCTACTTCCACAGTAAGTTGTGCTAATGACCACTTGTGCAAGAGACTAAAAACCGAGAACTTTGAACCAATTATAAGCTGACACCCAATCATAACTGACTTTCCTAAAATTTCGGAATTGGGGTGGGCGGCTGGTGGTTTTGGCCACATAAGACTGTTGATTCTGGGGTTGGTGGTGGTGATAGGTTATCCAACCTTAACATCACTTTTTGTGGTAAGTTGTATAGTATAAGCGGCTAAATCACATGGCAAAAATGTTCTCCTCTCTCTGACTCCCACTTTACCTCTCTAGAAGTGCTGAGAAAGCATTTTTTTCACTTTGGTGTGAACAAAAAATGCACACAAGTGGAGCACAAAAAAGTGTATACAAGTGGAAAAAAAATCTTTAAAAGTAACACTAGCCTTAGGGCCAGTTTACATTACCGTGGAGAAGTCCACTGGTCATGAATACTAGGGGAATTCTGAAATTTGATTGGCCAAGAGTGACGCTCTTCTCCGATGGGGGTTTACACTACGGCCAAGAGTCCTCCGGTAGAGAACTTTGTGCATGGATGAAAAAATGACATGGCTGCCAATGTGGCGACACTTTTTGGAGGGGAGGTTCTCCGGAGGTCAAGTTTCTTGGGCGATCTTAAAGCCTCGGACAAGAAACATGGCCTTGCACATCGCCCCTTGCCTCAAATAACCATGTCTTGGGCTGAAATTCTTGACCGACCGGTGCACTTCTTCACCTTAGTGTAAACTGGCCCTTACCATGAACAAAGAGTTTCTTGAGGTAGTGCTACTACCTAGGCCACCAGTACCTACAGAGTGCATATTCTAACCCCTAAATGCCCATGTAAAGATAATGTTAACTTCAAGACTCAATGTCTCATTTTATTTTAAAAATCTAAAATTATCATAACCACCTCCACATATATGTGACAATTAGATAAATATATATTTCTAAAGTGAACGAATGAAAATGATATCATGTGACAAGGAAATCAAGCATGAAAGATTCCATTTGCAGATGCTAGACATGTAGAGATTAACCCATAAAGGAACGTGACTATTTCTCACCAAAAACACTTGAGAACTTCTTAATGTAGTGCAAAGAGTAAAACAAGTCATGATTTCCATATCCAATTGTAAGATCTCAATCAATAGTACTGAAATGGCATGCTCATTTTAACTTTTAAAGGACCAAGTGTTAGAAAATGGCAATTTGAAGGTTTGGTTAGGTTCCTTTGGTGTCAATTTCTAACATTCCACTTTGAAACTATTACTGTAGAAGGGAATTACCAAAACCTCAGTGGGAGAATATCTTTTTCCTAAATCCGACATGTACTAAAAAAGTTACAGGGTTTTGAATTTCAAATGGGGAGAGCGGGCACCTCAGGCACCTCCAAAAACTTTTGCTAGGACACTCTATTGAATGTGAGATTTTAGGACTGGCAAATGATATTATTTCCTTTCAGATTGTCCAAATTCTTTTTTGTCTTTAGAGAAAAATAGCCCACTAACCCAAGTCAAATATTTTCACACATTGTTGGGCAAGGTACAAAAAAAACTTCTATCTTTTCACATAAGACTTAGAGATCTTATATTTTTTTACTTTATATTTTTTCCACAACAATATGTGGTGTAAAAATTCATATTGACCATTCAGATTATCAATCAAAAACATATTAAGTTCACAAAAAAAAACTTGAATTGGCAATTTTTGAACCTCAACTCCTTACACGTTAGTTTTGAATATGCTACACCTCTCCTCTACCTCTAAAAATTGGTGTATGAGGAACTAACATCATGCTTATCACAATCGTAATGGATTTTGACCTTGTGTTGTGCAAAAATTTGAGACCAAGTGAAGTCAAAGTCTGTTGATCCACGCAATGTAGGGAAGAAAATGAACCATTTGTTTGACTTCAAACACTATAATCTTTCAATCCATGCGGTCAAAGTTTCTGAAATTGAGATCCCGCGGCTAGAGATAGAAACAAAAGTTTTTGTTTTCCTCCTTACTCATTGCTCTGGAATTAGCAATTTTGAATTGGTTTTGGTGTGAAAATGCATTGGGCCTTATTGGGTTGATAAACTTTAAAAGATTTTAGAGTTTGAAGTGGAAATTAGTTTATTAGATAATAATCTTTTTCCATGCGTTTAATGTGAGAACGGTCCATTGGTGGCCAAAGTATACTAGATGTATGGTGTCACATTTGACCATGATAAGATTCAGATATTGAAACGACCTTCAAATGGAACATGTTAGTTGAAGAATCTCCAGTCGAAAGGTGTAAGTCTTGCAAAACTTTAATACATTTTTAAATATAATATAGAAAATGACATGCCTATGTGTACAGTTCCCAATTGACGTTTGAGGGTTAAAGGATATGCACGATTTCCGTTATGACATTCAAGGGTTAAAGGATATGCACGATTTCCGTTATGACATTCAAGGGTTAAACCTATGGAAAGAATAGCAAGAGCAAAAGCACCAAAATCGACTCTTCCAGGGATTCATATGCGTGAAAGGGTTAAAGGATTAGTAGACTTTGACTTCACTTGGTGTACCTGCCTCCTCTTAGAAGTAGGGCAGGGAGAATTGGCCCCCTCACTCGTCCTCCCATGGATGGAAGTGAGGGATGATGGCTGCGTTTTCTCATCACAACCTTAACCCATGAGCCTTTAACCATGGTTAAGTCCGGTCAAACCCCCTAGTGGAGCATGTGAGGTAGGTGGACATGGTCTCCCTTGTCTTTTAGTGAAGCACTTAATATAGGGCACCACTTTATTCATCCTCTCCACATGATGGACCTAATTTTAAATACAATATTGAAATAAGGACACTTGTCATTCCTTGGAGAACTACCCTTTCCATATTTGCAAGAAAAATATAGTGGACATAATTTGAAATCTAAATAAGACCCTACCCCCTTATTTCCCACTTGCACATTTGAAATTGATAGTACCATCAAATATTCCGTAATTAGAAAATATTTTGCAAACCAATCAACAACAAGGATGGATTAGGGTTTAGAATGCAAAGCCATATCCTTAGAAACACACTAGTTGTATTTTCATTTGGGAATTGCAAAGTTCAGTGCAAAGTGACCATTCTATGAGGTATATGTTCTTCTCTTGATATTTATTTTTCTTTTTAATTTTGATCTTATGTTAAACATATACATTCAATTATTAATATTTTTTTGTGAATTCCATGTTGTTTTAAACATTCATTTTCATTTCATGTTCTTTAATGTAAGAGATGTTAGAAGCATTGCAATTATTGAATTTCAGTGATAATATTAATAAGACAATCCCCATTTATGATGGGTACTGTCGATGATAGCTTCCTCTAGATGTATGTGATGGGTATTTTTGGGCTACCTCTTCTCTCTTCTCAACCAGAGATAGTTCTTTGTCACAAAGGGGTCATCGCGATGGTTATTGTCCATGATTATATAATTTTGTTTTAGTGATGGGTATTGCGGACAATAATCTTAAGCCCAACATATGATGGGTATTGCCAATGATAGCTCCCTCTAGGTGTGTGCGATGGGTACGATTGACTTGCTCCTTCTCTCTTCTCAACCAGGGATAGTTCCTTGTCACAAAACAATCATCGCCATGGTTATTTCCCATGATTATATAATTTTCTTTTAGCGATGGATATTGCATGGTCGGGCCAATCTTTTCATCTTAGTCCGAGGTTTAGGTCTCCACATACAAGACATATCATGATAGGTATTGCCCATGATGTTTTAGTGTTCAACTATGATGGATATTGTTTGTTTGGATCTTGTAACCTTCATGTGACTAAAGATATTTTTCTCTCCCGTGTGAGACACCGTGATTGTTATTCCTCATGATCTTCTGTACAACCATACCAAGATGGCCATTGTAGATGATAGCTCACTTTCCTTACATGTGATGGATATTATGAGTAAGAGTCATGTACACTCTCTAACCATACCCATTTGCACTAACCAAAGTTGATTAAAATTTGTATTTGCACTCTAAATTCATTCAACAAAATCTACACAACAATTCCACTAAAAGAATCCTCTAGTTTGCAAGATGACAGAAACCTCGAGAAAACAATGAAAGATTCACGTTACATAGTTTAAACATAGATCGACAACCACAAATACAATGAGACAGTTTAATTCTCACTGGAAAGACCAGAATGAATTGTAGAACACAAGCACAAGAAGCAAAGTGACGTTGATATTTCATCATGCACATCAACATGGAAAGGGTCACATGATGCACAAGTTACACAATAATCCATCACAAAAGCACTCGCTTCATACAAGATTGTGCTTCCCAAACAATACATTATAATGTCTCCTCAACAATATGATCCTTCCTCATGTCCATAACTATACATACCGGTCCTTAAGCTGCAACCAGGTTCAGTTCGCGTTCACGTGGTCATAGCTTGCAATCAACAACCTGCAAAAATGGAAAACAATTAGTGAATAGTGATGAAAGAAACAATTTCAAAAATGAATTCAAAAAAATAGGGGAAGATAAAGTACATGAATTGAAGTAGAGGGGAGAGGAGCTGCTACACGAGCTGCTATAGGAGGAGGAGCTGCTAAACCCTCAAAGATGGAAAACAATTAGTGAAATGGTGATGAAAGAAACAATTTCAAAAATAATTTCAAAAAATTAGGTGAAGAGAAAGTACATGAACCGAAGTAGGAGGAGCTGCTACACCAATTGCTTCGGGAGGAGGAGCTGCTAAACCCGCAGAAATGGATCAGACCACATAATCTAGAATGCAATTACTGTGAAGGCTACAAGATGAACAAATGGGACGCAAATTTCACCTCAGAAATGTCTGCAAACGCCAGCTCTAGATTGATGATGTCGATGTCCGCTTCCAAGTTTGTTTCCCCATTGACAAGCAATCTGTCGTTATCCTTGAAGCATCAAACTACCTTCCTATCCACATAACTCAAGTAGATTAGCATTCCACAAACCAACAAGATCACTTATTCCGATTTGAAGAAACAAAGAAAATTGAAGTATGAAATTGGCTTCACAAACAAGCAACAGAAACACAATGTTTCCAAGACCTTGGATGTCCCATTCACATCACTTGAGATATGAATGCTGCCCAAATTTAAAAAATCTTTCATATTCTTATCAAAGTGTACAGGTAACATTACTGAGTGATGATCAAACTACCAGCTACCAAACGACAAAGAGTGGGGCTTCCGCCTCTTTCCCCGACTTCCTATCTACACTCATCTAAACAACCGAACCAGGCTATTTGGTGCACTTTGCGAACTCATCCACACAGGCTGCCACCCAACAACCAAGAGATTGATGGAAAAAACAAACAAAACAAAACAAAAAACTCACAACACCACAAAAACTAACCGGCTCTTCCCGGCTCTACTTCGTTGCACACGCGCACCACCGGATGCGTCCTTCCTCCGATTTACTTTGTCCTGCTGCGAGGGGCGACTACTGCACTACTGCGCGACGGCAAGGAGAATGTTGTTGCGAGGGGCAAGGCGATTGCTGCGCGGGGCGGGAGGCAAGAGGCGGCACAGACCGGCGGAAGGAGACACAGCAGCTTTGCACGGAGGAGACACAGTGGAGAATGTTGCAGCGACGCTGCGAGAGGCGAGGCGAGTGCTGTGCGGGGCGGGAGGCAGGAGGCGGCACAGACAGGCGGATGGAGATACAACAGCTTTGCGCAGAGGAGACACACTGGAGAATGTTGCAGCGATGCTGCGAGAGGCGAGGCGAGTGTTGCGCGGGGCGGGAGGCAGGAGGCGGCACAGACATGCGGAGGGAGACGCTGAGGCTCTACGCGGAGAATGGCAGGAGGAGGAAGTAGAGGTGGGACCGAGCCCTAACCCGAGTCGCCTGACCAGTCCCCTCATCCGTTGTCAACACCCCTCATCCGTCGTCAACACCCCTCATCCATCGTCCATCGGGACGAGTGAGGGGGCCAATTCTCCATGGGCTTAGAAGTAGACTATGAAAGACAAAATTCACCTCCCCCAAAGACGCCCACGGCGAATTGACCCCCTCGTTGGACGTTACCCGAGGGGGCCACAAGGTGGTGGAGCCAAACTTGGTCCCTATTTTATTTTTGGATGGGGCCCTAACTACAGTAAGGGAGGATCTTCTTAGATAAATGAATACCCCAAATTTATCCCCAAAAATCCAAAAAAATCCTCTAGACCCCCCGAAATAAGAGGGCTAGAAAATTGACCCCATGCAATTAAAACAAGCCCCACCTTGGGTAACTCCCAGCGAGGGGGTCAATTCGCCCTGGCCCCAAAGACTGAGAACATGAAAATGGACGCCCAATGAAACCGGGGAGCCACCCTCTGTATCGTATCCGTATCCTACGAAACACGCGCCTGCACCGTATCCGTATCCTGTGAGGTGCCCTTAGGGTACATGAAATGGCGGAGGCCAACTAACTTAGAGCCACTCGAGAATAGTGTAGTAGACCTACAAGGCTGCCTCCTCAATGCGCTGCAGGGCCCACGCTGGTGGCCCAAGGCCCAAGGGGCACAGGTACAGGCCAACCTATACTAATTTTGGTGCTCCGAGGAGTACAATACGGGGTGGGTATCGCGGCAGACCCACGCCCCGAACAAGCGAACCGAACCCACTTTTATTCGCCCAAGTGAATAAGGAAACCCAAAATCCACAAACGGTCTAGATTGAAGAGTCTGTATGAACCTAATTCGTAGATCCGAAACCATTGTTGAGAATCAGAAACCAGTTGGCGATCTGAATCTATGGAAGCTGTTGATTTTCTTATCCGGACATATACTATTCACTTTTATATACTGTAGTGCGGATGTATCGATACTGTGGGTGTGGATCACATCAAGTTTGGTTTTGGAACACAATTAGAGTTGATTGTAGGATGACTGATGTATTGATAATGTGGATTACATCAATTTTGGTTTTGGAACACAATTAGAGTTGATGAGGATTCAGTTTGCCCTCTTTGATTGCTTCTGACTCTCTGCCACTCCACTATTGAGTTGCTTGGCCTTCTTGTTCTCCTTCACCTTCTAGTTCTTGGATCACATCAATTTTTGGTTTTGGAACACAATTAGAGATGATTATAGGATTAAGTGATGTATTGGTAATGTGGGTGTGGATTACATCAATTTTGGTTTTGGAACACAACTAGAGTTGATTAGGATTCAGTTTGCCCTCTTGGATTGTTTCCCACGGCCTCTTGGATTGCTTCTGACTCTCTACCACTCCACCATTTAGTTGCTTGGCCTTCTTTTTCTCCTTCACCTTCTAGTTCTTGCCCCCCCCCCCTCTTTGCTTTGTCCCCTTACTCTTGCTCCATCTCTATATCTCCTTGTTTATCTTCTATATGATGTAAGATACTTGTTCCAAACAATTTAGATATGTTGAAGGTGTTTAGCATATAGAGAACAATCTTGCACAAGAAGGGGCCATGAAATATATTTTGTTTTTTCAATCTCAATTGGATATAAAATATCAATCCAAATGGTGAACATAAAGATTGCTTTGATTTCTTATGGTATCAAAAAATAATTTTTGTGTATGAAAGTGCAAAATCTCATAATTTTGTGCCTGTTTATGTGGAGGAATGAATTTTTTTTCTTGCATGGTGCCTCGAAACTTTGACTTCTCTTGGTGTGAAGTTTTTGCACTATTGGAATGTTTGTATTGTAAAATCTCAAAAGAAGATATGTAAATTATGTCGATTAGTTGTATACCCTACGCGTTGGTCGGGTTTGTACATATTCAGTTCAAAATGGAGGGTGTCCAATTTTTTTGGAAAATGTAAAATATTTGTCTAAGGTGATATCCATGTAATGCCAAGGTCATCCCCTAGTAATATATAGGCAATACTTGTGTAATACATAGGTGATACCCATTGTGTCCAAACCGCTATGTTAAATAAAAAATTGGTTTGTACAGGGGTTGTCCAAACTAGACATGTACGTACACTATAAATCTTAAATGGTTTTGAATAATTTAGTAGAAAGCCAAACCAGTTGCCCTCCACAAAATTGCTTTGGGTAGCATAATTTTTTCACCAAATGTTGGAATTAGAAAATTAATAGGTTGCATTCCCACAAAGCTTTCAATAGTTCCCATATATTGTAAAATACCGAAGAGAAATGCTGAAAATTGACACCATAGGAACCTATCCAGACTCTAGAAATGCCCGTTTTGGAACTTTTGGCGTTTAATTTCTATGCATTCTTTAGTAACTTCTGTAAAGGTTGCAAACAATTTCCTTTGTTGCTACCCCTAACTCTACAATACTACCATTAAACTCTATTGTATCATGTATGGTTGCCCCAAAGTCCACCATTTGATGTTTGAAGCACCATAACTTTGTCACTATAAGTCCAAAAAAAAAGATATCCCGGCAAAGATAAACCTTGTGCCTATTCTCATTAAGATGTTCAAATTTTTTGTTTTTAAAATTAGCATATGAAGAACTTGCTCAAACTCCAAATGTACCCCACAAGTAATTAACGTCCTTTAGGCATTAGTGTGAATTGAAGTGGCCATTGTATATTGCATGCGTAACAATTAGTGTAGGTTTTTTTAGATAGTATAGTCTACATTATACGTCAAGGTAAATGGTGTAGCATAGATTGTACTAGAGCATCTCCACCACCACCATCCGCCCAACCAAGGCGGGGCGAGAGACAATGGGAAGGAACTTCTCGTACCCTAGGCCTCTTGGGGACCGCATCACACCGCGCTAGCCGAAATCCATCTCATGCAATACCCTCCCCTTGAATCGAATTTTCCGGCCTCCTAGCAATAGACATTTATTGGCTCTACAACCTCAACATAACATAATTCTTGCCCGGAAAAAGATGTCGAATGCCATCCCACGGTCAATTCCGTCCAGCCTGAACAGGGTGCGGGGTTTGGCTGGTGGATGCAATAGCCCGGGCAGAAATGCCGGGGTGCCGTCCACCGGTGGAGGTGCTCTAGTGAAGAGACATGACTAGAAATGATTTGGAACCAAAAACTACAGAGCCTAGATTTGGTACTAAAATGTAACTCATGCATAGATTCTGATGAATGTGGTTCCCAATTGTGTAGGGAGCATCATGCAGCCAACCAGCAAAACAACTTGGTGAGCGGAAAGCCAAGTCAGGGGGAGCCTCACTTTGGGAGACAACAACAACAGTCAAGCCTTGACTAGGAAGGCTCCACTGCCTTTTTCATTAAAGTATGTATATCATACTTTTTGGAAAGTGGTTAAGAGGAGTTGTAGATTAGCCCCATGGTTGGAGGGGGACGCTCTCATGTCTGGGTTGCTGCTACAATGGAGGACATGGCCGGTCATCAACGCTTTCAGGTCCCCTCATTTGTTGGGGTTATGATTTTTTTAATCTTTTTTTAATTTTTTTTTTTGGAGCAAATTAAACGAAATTCAGTTGCAAAGGAAAAAAACCAGACAAACAAGACATGCCAAGACCGGCCGCGTGAGGAGAAAGAACCAGCAACAACTAAGAGCATCTCCACTGTTTTTCAACACTAATGGAGGAGCGGGGTGGAGAGCCACATCCCTCGTCAAAATTAGCCGGGGTTCCCTCTGGAAGGGCCTCTGACCGTGCCCCCGGACAGTTCGTTGCGGGCCAGGCAACCTGCGTGGGGGCCCGAAACCAATGCAACCCGCATGGAAGTTTTCAAGGAAATTTTGTTTGGTTCGTTGATGCCAAGGGTTTGTTGATACGGGAGTGGAGGAAGTTGGAAAACCGGTGGGGCTAGTTGCGGCCCAACTCCCACCGACCTCCAAATGGTTCTCCAAACAGCTCCACCGGTGTTGAGAACCGGTGGATATGTTCTAACAACTTCTAGCCCAAGTTACACGATATGCATTACTTCCTATGGGTTGCTTTATGCTATAGTTTGGGACCAAATGGACAAATTGGCTTGTCATAGAGTATTCATTGTTGGCTACTTGTACGATTTGAACCATACCTAGACTAGGCCTAACTATTTAATGCAATTAATCCCTAAAGTTTCTTGACCATTTCACACTAAGCACACTTTGAAAGTGCTCATTCTAGGTGCAAAGATGGCAAAAAGTAAAAGAATAAAAGAGTTTTTTAAATATTTATATGATTTTTTAAAAAAAAAAACCATAAGAACTTCACACATCCAAAGACTAAAAAGTGGTTGTGTTGTGACAACATGGTTAATCCCTGAAATTTCAATTGCAAACCCAAATTACTTTTTAAATGCCTATTCTAGTGAAAATAGGGATAAAAGAAAAAGGAAAAAACACATACATCAGATTTTGAACCAAAGGATCTTGCATTTACATTCATAAAATCACATGCTCACAAACGTTCATAAACTTTGACCGCACATGTTGGAAGATTATTATTATGTTTGAAGTGATGTAAAAAGGTTCTATTTCTTCCTAGCATTGAGAGGATCAGTAAACTTTGACTTCACTTGGTGTCTATGTTTGCATTATAATAATGTCCTCAATTTTTTTGGACAAGTACCTTACATCATATAGTTCATGATGATAAATAGTGGCAAATTTGCATAGTCTAAAAATTCATCTTTTCAAATGGATTCAGAGTCTTAACCTATTAAAGGGTGCTAGAAGACCATTTATCCTATCTAAAATGTTATAATCTTTCAATCCGTGAAATAAAAAATTATTTAATAAACTCAATATTTATCTAATAATACATACAAGATCCTATAGTTAGAAGTGGAATGAGGTCATTGCTTGTGAATGAGTTATATTGGCAGTTTTTAATTATAGTTTCAAGTTGTTTATACATACACTTGGTCATGGTCCTTTAGGGGTTAAAGTCATGTTTCCATTTGACATTACTTCTGACCAAAGATCTCAAAATTATGTAAATAGATGAAGTTTTACAACGCAAGACCGAATACGGTATTCTAAAAGATAGATTGTGCATGGCAGGGTTTGTATTTGAGCACATGAACTGGTCTCCAAATTATTCACCAAATTCAATCAGTTATTTTTTTTTAAATGTTCACCTACTATACTCAAGTCCACACATAATAATTGAAGATATATTGACCAGTGTGATAGTTATACATACATGAAGGATGAGCACATTTTTTCCAATTGTGATAATGCATGTTCCCAAATGAAAACCATGTTCTTTTCAAACAAGGTCAAGATTAGGCACCTAAACCCGGTAATCACTGAAGCTTAAACTTGAAATTTGGGACGTTTCCAAAAAACAGAATTTCCTTCGGTATGTCATACATTCCATATGCAATACTGTATGTGTCGTGAACAAAAAAGAATTGAGATCTCAATTCTCGATTAACTTGAAAGTCCAACCAGCTACAGTAACATGCAGCACTGGTCACATGATGGAGGGAGTGTCTCCTCTGCTTTTGCTTGTCCTCTGAGGTTTTGATATGGATTACCTTTTACGCACACCTCCCAAGGCCCTATCCTCCACAGACACACGCTAATCCAGGGATAACTTTATTTACCCCAGTCAAGTGTTGCACCAAGGCTTAGCCTTGGGGCCCAAGGCGAATTGACCCCTTGTTGGTACTGACCCGAGGGAGCCACGAGGTGGTGGGGCCAAACCTGGCCCCTATTTTTTGTGGATGGTACCCTATTTATAGAAAAAGAAGGTTTAATAGGGTAAACAATAGCCGTAGGTCCCAAATTTGTCAAAAAACCCCCCAAAAAGCCTCTGAACCCCCCAAAAAGAAGAGGGCCAGAAAAATGACCCCATGCAATTAAGATGGGGCCCACCTCGGGTAAGTACCAACGAGGGGGTCAATTCGCCTTGGGCCAGCCTTGGGTGGGTCGGATCTCCCTATTTACCCTGGTCGAGCGTTGCACCAAGCCTTAGCCGAAGATGGTCCATTTTTCTGGACTTTTAACATTTGCCGCTCTAGAGGCTTTTTTTGGAATTTTTTGGTCGAAATAGGGGCATGCGGCCCCAAATTACCCTCGGAGCCCCCCCCCTTTTGATCAAATAGGGCCCCCTTCCATCATAAAAATAGAGGTTGATTTTGTCCCTACCATCCCCCATCCTTCCAAGCCTGAGGCTTGATGCAACGCTCGACCAGGGTATTTAGGCAAATCCGGGTAGGTCAATTTTTTTGGCCTTCTCACTTTTGGGTTCTATAGGCTATTTTTGGAAGATATTTTTTGACAAATTTGGGGTATGTGGCTCCAAAAATTCTACAAAGCCTCCCCCCATTGATCAAATAGGGCCCCTCTTCAACATAAAATAGGGGCCGGTATTGTTTCTACCCTCCTCCACCTCTCGAGCCTTGGTGCAATGCTCGACCGGGGTCAATAACATGTTTCCGAATTCAATCCATGGTAATTGAGTTACTAGGGTGGCACACGTGAAGGCGGGTTGGTCTCGAACCTACGTCCGCTGGACACAGATTGGGCTAAACCTACCCGACATGCTAAAACGACCAGCACGTCGCGTTCGCCTCCAGACACCGTTTACCTGTCATGTTAGGACCCTTGTGTGCAATCCTACTTACTGAACTCAGTCATCATGGTGTGCGAGGCCAGTGATGAATGCCCTTTGAAGGTATATATGGGAGTCATCCCCTTCCTGTCCTCCCAAACAACAAGGTTATAGGTCTTAGGGTTCATGGATCAAAGATTAAGGTTTAAGGTTTAGAGTTTATGATTCCAGATTAAGGATTTATAGGGTTTCATTTTTGAGTGGGGCTATAGGAATGGCATGGAAATGGGGACGGGAGGCAATGACAAGGGAACGGGAGGCAATGACTCCATTCATCTTCGTCCAACCCTTTAGGAGGCAATGAGGGGGTCATTTCACCCTAGCTGGTGTGCAATACGCCCCGCTACAAAATCACAACATGCTCTTGCCCTCCTTATGGGGTTCCTCATTTCTAGTGAGGCAAATATAAATCAAACAAACTCCCCCTTCACATCCCTTGTATTACAAAACTTCTTATTATTTGTCAGTAAATACAATTGGTGAATAAATACTTGGCATTGCTTACTACACCATTCACTTATATTATGTGAATTCAATGGTAATGTGGATGAAAAACGATGGGGACTACTTCAGTTTTGGTTTTGGAACAAAATTAATGTGGATACATTTCAACATGTGTCACACCGCTCACTGACACCTCACCGTTGCTCACAGTCAAATATCTTCCACTTTCCACCACCTCAATATGAGTCCACATTAATTTTGTGTCATAGTTTTGAAACATTCCACACAATTTTCTGAGGTACATGGTTTGATGTTGATTGAGAATTGAGGTGCACCATTGTAATTTGCGTGAATTGTAATTTGTGCAGGTATTTTGAAATAGTTTTATCCACATTATATGCGGTGTTTAGTGTAGTTATCTACTCTACGTCCACATAAAAATACCGTAAGTATGCAAACGAGCCAATCAGTAATTATAGAATCTTTACCATTGAAATTATCCTTCAAATATCAGAGTGCATATGGAAGACTTCTAATCATTTGGATATGCTCATATGACATCAAATGAGTAAAACTATTTAATACAAGTTTTCAATGGTGAAGAGCTCTATAAGCTTTGTGAGGAAATAATTTGAGTTTACAATGGACATAAGATCTATACATTTGACATAAAATCTCTCTCTCTATATATATATATATATATAATTAAGACCATAAGATAGTCTAAATATAATTATAGATTTGATGACATGATATTAAAAAAAACATGTTGGTATGTTAATGAAAGAAACCCAAAACTTTGAATTTTCTCTAGTTCTTGAAATAGATTAACCCCTACATGACCAAGTCTCCTATGGGGAACAAATTTCTATACTATGATTGTGATTATTTTCGATCCCTATAGAATGATTACTACCGTAGGTGAACCTCTAGTTCGGTGTTTATTAATTAGAAAAATGCTTGCCAAATTAAGTTAGAAAGTATTTAATGAAATTGCCAAAACTAGATAAACTCTATATTTACAGATTTTCACATTGGAAGACATCAAAGGAGAGTGGGGCTTGGAAAAGCCTCCCTTCAAGGTTGTGCATGCATGGAGGATTTGATTTAGAACCCCAAGGTCTGGGTTCATGCCCCACAACCATCAAATGTGCTAAATATAGTAATATATGATTTCTTGCCGAAAACTAATTTATTTTTATTTTGGATGCGGAATGGCCTTCTTTCACTTAAAAAAACTATTTGGCATGGAGGTGCCGAACTAGAGGTTCACCTACAGTACATCATCTTATGTAAGTTTAGAAGCAAATCCTTCGGTTACATTCTCAAAAAAGTTCATCATGGCATAGATTCTTCTAAAATGCCTTGTTCCTTGAGGGGTGAATGAGTGCCGAAGGGATAAAGGTATTTTTTTATTTTTTTGACACAAGCAAAGGGAGTAGATTTTTTATACAAGTAATTAACCCCTAAAGGACCAAGGCATTTTAGAGTAATTTACACTCCATTGATTATATATGCTACCAAGATGAATTGTTTGTGAATGTAACTGTAGGATCTTCTTCTAAACTTATATGAGATTATAAGACCAAAAAAAAGTGAATTTTGATTGTATGGATTGGAAGATAATTGCAGTCAAAGTGGAAAGACTTATTGGTCCTTTAGGGGTTAAAATGATTGTCCTTGATTTTGTGAGAATTATTCATTTTTATCATGAACATGAAAATCTTCTTTTTTCTATCATCATATTCTCTTATAAAAGCAACATAGATCCTTATTTGAATTTGCTTTGTATGTGGATTTAGTATCAGAATGTACATTGGCAATGCGCTTTTTTTCTTTCAAAATACCGACATGAACCTCCATTCCCTAGACGTGTTGTTTGAAAATGCTATTTCTCCTTTTCTATGTCTCTAAAATCGGTTATTGAAACAATCAACTCTGAAAGGTTTGAGAAGCTGTATTTGGGTTACAAAATGATGTTTATGTATAATTTTTCACATAAGAGGTGTTATAATTGATGTATGTAATTCATGTTGAAATAGATTTTTTTAAAAAATTGTTCTTTGCTTTGAGTTTACAGGTACCTATAAATATTTATAATGAGAGATCATCCAAACTATTACCTGGGTCAAGTGTGGTTGTTCTAATATTTGGATTTGGAGCTAAGTAATTTTACTTATTTATTTATAACTAATCTTCTTAATCCCTAAATGAAAATAGTTCGGAGGTGGGCTTTGCAAATCTTGAGCACCTTTCCATGGTTGCAGTTTGTGTTTACAATTCTTGAGATTTTGTACAAAGATGCAATAAGACAAGAGGTACATGAGAATATAATTTATTTTCATCATACTCTATTTTATTTATTTGTTAGTTTTTTTTTTTTTTTTGGTCACCTTAAAGAAAAAATTGTTGAGTGCAGGCACGTCAGGCAACTCCAAAATCTTTTGCAAGGACACTCTTTCAAATGTGCTATTTTCAATACTAGCAAATAACTTCCCCCCATATTGTCAGAGAACATTTCATACCCTATTATCTTTCAATCTGTGCGGTTAAAGTTTATGAAATTTTGTGAGTATATTACTTAATAAATCTTAATTGAGATCCCACGGTTAAAATTAGAAATAAGGTTATTGTTTTCTTCCTTACTCATTGCACTAGAATCAGGAGTCTTAAAGTGTTTTTGGTGTAAAATTGTCAAAGAAACTTAGGAGTTAATCTATTTTTGAAAAAGGCAGTCTAGTAACAGCTCCTGATAAACCGACGTACAGTAAATGGTGTACGTAGAAAAAAAATCGTGTTACATTTCTTTAATGCCTGATTGCAGGAATGAAGAAAAAATACAAAGATCCATTCTGACATCCAGCATTGAATAAAAGAATCCAAAAATCACTGAACTGTAGAGCCTAAGACCTGAATGCAAAGATGCTATTCTCCAAAATTGTCATTATTATTTCTCAGTAGAACCAAATAAAAAACAAAAAGGCAAAGAAGAATGAAAGTGAAAACTGTAGCTAAACCCTGGATAACATACCTTCAAGCAACTCCATTATTGGGTGTTCCATTTATATTAGGTATTATTCAAATTTAAACTCACACAAAATACTAAAACATTAGTGTTTTTCTAAAAGTGCTTCCCAAAGAGGCAAGCCAAGAGGAATATGGTGCCAGACGGAACCCGTTATCGACCCTCATCGACGGTGGGTTGGGAGGCTAGGCTTGGGGGAGCAGTTGGTTGGCGCCCAACCCTGCTCACCCTGCTCGGGACCTGTCACCGTCCTACTACAATGTCTCCCTTGCCTTGTCGACACCTTGCCACGGTGGCCTAGGGTTTTCCATCAGCAGGTGCTGCCAGACACGTTGTGAGCGGCTTTAGGGTTTTGAGGTTGTGAGGTTGTGAGCAACGACATTCTGAGATTGTGAGTGGCGACGTTGTGAGGTTGTGGGAGGTGTGGGTGAGGTTGTGAGGTTGTGGGAGGTGTGGGTGAGGTTGTGAGGTTGTGAGAGGCGACGGCGGAGGATTGTGAGAGGTATGGGTGAAGTTGTGAGGTTAAGAGAGGTGGTGCATTGAAGTGGTTGTGAGGTTTTAGTGCATGGTGGTGAGGTTGTGAGCAACGGGGTTGTGAGGTTTATGGTGGGTACTATTAAGCTTAATTCCGGCGAGGTTTAGGGTGGTTAGGTTTTGCGGTGAGGGAGGTTGATAGCGGCAATGTGTTGGAGATTGAGTAGGAGAGGACGGAAGAGGTTGAGACGCTTGGCGGGGGTTTTGTACCCGCGGCAAGGCGTACGTTATTCGAAGGGCCGGCGTCCGCCTACTCTGGACGACAATGACAAAGGTCAGAGTCCGGCCCGGTAGCGTACACAACTATTGCGCGGGCATAGATCGGGAGGCAGAACATTGTCTGGACACACCGCATCCGGATTGCAGAGCGGATGGCACGATTGCGATGCGGGAAGTACGTTGAAGGACATATGACCGTGCAAGGTGATCGCTGATCGGGAGGTGGGAATACTTCCATGGAATGCAGCAGAACAAACTACCATTGCGCAAACGTCTTGCTCCTATGTTTTTAGGGGTATCAATATGTACAAAACGTTTTTAGAGGTATCAATATGTAGAAAACGTAGGTTTTGATATCTAGAAAAAGGATTTAAGATATGGAGAGATCTGAGTATGGACACTTTGAGTATGGACATGTTTGAGTATGGACATGTAAATCCAAATAAAAAATAAAATAAAATTTGGAACCGTGGTTTGTTGCAATTCGTCTCTTGGCTTTCCCTTAGTTTGTTTTCTTCATTCTGTCTTCCTTCTTCCTTTCATAGACATCTTTCCTTCTTATCACCGTGCATGGCACTTGTCGTATGTTACTAGGAGTTTGTTTCACAAGAAAAATTTTAAAACAATTAATAAATGAAAAATAATTTTGGAACTGTGGGTGTTGCAATGCATATGTTCACATTCCATTAGAGGCTTTTTTTTGTTCACCCTTCCATATTCTTCTCATGGACACCTTTCCAAAGACTTGCCTTGTGGATGGGACGCGGTCATTTTCCTACGCCCACCGAATTTGCAAAAAGCCTTTCTTCGTCTCTTGCTTCCAAATATCTTATTAATCGGAAGTGGCAATTGAGACGCCGGGTCAAGGGCTCTAGGATCAGCCTTGACCTTGATGTCGAGGAGTTGATCCTAAAACCTGTCCCGACAGTGAATCTTCCAACCTAAGCCCTGGAACAATATCACTTCCGATTAATGCGAGAAAATACAAAACTTCATTAAACCTATCGGGACTACAAAAACCTGAAACCTCACTACCACTTCAATGCACCACCTTTCTTCACCTCACAACCTTGCCCCAACCTCCTTACAACTTCACCCACACCTTTCACAATCCTTCGCCATTGCCACTCACAACCTCACCCGCACCACTCACAACCTCACCCACACCACTCACAACCTCACCCACACCACTCACAACCGCACCCACACCACTCACAACCGCACCCACACCACTCACAACCTCACAACCTCATCCACACCTCCCGCAACCTCACAACATCGCCTCTCAGGACCTTAAAACCCTAAAGCTTCTCACAATATATTTGGCAGCGATCAATGATGGGAATTCCTAGGCCATCGTGGCGAGGTGTCGACGTGGCAGGGATGACGTGGCGAGGGTGACACGATGGCAGGACGGGTTTAGAACAGGGTTGGGCGCCGAGCCAACCGTGCCTCCAAGCCTCGCTTCCCGACCCATTGTTGTCGGGGGTTGATAACGGGATCCGTGCCAGACCGTATGAGGAATTTTAAAAAAAAAGAAAGAGAGCATGAGGAATTTCATGCCCCTTTGTTCTGCTCCAATGAAATGCTTGACAATCGATGCTTTTGGGCCCTATCCCATGCAAGCTAAAGCTCCGCCATAGTACCCTAAGTTCTCAAAGAGTTGACCAATAGTTCCCCCGCACCTTTCCCAAGCCAAGTCACCATGTGCATGTGGTCCCAGTTACTAACAAAAGACCCTAGGATTTGGGGTGACTATCCAGTGTATTTTGGTGACTTTTAGGAAAACTCTATTTAGGATGAAGTGAAAATGAGAATATTTTATGTCATCAAATCATGGGAAATTGTAGACATATATGAGCACAGTTTCATGTGATTTCACTAAAGAAAACAATTGGGTTACTTAGAGATAAAAGAAGTACAAACCTTTGTTTTGATTGTTTGGATTTTTCTATTGACATAAGAGTGAATCATTAATAAACCAAAGTGTGGTTTGTGACTTTTGAGTCTCTCTACATTGCTTAATTGTTTTAAATATATGACTTATTTTACCATACCTCTAAAAGTTGGTGTAGATTGTGGAGGTATAAAATTTAGAACTTTTGTAATGCAAAACTTTGAGATCAAGTGAAGTCAAAAGTCTGCTAATCCTTAAAACGCAAAGAAGAAGATTTAATTTTTCTTCTCTTCAAACACTATTTTCTAATGTGATAGTAGAAGAATAATTTTAAAATGGAGAAGAAACACAAGGAGCCTTCCAAATTGAAGGCAATAGGAAATCGTGAAATCCATCAAGTCACTACATTAACATTAACTCCTAAAAGACCACCTGTCCATTTGGGGGACAATTTTTTCCCATTGACTATAACTATCTTTCTATCTATACTCTCACAAATTTGTACCACATTCTCATGTAAGTGTAGACGAAGATCCTACTTTTGACAGTTTTTATTTTTATCAATGGAGTAGAAATTCCTCGAAAATACCTTGGTCCTTTCCGGTTAATTAGAGATGGCATACACCAAAAATTGAATTTATGGAACAAGTCAATCATACGGTAAGAGTGGTCCTCCGGGTTCAAAGTATGTATGTTCCTCCCATAGAACAATGTCCATTTGGTTTGCATAAAATTAAAAAAAATTATGTTCAAGGAGCAAGTCATCATGCATGCATGCAGAGATTCCATACATGCATGCAGAGATTTTGGATGCATAAATAATTCCAAATGGTTATCCTGGTCACTTTTCCATAAAATGACCAACAAAGAGTACAGACATCATTCTGTCCATCGATGTTAGAGAGACACTGCAAATTGAGACTATTTTGTAAATTGTTATACTTCATATGATGGGATCCAAGTACTGTAGCTTCATTCCGGGGCTTCCATATGCAAAGTTCCTCGTATAATTGCAAGTTTTCAGCATGGGTGGGTCTAGAACGGCCCCGAATTTCATCTTCTAGATACTTTGTACTGGCCAAATTTATCAAAATGAAATGATTCATAGAGTGAAATATTCGGATAAGGACATGGTCCATATTCCAGTAGGTTCCATATGAAATGCTCAGGACATGGACACATGACCAAATACCTTTCTCCATCCTCTCTAGCCTCATCCAAACAATGTCATTTGAAAGTCAGGCACATTGAAGTCCAAAAAAACAAAATTAGCCATTAACGCAATTAGCTAATGGGTTGTATTTGTATTTAAACCTAGTTGAATTCAAAGATTCCCTTTTCATTATCGGACAAATTCTTGAAAAAAAAGCAACACTCAAAATCACCACCAACAACTTAGACCCAAAAAAAAATTCTCTAAATTATATTGTTATTTTATGTTCTAACCCCTAAGAGACCAAGTGTACCTGCAGGGTCCAAGTCTTTCCACTTTGATTGCAATTATCCTCCAATCTACACAGTCAAAATTCACAATTTTTTGGTCACATCATCTCACACAAGTTTAGAAGAAGATCCTACAGTTGCATTCTCAAAAAGTTCATCTTGGCAGCATATAATCAATGGAGTGAAAATTCCTCTAAAATGCCCCGGTCCTTGAGGGGATAATTATGTTATGTGAATGAACCATAACATATATAAAGCAGAAAATACTAAAATACCATCATGTATAAATATAGGCCTTGACTTGTTCCCTAACACTGCTACTGTGGTGGAACATATCCTCAATAAATAAGTGCGCCCCTTTTTTGTCCCCCAGAGTATTAAAAAAAGAAGAAGAAATGAGGGGGGCCCCTTGGAGCCCTCTGAACCGGTGAGTGCCCCACCCATGACCGTGTGGGCCCCCTTATGACCGAGGATTTTATTAGTTCATTCTCCTCCTCTGCACGTGACTCCCGTCCGCGTGGCGCCCCCTCATTGGCCTAACCTCATGTACTCCAAGGGTAGTATCTACACTCAACCCCTACCACTTGGTCCCTAGTTTTCTAGAGCTAATCATGGGGGTAGGGCCTTTATTCATGTTTTGGTGGGGGGATAGGGTTGTCCCCCCTAGGGCGCTATTTGTGTCATGGGACCTTTTTAAAAAATTATCAGTTGTTTTATCTCTTAACCCCTGAAGGTCAGTGGGGGACCATGTATACGGTCATGCTCTTGACATTCAAAAAATGTACTAAAATTTAGCAAGACAAGCACGTTTGGATTGAAAATTCTTCCACTACCATCTTCCATCTCAACCTTGTCATGCTCAGATACGACACCATACATGTAGAATACTTTACCATTTTGCAACTTCTCAAGCATGTAGTAGGTGCAATAATGATCTTAATTAGAACTATCTTCAACATCAATTTTTGTGTGTCAAATACACAGAAAATATCATGTTGCAACTCAAATGTGGCTTCTCAGACCTTCTAAAGTTAAACGATGCATTGGGATTGTTCTACAGTGAGTGTAGAATGTAGAGATTGTACTAAAAATTTAGCAAGACATACACCTTTGGATTGAGTAGTACCAATTCATATAAGTTGAATTTTACTATTTGATATAAGTTGGTATTGTAGATTTGTACCATGGTTGTCAAAACCACTACATTTTTTTTTTGAGTTTACAGAAGAAAAAAAGAACGTAGAATAAATTATTTCTTGATGTTATTTTTTAATTTTTGGTTTAACTGATACCACTACAATGATTACAAATAAAATAAATAATTATCAGCTGTTTATCATTCTAGATAGATATTCAATCTTGCTACTAGCACACAATACTACATGTCAACAAAGGTTCATTCTTCTACGGAAACTAGAGTTTATATTGTGTTCATGGATGATCACGTTTTCACAATGAAGATAAACTGTGTGGTAACCAACCAAAGTCCATAATCGACACCTATAAAATTGAGGTACATCCAACTCACTTCCATCCCATCACCACCCATTCAATTCTAAATAGAGGTTCATCTATTGGCTGCCACCAGCTAAACTTGGAAGTACACTTTATAAATTCATAACTAATTCCTATTTTATCGGAAAAATATAAAACTACTTGGGTAAATTTATTGATTCTCTCAGCTAACACTGAAAAACAATTGTATTAATGTTTGCTCTACCATACTTGTCTGTTATTAGGGCGGGGGATATATATTGGAGCACCCTTGAAATGTGACTTGATTGATGACTACCGAAAGGCAATGAGTGTAGAAATTGCAACATTGGCCAAGTATGTAGAGATCCAAGGATGCCTTCAGAGGTACTATTCCTCAACCAGCTGCTGGTTTCATGTGGAGCCCAGACTCATCCTAATGGTATCCAGCAATTTACCACCAATCAAAATCCGTGCTTTTCGCCTGCAACAACCAGGTTTATGGTTTCCAGAACCCTAAACCCTAAACCCTAACCCTAACTTGTGGTCTTTTTGCCGGTTTCATAAATGTTCAAGTTGGGATAACAAGCAGGCCAAAAAGCAAGTGGTTAGTTTCCTTTTTTTCCACCTTAACAGAAGCTGTATCCTTTCTTTTCTCCACCTCTTTTTTCCTTTTCCAGCGAGACAGGGTACTTTTTAAGACCTTTTGCTTCACTTCGCCATGGATTTGCCCTACCTTTTTGGCTCCCCAAACCCCACTTGCAAGACGCCCTCATAAATCCAAAACACAAAAAAATTGGAGCTAAGATCGGAGGTTCATAACTGATCATGAAACAGTTGATCTAGACACTAGAGCAGCCAATATTACAGGATCAGATTGTCAGTACCAAATCACGAATGAATTTGAGAATTGAAAGAGCTTGCAACAAACTCTCCATGCATGGAAACTGTATTCTAGACTGTGTACCTGGTACTTGAAAGTGCATAATGAAAAGGAGCACACCACCACTCTTTTGACCCACGGATCAAAAATTGCAATCCAGATCCCATCGGGTAGGTGAACATCCTTTCGTACCACAATCTAACCATCTCTTTAAACCCTACCATGTGTGACATATTCTGCGCTGATTCATTCTGATATTTACCCTTTTCCTTCACTCAAACGTCAACGTTCTGTTGAAAACTAGTGAGCAACCAAGTAAAGCTTAAATATACACAACTTAGTCTTGAATATACATAACTTGAAGCCGAATTATACAGATTAAGGGTACCTGCTTTTAGATCCTGCTGAGATTTTCTCAGGAAGGAACCACCGTCTTCTTTTGCATCCTGATACTGTTTCACACTTGGATGACATTTGTGAGCTCCAAGATGTTGATGGAAGCGATGCCGACAAGGCACACGACACCGAACACGCACATCCCAACCACTGCTGCCTTCTTGGTGGCGCCCATGTCCTCCTTATGCAATCTGGCCACCAATGCAAGGTGTTGGTTCATGTGGGTGTGCACTCGATAATGGTGTGGTACAAACAGACATCTCAGCATCTTGCAACTATTCTCCACGAAATAATTCTAGACCCATATAAGTTTCTTGTGTCTAAAGGGTGAACTTTGTAGTTGAGATGCTTACTTGTAGTAGAAAAGGGAAGGCAAGAGAAGGGACACTGAGACGGAGCACACGCCTCCAACAATAGACTCCACGCTTCCCAGCACATTGTACCTGGACATGATTGAAGGACCTGGTTGTTAGATTCAGTAGAGCTAGAGGTAGCAACACACAGAAGTTGGTGTGAAAAACGTACGCAAGGATGGCCACCATGTAAGCTAGGGCTAGCACCACCGTCCTTGCAATCAAATCAGGTACACCTGCATGACAACACCGCCCCAATTTGTGAGCAGATAATACACTACCAGAGGCAACTCAACCTGGAAAATAAGAGCAGATGTGATGGTAAACATTCTTTGTGATCACATCAGAAGAGGTGGTTTTTTCATGTACCTGGGTGATGGGAAGTTGCGGATCTGGAGATCATGTCCACTATCAACTCGGCGATAACATAAATGAGAGCCTGCATTCAAAATAATCACACAAAGTAAGATTAAGACCAATCAGGTCAACAGTGATAGCATATATATATATTTCCTGTGGCTTGCTAGAAAAGTAGACGACATTTGTAGAGGAAGGGTAGCTCATTAAAACAAATGGGAGATGTATGACGAGTTCAACCGAGAGAAGAGAGAATTCATGCTATTTGAAGCATGCAATAACGTACAGGAATTGTCGAGTAAGCGCTCATTGCCACCAGCACGGTCACCACCTCATTGATGGTTATTCTTAGTTTCCCAAGCCTCAGCAAAACGAACCCTGTGACTCCGGATGCTTCATTCAAGTTGGCAGTCACCAACACTTGAGTAGCGCCACCGAAGTAGAAATACGAGATAGACCCCATTATAGCATACCTGACACCCATTTTTTCTTATTAGCAGTTGAATGGGTGCGCTGGAATGCTACAATGGACACATTCGAGAATGGAATATGCCTTGCAAACCTCTAATGAACAATTTACCACGAGATTTATGGAGGAAGACGTACAAGAGGAACATGGAACAAAAAGCCACGTTCAAGCAGTGCTCAAAATTCTGTGGATTCTTCATACTTCTTCGCATCGAAGGCAAGCCCGCGTGACCTGTGAAAAAAGTCAGGACCAACCACTTCTCCAAAAACTTGTGTATTTTCATAGCCAACATGAGCTACAACTCTAGTGGAAGCGCAGAAGATTATCAAACGAGAAACCAGGCATAATGTTTCCATGCTGAAAACATACTCAATTCATGATAGAAATGGAGTTTATACCAGAGAGGGAGACAACCAAGATGCCGGTTGCGATGGGTAAATGTGCCCAGTTGACATTTTCATGAACAGAACTAGAGGTGTCATGCACTGCCTCACGATTTGGATCCACCGCATATGATATCACCACCACTGCAGACAGAGTCGAGGGGTTAGCATCATCTTGTACATAAAAAGTGGTGATGGAAGAAACCACAAACACACCAACCTGTGGTCAGCAGCAAAGACGACGACACCCCGGAGACGCTGATGGATGTCAGCCGTGAAAAAGTCCGAATCCAGATCGCTGGCAGCATGATCACAGTGCTTCCTATGATCACAGCATCTCTGGAAAAAACAGGAAGCTCTTCTTCAAAACACATTCTAAAGTGCACTGGAATTCTCTTTCCTTGCAGATAGAATCCATGATCTATCTTCTAAGTACGCTCACCTTGAAGATAAGCACATGGAACCTAGACACAAATTCCCTGAAGGCAGAAGCATCTCAATGGACTGCCACACAATGATCAAGCACATGCAAGATGCTCCAAAAAACTCCGCCAACGCCATCACCATCACCTGCTCTTCCCATAAAGGAGTAAACAAATCTCCTCAGTCATTTGATAGGAAAAATTAGTACAAACATTACTAGAGCCCTGAAATTACAGCCCTTGGAGAAAATGCAAGCAGCAAGAGCTTGTGGAACCACAGAGTCAGCTCTTGTTGATTTTGTTTCAAAGTGAATTCAATGCACATGAGAGGTTGGCACATACCATCCAGTGACCCAGGTTGCCCATTGCTGTGGTGCCCAAATTAGGGTAGGATTGCACCACATTTCTGGGCATCTTGTCAAATGACCAACATATGAGCTTAGCTGAGTAAGAAAAGATACAGCTCACCACTGCCAACACCACCTACACATTCCATTTGACGAATTAGCAACCATCGGCAATGGATAATAATGGTTCTGAAGTCTTTCTGCAGTCACCCCAAGTTTCAATAAGATACCCTCTCTTTAGACTCAGTCTAAATAGCTGTTATATCATTAGACGAGCTTAATGATAAGTGAATTGTGAGCTCTTGAATTGCAAGCTCTTCCCTAAGCTCACAGTTCACTTAACCCTACTCCTTCAATGCAGGTTGGTGGTCTCTAAACTCAATTCAAAGTAGTTTGAAGAGTTTGCAAAAGACACCATGAGTTTCAATGCTTGACAATTCATGCGCAGGTCAGAATCCAGAAAAGGTGTAGAGTATTGTACCAAGCTGATCCAACCGCCGAGACGAAAAGCATAACCCAAGCTCAGCAACCCTACACCAACATACAGATTCACCTACATTCACCTCCACAATTTAGACCACGTCCTAAACACAATCAACAAAAGTTAGAAGCGCTGGAAACCGAACCGAAACTAGGGCAAAATGCTGGAGCTTTACGATGTTTAAGATGGTCTGCGCATCGGATTGCAGCGCGCCCACCGGACCAACGTCGTCAAAGGACTCCAGAAGCTCCAGCTTCGATGTCGACGGCGGAGAGCACGATGTTCGACTGACCTTCTCTTTAGCACCTCCGACCCACTCCCCATGTTCCTCCTCATCCGAAGACGTCCCTCCCAACAGCGGCTGCTTCGTGCCATGATCCTCCACCTCTACAATCGCCGCCATATCTGTCGCCAGAAACCCATTCAGCTCACTCATCCGAACCCGAATTCCACCATCACAGACTTGTCAAGCAAAGAACATCCGCAACTCCTCTAGAAACACAAACGGAAATGCGAGCAGATCATCTCACCGTTCAGACCTCGAATTGCAGGCTCTCCTCCACAAATGCCTTCACCTCCTCCTCAGGTAATTGTAGACCCATCTTTTAACCGATGATCACGCAAAGTGCGAGTTGCGTGTCGCGTCCAACTCCAAAGTCTGTGCATGCCAGCCTTTCATGATTTTCTCACCTTCCCGTGTACCGATTGATTTCCCGCTGTGCACATCGATGAAGGTGTCCTCGCTTGCAACCTCAAGGCTGTACGTTCAGTTGCCGTGGCTATGGCGTGAAATCCAGGTTTAGAAGTTCACCGCAGATTGAATGCGGGCGAGGAAGGAGTGGTGACCTCGTTTTCCAGAACGCACACATTCTCTCTGATTTTGGATGTTTTTTTTAGGGTTTTTTAGGGTTTTTTAGGGTTTAGGGTTTAGGGTTTTTATAGGGTTTAGGGTCACTGTGGACATTGATTGGTATTGCTATGTTTTATCAAACGAGCGGACAACAATGTTTAGTGTCTTTGTTAGTGGGTGTTAGTCTTAAGTGAATGTCAGGGTCTCATGTGTGAATTTCTCATGATTTTCACATAATATGTTAGGCGTTGCAAACGTGCATGTTGTTTTGTGTGAATATGTTTTGTGCATGTAGTGTAATATGCCAAGGCTATAGCATTATGACATAAAATTGTCATATTGACATTGTCATGTCATTTCGATATCAATCTATTGTCAATTTTACTACTACCATCTTCATGTTATTTTGATGTCATTTTGTAACCATTTCAACTTATGTCTTTTTCATGTCATCTTGATACTATCTTGATAACATGTTCATGTTACTTTCATACCATTTAGACTTCTATGGTTTTAATGTAAATTTCATATCATTTGAATATATTGATGTCATTTTGACATTAGAACTAGTGTTGGATTGGCCTCTCATTAGAGAATCAAAGAGATTTATGATCCTTGAATTTTTCTTAGAACCAACAAAACCCAAACGGAAGAGACTCTTAAAAATGAAGCAAGTGGCCATCAAAGGGACAAGGAAATGTGTGTGTGGAAGAGTACACGTTGATCCATTAGAAGAAGAAATTAATCATTGTTGAGACTTTTTGAAACGTGCAATTTGATATTTATTTTTTATTGTTGTTTTTTGCTGCATATTGGACACAGAAGAACCTTTTAACTAAAATGGAGAAACATTTGCTCCCCGCTCATGCACCCAGAAAGCAGGTTCCAGGGACCTAACCCTTGTTTTTTGGAGCACTTTCTAGAAATTCGTCCCCTACATGCTGACCATACCGTCATGTAAGTTCAGGATGAACCAAATTTCTCAACTAAATTCTGAACCAAATTTATGAACCAAATTCTGAATCATGTGCGTCGATCAATTGTTGCCCATGATCTTCATGACAAGTTGACAAGAATACCAACATGCCAACACAGAATACGTGAGTAGAGTCAACTTAACAACATTCTTATCAGTACAACATACTCGTAGAGAAGAGATGAGTAGAGTCATCTTGAGGGTGTGGTAGTCAAACTTGTGTTTCTGTATTATTTTTTGCTTATTCGATATAGCTGGTTGTGGTTATCAATCTGTTGTATACAACAATCTTCCTTTACACGACAAGTTATGGTGACATACGAACCTCTCTCTAAATCCAAACTAGTATTTAATGGATATTCTTAACTTCTCTTGCAAAGATAGGCAAATAGAGTGGAGAAACAAAGTGTTGAAATGTTTGTACAAGGTAGAAATTCATAAATGAAAACTCAAGGCTAGAAGTGCATGTTGTTTCATAATATATATGTTCTTTTCCAATGTTATTGAAGCCTGCAACACCAAGTTCATTATATTGGGAGATTGAGAGCCTCCCAAAATAATATTTGAAGCAAATGTTTAGTGAATTTGTAAAATGCAATTTGTCCAATATCTATAATATGGGTACATATTCAACTTGAGTTGACCTGAAAGTGCACAAACAATTACTATCGGGAAAACCATTTATACCTTTTAAAGTCCTCGAAATCTCCCAATATAATGAATATGGTGTTCTGCTTACTATCAACCTCTTAACATGTAATATATGTATTATATAATGAACATGTATTATATAATGAACACATGTTGTTCCTTGCCCATGAAACCTGTGTTTATCATTGATGCAATAGCTCGTGAATGCAAAATTAGAGCTCCTCTCTAATAGAAACCACATGAATGATGCACATAATGAACCAACGCAAAACTTACCAAGCTGTTCAAAGTAGTGAAAACTTGGATTGAATTTATGTGGTATGAAAATTCCAATCAATAAGTAGAAGCAATTCGACCACAACATACACTTGCAAATATTGGACATGCTATAGCAAAGTGGGAGAGAGCCCATTCTCATATTATTTTGTATAATTGCAACATGTAAGTTCTCCTGTACAATTCTAGTAAGAAGGTGCCCTCCAGATTGGAGTTACAACCTGCATATTCTAATGAGCATATAATCTTGCTTTGGTGCTCTTGGCTGATGCTTTGGTGGTGTAGAGGCATTGGTACCATTCCATGACTGCTTCATTTTCGTCACACTCAACGCACTTGACCTCCACAGAGTTGGCAAACCGCAAACCGGACATCGCTTCCTTTCTCAACGAAACCGAACTTGTAGAAGAAGCTGGAAGTGGGCTCTCCAACAGCTTCTTCAATCGCTTGGCTTTCATCTGGAACGCCTCACACCTTGGGCACTTGTATGCGTAGTACTCGTCGTTGCCAAGATCAATGCGAGGATGGTGTTGCTCTTGCAAAGCCTGGACTTCCTTGTCATGCACTTGGGTCAACCAAGAGAGAGGAGCTGTAGGCTCCATTGCGATGACTTGAGAATAGAAAGGTCAATGAATAACAATAAAAAGAAATCACTTGGTGAAAAATGAGGGAGAGAGAAGACTCTGAATGAGAGAGATAGACTGAGAATACGAGGCAGGGCTCGTTGGCTTTGCATTTATATACTAATCGGAAATGGGAGGGCTCTTTTACTTTTGTTGCTTGGGAGGGCTCTTTTACTTTTGCTGCTTGGGTGTCCTTAAGTGGAACTGTTGTAAGAGAGCAAGAGTGTGCTTAGGTGGAGCTATATTTAGTAACTACTGAAGTACTTAAGTTAGATGTGCTTAGATGGAGTTATTACTTGGAAGCATGAATCAACATCCTACTATTATTGACCAAACTTTTACTTCAACATTTTTAACTTTAATAACTTTTACCTTTACTATTCAAATTTGAGACGTATGTTTTGGAAGTAGAGCGGAAAGGCATTTTACTTTTCGGGGCTTGTGTTGTGAGGAGAGGCATTCGGTTGGTATGAGAAGTCATGCTGGTAATAGACTTGATCGTACATTGTGTTTAAACCGATCTGCTATTATCCGACACCTATCTTGCAAAATCAGAGGGGCATAATGTTTGTCCACTCATATGGTAATCAAGGCTTATTCAGGAGAGACGCCAGCCTGCTCACATTTCCAGAGTTGGTATGCAAGGCCAACACTCAGAAATCTGATAAAGTTCAATGGAAGGACTTCACAAGAGTATAATTGCACAAAACGGAAAAACCAGGTATGGCTAGTAAATTCTGCAAAAAATGAATTCGAAAACAAAAACTAACAAGGGTGTAATCAAAAACCAAAAAAATCAGAACCCTTCTAGAGTAGAGTTCACGAGATCTGTTCTCAAAATTGGGTCATGCCAGGAGCGCTTTAAAACCGGCACTAAGGAAAGTTAGGTCATTCCTGCCATGTATCGTTTTTTCAGGGCGTGCTATCTTAAGTACTCCGTTGGCCATCACAAACGATGTGGATGGACCTGTGTCATGTTTTCGCTCATCACTTCATCCAGTGTGCTGCTAGGACAGGAAAGAGACCCTCGAAACGTTCTTGCACGGGACAAGGAGCTACATCACCGAGGGATTCACTTGGTTCCCGAAGACATTACCTCTAGTCATGGAATTGGCATTTATCAGAGGGCTCGATTGCAGAATGGCCAGCTGCTTGCTGTCCAGTCGAGCTTTGAAAATGTTGGGTCCTATGAACTCAATCAGCTTGGATACACAAAAGCCCGATGCATTCTCCGAAAGTCTCTGCATGCATGACACGAGGAAAGTTCAGGACAAACGGAAATCAACTCGTCTCTAACTGAACCAAAGCAGGGGAAGAGTTCATATCCGAGCAGGCCACTCGAAACCGCTTCGAAAAACACATAGAAATCCAGATCAAACCACAAAAGAAAAAGGCATGGAAAGAAAGTTTACCTGGCCGCAGGTCAAAGCCGTGAAAAGAGGGTCGATGAATAGTTCCAAGTATGGTTTGAAAGTTCTCTTCCCTATGTTCTGTAAGAGGAACATGGAAACTATCAGTGACACGGAAGGCCCTGTAGTTGATTTCTGACCATGTCTTTAAATGCATCCAACTTCACTTCACATTCGATCTAGACAGGAAACTCAAGGTCACAAGTTAACGTTAGCACACACCTGAGCAATGGAAGGCAGGAGTCTGTAAAGAGTTTCCATCAAACTGTGGTATTGCACATATCCCGAGCTCTGGGCCTGTTAATAAAAGCAGAATTAGAGGCAATCGTTCCAATTGTTAACACAAGAATGAACCTACTCTTGTTTTAAAGAAAAAGTCAACATTACTAATTTCTGCAAGTGATAAGTGGCCACCTAATGTTCCTTTTATGAAAAGGGAACCGAGATGATATACATGCTAGAAAAAATGATTACAACTACAAATAAGGATTCATTCAGAGATCTTCGTGTTCAATAAATAAGTACGTCATGTAATGCACCAAACTCTAGGAATATATCCGTTCATGATAAAAAAGCAACCATATAAGCAAGAATATACACATAAGGATGAGGGAATCTGATCACGATTCAATTCGTTTAGGAATGTACCAGCTGCACTAGAACTGGCAAGAACTTGGCTGCACGATCAGGAGCCACAGCCGACAGCTCTCGTAGTAAATAAATGCCCCCTTCGGATTTTTCCCAAGGTTCACTCTCCCTAGCAAATCCGTAGTCCTCACAAGCCTCTACCGGCTTCGGCAAAGTGATGGCAGATACTGTGCCCTGCAACAAAATGAGACATCTATTTAGAGGGAAAGAACATGCAAAGTCTAGTGTAAATATATGTAATCCACACGGACTAAAAATTATCTTCCACACGGACTAAAAACACGTCAACTAAGTGACATTGGAGAGATAAAGAATGAGATCAACACTTCAGAGGTGAGTACATTCACGGTATCTTCTGCTGAAGACACACGTCCATGCTGTCTGCAGCACCAACACAGACCAACCCCGTTCCACAATCACAAAATAGACAGCAAGAGCCTTGCGATTTGATACCAGCAGACTAATGAACATGTTCTTGTACAAATAAACTGAAACGAAATATCCTATTCAGAATGCACCATGAACAAACACATGGTATGATTTGCTGATCTAGACTGGATGTAAATTTTCTCGGGACAAAAAAACTTACAGTTTTGCTTCAGCTGAAGTGCATTGAGTGATATGTTGAGAACCATGGCAGCTGCAGGGTTTATCCACTTGCTGCTTTGCTTGAGGCAAAATCTCTTGGAGTACTACAACTGACTGCATGCACAGAACAAAATATTGCAATTTTATCAGCTTCCACGTGAATCTGTGCATCATTTGTCTAGATTCGTGTGACAATCATGCTTCCTTCCGTACAGTAGACGGCGTTTAATTCCTACTTTAAATCTGACAAACCTCTTGCCTTAGCTTGTCGCAGCAACAAATTTTGTTGCTCTTTCCATAGAGTAAACGTGAGGCCAAAAACGGAAAGCCAGGGAAAATAGCTAACCTTCTCAATCGTCTCTTCAAAACTGCGCATTGCACTTCCTAGAGTAAATGCTGAATTCTCACGGACATTTCTCACGTCTGGAAATTCAGTCGGTTAAGGGGTCTAAACCAGTCGTTATAAACATTCTGAAGACTACGTTTTTTAAAAAGTCAATAAATCATAATAATAAACATTCCCGTTTGAATTTTAAAAATCGTCTCAAAACTAAGTTTTTAGAATATTTCAAAAGTTTGGATACTGTCTGCCAGATGAGCGAACCACAAGACGTAGAGTTGTGGCAGTAACTTCTTCACTTCCTCAGGGTAACCCGTAATTGCTTTTCTCATTGCTGCACATGACAAATTCACATCCACAACGACCTTCACGATGAGAGAAGATGCAAATCGTGTCGCAGTTAAAAAAAATCTCTACAAAACTCATAAATTCATGCATGACTTCCTTCATGCATAAGAGTGTTTCAAACTCATTATGGTTAATCACTTGGTATCAGAAAAACACCTACATTATTTGCAGGCCAATGACCAGCTGCCAAAAGATCTCTTCTATGAATAAGAAACAGCACAGAAAGTTCTGCACAGCAAACTGGAAGCAGATCCTCTCGAATCGTGACATATGCTACACGCCCATTTGAATTTGCGCTAAGAGCACGGATCTATGAATTCGATTGATAAGTATGTTCGCAAAGCACATGAATAAGTGCTTACCGGAACAAGCAGCATCCCGTACAGCCCAACTGGGATCCTTGAAAGAGTTCATCAATGTGATAAGCACTCGTGGTACTAACGATCCAATCCTCTGAACAAAACAATGAACTATCTATCAAATCCCAAGAAACCACAGTTTATGGTATGAATACATAAGACGCCCATATATTATGGTATGAATACACAAGACGGCTCCTCAAAGATGAATAAAAAGTGGAACCTAAGGTGATACTAGAAGGTGCAACCACAAATAGGAAACATTTAAGCAGGTCGTTCCACTTCTACCAGATGACCAGGACCTTCAATCTCCTCAGTGATAGTTATTTCTCAGAAATTTCTCATAGAACACCTGATTGTTCGATGCAACTTGTACAATCAATTGAACATTGAACATAGAACACAGAGAATATGAACGATTTCAACAAATGAGAACACAGATAACAGAAGTCACACACCTCAGGGTCTATTTTGCCCAATAATTCTGCCAAACAATGGCATGCTGCCTGGAACAAAGACAAAATACCATGAGAACGTTAGCAAAAATTGCAGAAAACAACGACTGAATCTTCCACAAAAAGCCTTGTTTCAACATCAACTTTAATCAACTTGAGATTTCTACAACCTAGTGCAGAGGTGCACCAGATAAAGATCTGACAACTCACTTCTTTTACAAGGTGATTTTGCGCAGCTGATTGTGCAATGTAGTAGTCCAAGACGGCATCAACACACTTAGCCACTTCCTCCTTTCCAGTATTGCCCATTACCAACTGCCAAGTTTCTTGGGAATACAATCTCAAACCCTCAGCTCCGTAATATCTGTTCAAGCACCTGAAAGCACAAAATGATTTGTTATGATAGAGAGAACACCTAAACCATCCCAATTGCTGATCTTCCGATTTTCTCCAATTTTACACAATTCTGGGATGAAATGATAAGCCAATCCCTTTTTACTCCCTTAGAAATAGATTTGAGCCCTTACTTCATCAGAGATAAGATAAGGAGAGTAAATATGCACATACATGGCTGGCAATAATTTAGGAAAATAGTCGAACTTGAACTCCAATGTCCTTCGCATAAATGTCCTCGTCGAAATGGATGCCGCTGCACATTTGACATGCACTCATGCATTTTCTTAGGAACTACAGACTCTTTTCTATTTTTTCTTCCAAATTTCACACCTTCAGTCTCAACTATTGTGTAATCCAATTCCAAGCTTCCAGTCTCAATCATTGTCAGAGTTTTACAGGACCCTTATGCTCATTAACTGGTTATTTTTCCCAATATGAATCTCTAGAGTATCAGATCTTCAAAACCAAAAAGCATTCACGTGCTTTTCGCTGTAGAAAGTAAAGCTGGGCTCCTATGTCTTGAAAAGATCATATACAAATGTAAGGCAAAGCGTCCAGTGCTGTAACTTTAAGATGTGAGAGAACTTTACAGCTTGAGAACTTTCAACTCAACAATATGAATAGTAGAGTTTGGCATAAGGAACTACTTACCATATCGTACTTGGCTCCAGTTATCACTTAGTCCCAGCGCCAAGTATGAGGCTATCAAATCACCATTGCTGCAGTTCACAAACAGCTCATTCATAAAATGCTATTCTTGTATAAAATTCAACTTGAAATGAAGACACAGCCTGTGCAATGAAAACTTACTCTTTCAAGACCTCCAAGGGAGAGATCTGGCAGAGAGTGCTAACACATAGGAAGCCCGTTTCCCTCACAAACCGATTTGTGTGAGACAGAGCCTTCAACAAAAGTTGCCAGAGTTGAGATGTCACATGTTCGTGAAAGCTCTCCCCACATCCCTCCATCAGTCTCTGGAGAGCTTTTATGGAGGTTTCCAAGAATCTGCTGCCCATTGCACCACCCTGCAATTAAACCAATCAGAAAATGCGATTAATTGACACATTATGCATTATTTTCCTCACCATAAAACTCAAACGAAGCTGTAACATGAACGTGCTGTATGTTCAGTTTCTGTTACACTATCTTAGTTGAGTAAGATGTTAAGAGATGAGATTTGAGGGGCTCACTACTCCATGATTGGGACCGCATTGTTGCACGGGCGGCTTCTTCTTCACAGGGCTCTCTTCAAGAGCATCTTGGTCACTTTCATCGCCACTAACTAGAGCACCATCAAAACCATTTTGAATACTCAGAAGTAGACGGCTGTCAGCCCCCAGAAAAAACCCGACAATTCAGTACATTATATCGAATACAACATGAAGACTCTTGAAGCCCGCTGAAAATCACCCTTGAGGAGAAGAATTACACTTTGGATAACAATCATGCAAGACAAAGCATGCCACAAGACTCTTCCTCTTGATACCAAAATCGAAACCCACTACTAATTAGCTGATGCTCGTACTGAGTCTTACAACAAACAGAAAGAAAGAAGGCAAAGGCAATGACTAATTCAGGTTGGGAAACAAGATAACGTACTCTTTGACACAATCATAAACAGAGATCCCCTGTACTTTTCCCAAAGCATATAAGCACTCTCCGACCGCTAATCTGTTCAAACAACAACCACACCTGGATTAGACAACAGAACATGAGCAGATATGGATCAGATCTCACTAGTGAGACCTCTAGATACCATGCTCATTTAAGTCCCTTCTTCCACATAAATCCCATGAAGTAAGAACTTCATGATTGGTTAAGTAAAATCATGGTAGTGGAAAATCTCCTAACAAAATGATTGACATCCACCTCTGTGTGGCAAAAGTTACGAGGCATTACTAAACATCCCGCAGTACACCAATTAAAAACCATCAAAATTCAGCTCACCGAACTCCAGGCTCAGAATCTTCAAGATGAAGTGCAGCCAATGACAGAAGCTCATCCTCAAACATCCTCTGCTGACTACTCAACACAAGTATCTGAGCAGAAAAACATCCGAGTGAAATTCGAATTTGTATCAATAAACCCTAGCTGAAACAACGCCACAAATTCTGTCGTTGACGAAAGAAAAGCAAAACTTCCGAGCGAGAATCAACCTCCCAAACACTAGACTAAACACGAAACTCAAGCGGCTGGAATCCAACACACCTTCGCTGCACAGAAACCGCCATGACGACTCTCCCATTGCGCAGCATTGATCAGCGCCTTCACCCGCTCCGTGACGACGCTCACCAACTCCTGCCTCCGAGAAGGCTCTACAACAATAAATAACTTCCACACATCAAAACATGTCGCTCGACAAATAAAACCTAAAAAAACCATGGATCAACTAACTTCGCCTGTGACGAGGAAACACGATCCAGTACCTGCATTAAAACCTAAAAAACTAAGGATCATCCACTAGCTTCGCCTGTAACGAGGAAACACGATCCAATACCTGCATTAAAACCTAAAAAACCATGGATCATCAACTAACTCTGAAACACGATCCAGCACCTGCATTGCTCAGCACCGCCTGCAAGAGCGTGACGCCGTGCTCTCGCTTGATCTGCATCCGATCCGTCAGCTTCCCTAACGCCTCCTCCAGCTCCATGGCGATCCGCTAACCCTAGCAACCAACACTCGTCACATTCAGATGCTCACCCTCCCCGTTCACGGCGCCAGTTCCCCCCTCGCCGTGGCTGTGGCTCTGCTCGAGCTCCGCTGTCGTGCTCACTCCCTCGTGTGCGTGTAAATCAAACCCTAAGAAGACATTCTCACCTGTTTATCAAGCATGCGTACGTGTGAGCGAGAAATTACAGCGATTGTTGAACTGTTGTGTGCTTTTGTGCGGAAAACGCTTGCAAATCCGTCTGCGTTGTTGATTCGCTCTCGCTTTAGACTTCCCTGTAATCGCTCCCTTCGAGGATGAATGAAATATCTGGATGTAGATGTGTGTCTTCGAGGATGGATGAAAGATGGTTCGCTCTCTATTTAAACTTCCTGTAATCGCTCCCTTCGAGGATGGATGAAGTATTGGGGCGTGGATGTGCGTCCTTGATTATGGGATGAATTCCCTTCGTGGAATCGCTCCTTTCAAGAATAGATGAAGTCTTGGGATGTGGATGTGCCTCTTCAATTATGGATGAGTTCCTCTGGTGTGGATGAAATCTTTGGATGTGATTGGCATTTCTGAAATTGAAGTAGAATTGTTTGAAAATTTTATGATGGTTAGATACATATTGAAAAGTTTCCCTACCCAGAAAGTACCGTGATAGTTTCACACCAAAAACACTTCAAAAATGTTGGGTTGTAGTGCATAAATAAGGAAACAAAAACTGTGACACCTAGTTTGGACCGTAGGATCTAATTTGAGACCTATTTAGTAATATATTCACAAAATTTCATAAGCTTTGACCGCATGGATTGAGAAATAGTAGGACTGAGAAACCTGTATAGTTGTAGTGATTGTTGTGAAAAATCACTTGGGTTGAAATTGTAATTCTACTGGCTGCCACTAAAAGATAGATTTATTTTTATTTGCTCTCTCTACATGTGCACAAAACATAAGTGGACAAGATACAAAGTGATTTTCTTCTTACACTTATAAATTTAATCCAGAGTATTGACAAACTTTCAAAATTTCTTGCATCTTATCTAGACTCTATTTTGGATCAAAAAATATCATCCATACCGTCAAATTAAAGTCACCACTTGCAAATTGATACGTTTATTTTCTCTCCATAATTCTTTCTTTGAAAATCTTCAACATGTAATCAGTTTTCGAGGCATTGTAATTTTGGTGAAAAAACTACAAGACCGTACTAAATCTAAGGATGGAATATATAATGGATTCCAACTCACTCCCAAATTAAGCCACATCAAATAATCCTCCCCCCTACATCCATTCATTTACTTTGTTCATTGTTTTTTTTTGTTTCTGTTGTTAGATGATGGGAACTTTCTGGATTCCACATCAACAAACCACATGGACTACGTTTCCAACCAATTGCGCTCATTGTCAATGTGTGAGTTTACAAGCATCAATTAATATTGATAGCAAATTCAACGCAGGAAACCAATTGCGCTCATTGTCAATGTGTGAGTTTACAAGCATCAATTAATATTGATAGCAAATTCAACGCAGGAACGCAAAGCCATCAAAACATTGCAACAGAAGAGGTTTTGGTGCCATGGCGCAACAGATGATGGGACCATTGTACAAGCCCACATTCAATAGTTTTGGGTTCAAAACATTTTAAACCCTAAAGTTTTTTGGAAAGACAGTTTTTGGTTGCAACATGGATATTTTCAGTGTATTTGGCATACAAGGTATAGTTACCAAAGTGTTGAGCCCAATCCATGACACATGATATTTCTGACTTAGATCATTATTGTACCTACTGTATGTTAAAGGAGTTGCAAAATGGTCATGGGAATATGGCAACAAATACGATTCAGAACAACCGAAACAGAGACCAGGTTTCTCAAATTCAATCTCACATGGGGTCTTCAAGAGTAAAATGTTCTACAGTACAAAAGTAGCTCAGACAGAGATCCAGTGTCAAACTAAGCTCTTACAACCAAACATCAAGCCCTGCATGATTCACTAGTCTTGCAGAAATGAAGAATCCAAATTCCTCAAGAAACACAGGAGCTAACAAAACATCCATAAGCAAACAAGATGTCGTTTCGAGGCCAACACAGCAAGTCTGAAACCAGAGAGAATGAATTTCAATGACTGATCTAGAAGTACTTACTCGGGTAAATCCAGGGTGTGGATGAGCCGCTTCCTTTGGAGTGTGATATCGAGCTGAGAACTGGTTGCTTCTTCCTCGTCAGTGGAGGAGGAGTCGGAGCGGGCGAGGCGTTTTTTCGATGCGGACAGTCCGAGTGGGTCGGCGGAGTCTTTGCGGATCTTCTTGGTGCGGGACGAGCCGAGGGCGGAGTGGGTGTAGCCGTAGCGCTCCAGCACCTGGTTGTCGGCGAAGTTGAAGGCGCGCTCCATCTGCTTGAAGCACTCGTCGTTCTCCGGCGTTTCGCCCAGCTTGCACGGTTTGCAGCCCACGAAATGCGTCACGAAGGGCCAGCGCTCGTCGCCGAACCCCGGGTGGTGCTTCGCCATCAGCTCCTCGTAGCTGTACACCACGTACTTCCAGTACCCGTGCAGCAGAAACTCCCACTCGATGTGCGTCTTCGCCTTCCACGCCGAGTCGCCGTACAGTATCAGGTACACCAGCGCCGACTGGTCGTCCGCCTCGAACACCGGCCGCTCCACCAGCTTCGCAGTCAGCAATTTGCCTATCCAGAGAGATACACATTGGTCAGAAAGAATGATCTCACGTTAGAATGAGGATGCTAGATGAGAACGTCCAGGCTCTAAGATGCTATTCTCTGAGCTTGGGAAGGCGTCTCTAAATTTCATGAATATGCAGAACCTCACACACAGAATCTCACAGACCACGAGGATATGATATGATACATGGACTCAAAGAGCTTTCTTAGCATTTTATTACTCTGACAATCTACTCTAGTGACATTCTGCGCTTTTATGCATGAAACCGAGACTTAATTCACTGTAAAAAAATTAGGTCAACAACTTCCTCGAGAACCACTGGTTACAGGACACACACACAGAGAGAAAGTACAAGATTCTCTCAGTAAAAACTGATCTACTAACTGTCCAACAATTTATTAAGCAAGCAAGGTCTTCAAATCAGAAGACAACATGCAGAGATCATATCAAAGAATTAGGTCAACAAGTCTGTTCCTGAGAAGAAGTCAGTGCACACACAACGACAAAGAACATTCCCTAGACAGAGAACCAGGAGCTACTTTCGACAAATCGAAGGACAACCAATGCAGAGACCACATCCGAAAGAGTTCCTGCAAGAATTAGGTCAACAATGTCCTCGAGACGGAGTCATAAGACACATAAACATTCCTCTCAATAAAGAAGCAGGCTCAGGCACTGACAAGCCATGAAGCGAAACATGCAGATCTAGAGCGGTGAGAATACCTGCTTCGACGCGGGTGATGCCTTCGGGGCCGAAGGGCGCCAAGGCGTCGAGGAGATCCAGCGACCACTGGCAGTTGCGGATGAGGAAGCTGCCAGTGTTGAGGCCGATCCAGCGGTGCTGCTCGAAGAGCAGATTGTGGAAGCCGTGGACCACCAGGTTGCTCTTGGCGTATTTCTCCATGGGCATGTCGAACGTCATGTCCGTGAAGATGGCGTCGCTGTCCATCCACCACACCCACTCCACATCCGGGTGGTTGAGCATCACCTTGCGCAGCAGCGGCAGCTTGGCCCAGAACGAGGTCATCTCCTTGTCGAACGTGGCCATGTTGTAGAAGAACTCGAGCCCGTGCAGGCGCGCGTAGTCGATGCGGTTCTTGAGGAACTTGAGGTGGTAGAAGTCGCCGAGCGGGTTGGCGCAGGGCGCCGGCTGCGAGCCGGAGACGAGGATCGTCTTCGCGGTGCCGAGCGCGCTCACGTTCCGGCCCGGGTTCAGCGTGTTCCACTCCTCGCGCTGCGCGTCCCAGTCGGTGATCTTGGGCCCCAACGTGTAGGGAGTCTTCTGGTCCCATTCCTCCTCCTCCACGAACTTGCGAGCTGTAGTTTCGTCGGGCACCTCGTCGCCAAGCTCCGACAGCACGCGCGCGCGCTGCGACCGGATGAGGTCCGATCCGGGCGTGGTGCCGGAGCTGGTCGCACCGAACATCCCCCCGGGGCCCATGGTGCCGCGCAGCACGAGCAGCGTGATGAACCCACACAGAATGGTGATCTTGAACGTATTCAGCGTCTTCATCACCTTCCTCCCCTTGGGCGTCGCCAGGAACCGGCTCGGGTGGTACGAGTGCAGCGCGGCCTTCATCTCGTCCGCCTTCATCTCGTTCAGCCGCCGCAACATGGTGGCGCTGCTCTCCTGCAACAACTGCCTCACACTCATCTTCAAAAAACTCGACTACCACAACAGCTCCTCCGTCGCCATCCTCCCCGCCTCTGCAACAAAGGACATCCCTCTGACACCGTCACATCGACGTCCTCCCCTCACCTGCAAACAAAAAAAAACAAGGCTCCTGTGACGACAACCGCACATCACTGACACCAATGTCGCTAAACCTGCAGCTCAAATGCCGCACCCCAAACTAAATCCCACCCATCTCTCCCAAACCCTGACACCATCTCTGCACCAACCCATCCCCTCCACAACTACCTCCGATCACCGACACAAAATGCAGCAGCTAGCCCATGTTCCCAAAAACCAAAAGCTAGCACATGATCCCCCTCACTAGCACACACATCCCGAACCTCATCACTAGAAATTCACGCCTCAAACTCACAAACCCTACTGCAACACTGATGAATGCCCGCAACTTGCTTGACCTTAACCAAAAGCCACTGCCTGAGCTAGCTTGTGAGCTGGACCTTCGCCGCTGCTGGTGTGTGCATGCGAAGGAGGAGTGGCAGACAAGCTGTAGTCTGATCAGTCGCGCTGGAGAACTAGCATTGCTTGTGTGTGCATGTGTGTGTGTGTGTGTGTGAGACTAGCTCTGCAGCTGCTGCAGTCGGAGCGAGTGAGTGATTCTAGCTCGCGGATCCGCTGCCGCAGCTCGTTCTTCTCTGACGTTGCTGCAGTTTGTGTGTGTCTCGTCTGGGCTTCTTCTTTGTATTCACTGCGCTTGCATGGTGAGTGAGATATGCCTAAGTTACTGTTGCTTATGTTTAGGGAGCTTTCATCCCTCCCATAAATATTACCTCTGAGGGAAGCCCCCCCTAAAACCGACATATACGGAGAGAGGGGATAATTATTTTTCAGTGATAGCCAATAGAATTGCAATTCCAACCCAAGTGGTTTCATATTTTTTTGATGAAAATTGAATTAGTTATGAATTTTCAAACTGTGCAGCCATGTTTTGTGGGTGGGCAGCAGTAGGTGCCCCCCATAACCAACGACCAAAAGTAAGGGTCTTGACTCATAGCAAACCTCCGTTTGGAGCTCAGTTGGTGGTAATGGGATGGAAGAGGGTTGGATATACACCAATTTTTATAGGCGTTGGCTATGGAATTTGGTTTGGTTATGCGGGGGGCTTACCTTAATAAGTTATGATGTTGCTAACTTGTAACCTCATCTAAGTTTTTAAAACCGCTAAAGTAAGAACCTTTGCTAAGAGCATTGTTAGAATTTCTCCCTCTCCTCCACTCAATTGTGGTTTGTTTGTACGTTTACACTAGGGGTGGTTGCGCTTGAAATTGGGCTGGACTTAATGAAACATTAGCTAACTTTAACCTCTACTAAGTATTTTACCATGATCTCCATCTTTTGCCTCCAGATATGACTGTAACTTATGGGAGGAACAAGTGTAGTTGTTTTTTTTTCTCTCTATCGCTTTCTTCAAAAAAAATTTGGCACAAGCAATTTTTTGATTTTTTTCTTTTTCTTTAATATGCAGGAAGATGTTTATTTGAAATCTCAAAGATTTTGAGTATTGGAAAATGTTTTGTGTTTGAATTTTTTCCATTATGGTGGATTCTCTACACTGACACTCATTCTAATTTTAGAAAGGAGGATCTATGGAAGAATAATTTTGAAAATGAAATCCGTGATTTTTAAAAGTAATGACAAATAATATGGCATCGATAGCTGAGAACAATACCATATGTAGTGGTCACTTTCAGCACCTACTTCTTGAACTTATTATTTTTCCAAATTGCAGTGGTTCGGACACAGTGGGTGTCACCTAGGCATTACATGGATATGACCTCGATATTACATGAGTATCACCTAGACAAATTTTGTGAAGTTTTTTATTTGTTTGGACAATCTCCATTGTGAATTATATACAAAACTGACCATGGCGTAGGGTATTACTAACTTATTTATCCATTTATTTCAACTTTTGTCCCCAATAATTTTCTAGTATATTTTGGGGAACAATCTATAACTACCAGATCTTCCTGTTCATAGATTCTGGACCTCCAGCTATGTCCAATCATACTTCAAATATGCGTGTACAGTATGTACATTATGACTACTGACTTACCCGGGTCGGTGCCTAAGTTAGTACGTCGGTGCGTAAGTTAGTACGTGGACACAGGTAGCATCATTCATATGGTATTTGTCCAAACTGTCCCTCGTCTGAGAGAACTGCATCATAATACGTCCAAGGCGACAAGGAGAGGATAAGCTTCCAAATTACCTCCATGGATTAATGATACATGATGTACATGCTATTCTTATTAGGAGAGACGAGCATGCTTTTCACGCCCACTTTCCCTTTCACGGAGACGAATTTACTTGATCATTATTCAAATTGAGGAGTACTATGGGTCCTTGATAGTCCACAATACAGCTCATTAGTCCGAGCCACATCAGTATTCACTTAGGGCTAAAGCTTTCACACGAGGAAAATATTATTACCCATGTTGAAGATATTGGAGATAGTTATTGTAGGAGAACTATGCTTGATTGGAAATATTCATCATGCTATTAAAAATGAAACAATTTATGCTTCTAGGATTAACCCCTAAAGGCCCAATGTTCCCTTTGGGGGACATTTTGAGTTTGAATAGGGTACCACGTTCTAAAATTTAGGCATGATTTTCTAAGAAATTTTGATTGAATTGGCAACTTTTCATTAGCTTCCCGTAGACACAATTTCTGTAGAAAATTTGACTTATAGTTCAAAAACTCAAAAAAAAAAACTGTAACATATACAAATAGTGCACCGGTTTAGAGTGACATATAACAAATAGTGTAGCAAAATTTTAATTAGCTCTAAATTCAATAGAAATTCGATTTTTTGTCCATAAAAAAAAAATCCTCTTGAAAAGGAAATGGAAATCTTTGCATCTACCGTACGGATTTTTGAATTTAAGAAACATGTGAAGGATATGATATTTGCAAAACTTGAAGTGTATTGTTAATTCTTAGCACATAGTTGCATTGCAAGATGTTTTTGGACATTTTCTACCCCTCTTCTACTTCTAAAATTTGGTGCACATGTGCCAAGCATGATCCTTTTTAAATTAAAATTAGAAAATCATAGACCGTAGTACAAAAAGTTGCCACAGAAGGTGGTCAAAGTTTGATGAAGGTGGTTAGTATGACCTCAAGTAGAGTTTATGTATCACTTCAAAGACTGTTATCTTTCAATCTGTGCGATCGAACTCAACAAAAGTCTTACCACATACATTTGTAGAATCCTAGTACAAGATCCTACGATTAGATATGTAAAAATTGTGTTCATTTGCATTTTGTGTCAAATGCATTGAAATCGGCAGTTTTCAGTGAATTTGGGTGCTAAAATGCCTTGGGCCTTTCAGGGTTAAACAAGATAATTTGTGTTGTGATTTCCTATTTGAATCTAAAGTTGAGGTTTGGGGTAAGAGAGTATGACTGTAGAGTTCTCCTAAAAGGTTAACCCTTAAACGTTAGAAGGTGCCACTGGTGGCCACAATATGCTACATGTATGGTGTCATTTCTGAACACGATAAGGTTCAATTATTGAATTGACCTCCAAATGAAAGATGTAAGTTGAAGATTTTCAATCCAAAAGTGTAAGTTTTGCTAAACCTTAATCATTTCCTGTATTTCTTAGAGTAGAATATGTGCATGTATACATGGTTTCCCAGTGACGTGAAAGGGCTAATTCCTCACGGATTTCATGCCAATTGAGATTCAACACATCCAAAGACCACATTTGGGTCTCCTAGGCACTGAAGGGTCAATCAAACTAGTAGTCTCGGGTACCACTACAAAGCTGGCAGTACTTCTGTCAAACTGGTCACATCTGATTTTTATTTCCATTTATCCCACTCTGAGCTTCATACAAAACACTCATGTGAAAAAGCTGTCGCTCCTTTAAATTCCTCACTATCATACAGTGGTGCAGAACGGAGCAGTGCTTATTTTGAAAAAACTAAGGTTCATTTCTAAATCTTCTTAAATATCCGTCTAATATTCATAACTTGAATGATATCTAGGTAATACATTGACTACAAACCTTGATATATTGTGAGTACCGTTGTCATCCTTGAGACGATACAGAGAAAATTTGAGTCATCATGAATTTTTGAATTTTATTTCTTTAGCAAATGAAATCGTTGAAAATGGTTAAGAACTTATAGCAAAACATCACCAAAAGATAATATACTTCAATTTCAATTTGGTCCAAATAATTTCCCAGAACTTAATTATATAATTAAGAATATTTTTTTAGAAACCTTCCTTTGTCGCTACCCTATTTGTCTATTTTATTTTTTACTATGTTTTGCAAGAATAACGAGCCACCAAAATTTTGAGTGCGACCAATGGGGTATAAATAGCTGATGGTAGCTCTAGCAAATCAATTTCTCAATTGAGTCAATCGTACCAAATATTGGTGACTTTGTTTTTATAAGATCCACTACGGTAGGTGTGGTTTGAATTTTGGGAAGTGGTGAGTCCATACCTTGTCGCGTAATCTTACTCAATCTTTCTTTGAGCCATGAAGCATGTAATTTATTCATCGCTATTGGCAAAGTCACTCCTTCGATAGTTTTTGACACGTATTTAATGAACAACAACCAGGAACATGGCTAGCACATACATAGTTTGTTGACGCCATCAAACACAGAACTGCTGCAGCTGCAAAACAGTTGGAAACCATTCAATAAAAACCAGTACTCATCCACAGGTCATAACTCCCGTTTCTCTATAATGTTCTAATTCACCCAGTTCCGTAAGCTGGCATTCCCAGAATGAGCGTAACATTTTCAAGGCCATCACCGTGTATATACTATATACGTCTATACCACGTGTAAATTATTGTCTGGGCACTGCACAAGAAAGCAAAACTGCAACGGCCACTGGGTCACGCTTTCTTGCAGAGGTTTTATGACATGCTCTCCGGTAAAAAGACAAACAAGAAAATTGATTGACCTGGTCTTCTCAAGATTCATCTATTGTAAAGCTAATCCCAACAAATTTTAGGGAGTGGGATTAATTCCTTAACCCCTAAAGGACCAAGTGTCCGTTTTGGGGACAAAAATGTTCCCTGTGACTGCAATCATACAAGCAATCAGAGATTCACAATTTTTTTACCACATCATCTCATATAAATTTGGAAGAAGATCCCTAGTGTTACATTCTCAAAAAGTTCATCCCGATAGATTTTTATCAATGAAGTAGAGATTTCTTGGTTAAAAAGATGTAAAAGAGGTATGCATAAAGGTTTGAGGCTAGAAGGTGGGAGCTAGGAGTTGAACATATTAATTGTTGTCAAACTCATGGGGAAACTAGTACTATGCCATTTCACAATTAATTGTACCACACAATTCATGGGTACTCATAGTTAGGGTCCTTCACACACCACATCCTAGTGGTGACGGTAAAAAGCATCAATGAGGGGAAAAACACAATGATGCAGCAGCATTAAATATACCACAAATGCTGCCCCGCAGCTCTAAAGATTGCTGTCATTCTCAGCACCTCTCTTTGAAGTATACTTCATCATCAGCGCAGGACATTGCATCCCATTGTTGGCTGGTAGCACTTCTTGAATCCGCCCAATTCATTGTGCACTGTACAGCACCTTTTTCTGTGTGTTTGTTTTATTTGGAGCATTGAACACGGACTTGTGGAGGTTTTCGTCTCAGTTCTCTAGGCTTTTTTTGACAAGGTTATTGAAGTAGGAGTTACATACTCTATTTGGTTGTACGACGTACGTTATACATTCCTACGGATGCTTCATATAGGGGAACATGGACCCATACTGTTCTTTGGAATATGTTGACCGCCACCTTCCTATTTGGTCCCAATTCCACCCCATATCCGCCCCATTTCCAACCGATGGTCGGCACGAATGGGGAGTACCTAGTGGCAGAAACAGGCTCAACATGGCTGACCACTTTGAAGATCCATTACTAATTCACATCTCATTGGAAAAGTATGAAATCACTTGGGTTGAGATCGTAACTCTATTGGCTATTGCTGAAAAATAAATATATTATTATTTGGGTTCTCCTTACATGCACATTACTTAAACCGTTGATCATGGTCATGAGAAGAGTGCGGTTGGAACCAATAAATGCAAATAAGACTTATTGGCACCAATAGTGGAGTGATTGTGGATCCACATTATCAACAAAGTGATGATGTAGGTGGAGCTGAATCCATATGGAAATGTTGGTGCAGGCAAATCTGGCTGGGAAGTGCAAGATTCTACAGAAAATGATGAATAACATTAGATACACCTCATCTGTTCCCAATCTCTTCTCTGCATTCATTTTAAAAGCATACATCCCATGTTGTTTAACAAGCTCCCCGCTTGAACTTTGGTTTGGTCTCAAATCTATTCCATCACAAGAATTAACAAGCACAAAAATTTGCCACACCAGATCCTCTAAAAAATTAACACAACAGAAACAGAAGACAGAGAGCTTTCCCGGCAGAAGCATCTCCAAATCCTGCACCAGTCACAGCAACATCAAATCCAACTCCCGAACATGAAATGTAGTCAAAGAATCATACAGGAATTAGTATTACAAAACCCTACAGTGATAGAAATCAATATTACAAAACCCTAAACCCTAGAGTGTGGACTGCCGTGCAAAAGTGAGATACCCAGTGTGCCCTTTGGTCTCCGGATACGGTCTCGCAATCACAGGCTTGGGCAGTCTCTGAGCAATCTTTGCAGCACCATTGGTGCTTTCTTCCTCTTCCTCACCTCGCTGCCGCTTGTGAGGAGGTGCCTTGGGAGACTCCTCACTGGCCTTCTCCTCACCGTGACACTCAAAACTCATGCTCAGATTCTCGTGACGCACCTCATAAGACCGCAGTAAGACCTCGAAGGTGCGGATATCCGCGAACCGCTGCTTGCTGAGCACCTCGCAGGTCTGCTGCACCTGCTCGATGCACGGCGAGAACGAGCACACCAGGCCGTCGCTGCGCAGCGACTTCACCACGGACGGAATGGCCAGCCACGGCTGCGGAAGGTCGAGGAACGCCCCGTCCACGCACCCTGCGAGCTCCTCGGGAAAGCCCTCGCCTTGGATGTCCCTCACTTTCACCGTCACGACGTCTGCGACGCCGTTGCGGGCGAAGTCCTCCCTCGCGGCGCTGGCTCGCTGCTCGTGGAAGTCGAAGGTGTGGACGTGGCCCGTGGGCGCGACGGCGCGCGCCAGGGAGTGTGTCAGGGAGCCGCTGCCGGTGCCGGATTCCAAGACGACGCTTCCGGGTTTGAGCTCCAGGAAGGAGACCACGAAGCTGATGTCTGCGACGTAGAGGATTTGCGTTCTGTGCGGCAATGCGAGCGTCCAAAGCTCCGGAGTGGGAGCCAGGAGGTACACGAAGCCGGCGCCGTTCTTGCCCTTCACTTGGGTGCCAAAGCGCTTTCCTATCCACTCGTTGTGCGCGAATACGCCGAACCGGTTCTGTAGCTCCCCGTTGCGCGTCACGGTCACGGCCTTCATGCGGTCGTGACGCTCGTACACGATCACCACGTCGTTCTCCGTGATGAGGCGGCCTGCGTCCGCCCCCGGGGATGCCGCCAGCATCGCCATGGCAGGGCAAACCCTAAAACCCTAAACCCTAGCACCCTGCACAGTCACACGACACCGACATGATCAGGCAATGAAAGCTGTGTAAGCCTAAACCCTCAAAACCTAAGACCCTGCAGATGCAGACAACACCCACATCCAGCACCAGGCTTGGGGTTCTAGCTCTTATCAAACAATAAACTGAATGAACATACCTACTGTAACATGTAGTACTACTGTCCCGCAATGATCAACATCTTATAAAACCCTGCAGGTGCACACAACACCGTTACAGTATTCAGCACAAAGCTTGGGATTTTGCCTCCCATTACTCGTATCAGGCAACATACCAATGATAGTACTGGAAATGAAATGAGGATCTTTTCTGCCCCGGGAAAAGTGATAATTTTGGAGCTTTCACTTGGAGTTCTCCGAACATTAGCAAAGTAGGGCAACTAAGAAATGACAAAAGCAAGGGATTCTGAATGAGTTATCCCAAAACTAGCAAATTAGAATTGGAAAAAAGCAAAAGATTCTGGGTGAGTTATCCCAAAACTAGCAGCTTTCAAGGAGCTCACCTAAAACTAGCAGCTCTCACCTGGAGTTCTCTCAAAACTAGCAGCTTCCACCTGGAGCTCACCCGAAACTAGCAGCTCTCAAGTGGAGCTAGCAGCTTTCAACTAGATTTCTCCCAAAACTAGAAAATTAGAAATGACAAAAGCTAGAGTCCAAATACTAGGTTATCATAAAAACAAAACATGGGCTCCGAGGATTGTTCACAGTGGGATTCGAACCCACGCCCTTTCGGACCAGAACCTTAATCTGGCGCCTTAGACCAACTCGGCCATATGAACAGCTCGCTAACGATGCGTGATTGATTGCGCACGAAAAACGAATTTCCAAAAACACCATTTCTACATAGAATTTCGAAAAACATCATTTCTACATAGAAATTCCAAAATCTGTCCCTTTCTACACGAAAATGGTTCTAAGCTCACCGGGATGCTCCCACAATTTCAACTGGTCATCAAGTCCTGAAATTAGTCTCAGAATCTGGTTACAATTGCATGGAGCACTGAGAGGAAACAACTGAAATAAGGAAACCACGTTAGCGATCAGGCTACATTGTGATCTTGTTTACATTGACGTGAGAATATTACATGAAAAAGCTACGAGAACAGTAGTAGTAGATAACAATTCACACCTGGATGACGGATTCCTCTTAGGTTACGATGCTAAAATGTTCGTCCAGTTGACTCCGGGCTCAGAACCCTGTACACACTATTCTAGAAAACTCTTGGAAATCATTAGACACCAGCCAATGTTTCGTCAGCTTAACACATCTTCCGCTTGACCAAAGTAGCGCCCAGCTATGGTGATGAGCACATTCAACCTGTGCAACTCCTCATCCTCAGCTGATGTTTTACTAGCCCTCAACGAAGCACACCTAGGAAAATGAAAACATGGTGGCTGTCAGAATCCCCAAAATCCGCTCAAACATGCCTAAACTATCAATACAATTGTAGCGCAACAATAAGCCTATAATTCTGGAATGTACACATCGCTACTAAATCAACCCAAATGAATCCACAATCATTGGCCACCTTCCAAAGAGATACATGACTTTGTGATTGCTAATGTAACAAGGAACATGAGGTAGTTAGGATACCCGAAGCAAAAGCAGAAGATGAAAATCATACCAAACCCTTTGTGATCCAACATTACTAAGATGTTCCTACAACGTTGCACAATAAGCTATGATTGAACCTGTATTTCTGAAGTGATAGCGGAACATTCACATCTCCACTACATCAACCCATAGATGACGTAAAAGCGTACCTTCTCAAGAGTGCCCGGTAAGCTGCCATGGTCTGAGCATCCAAAGGCTTATCAACCACAACAGAGAGAGCAAACAGCCACTGCGCCCGGTCTTCAGGTAATCCATCCACTCTCTCAATCCACGAAATGTGGTACCTCAGAAGAGCTGCTCGCTTCACTTCGTCCAGTCTCATCAGCAGCCCAAGCAAGGGAGCATTCGGCCCTTTCAGATCACTAAGTTTCCGTTTCCCTCTATCTTTTAATACAGGCCTAATCGGAGGTTTTAACATAGACGACTCCTCAATTGCATCCTTTAGTGTTCTCGAAGCCTCAGCAGTCACGCTCAACGCAGGAAAATCAGATTCAGAGTCCAGATTAGGAAGTGGGGCGTTGTTTTCTGCCTCTGTTTGAACGCCTTCAACTTCACCCACGCTCATTGCCTGGTCTAAATTGGTGTCAGTGTCTAATACAATTTCGTCCTCCACAGGGCCGGTGGACTTTCCGAAACAGTAAGTCTCCCATCCGACCTGGTTGTGAATTGATGGCAAAGGCCCAGTGAATTCCTGCTCCTCCTCTGGTACACTTTCTGTGTATTTCTGCACAGCAGTAACACTATTAATTTCTCAGAATGCAACGCAGAAGATAGAGTTACTTGTAAAGTCACCCGAAGTTGGAACAAGGTATCCCCTCTATTTTCATTGGAATCAGCTCTGAATAATTCTAAAATCAGAGGAAGGCGAAACATATTCACGGATGATCTCCTGCAAACTCTCTTGAAGAAGGCTACAACTACTTCAGTTTAAAGACCACCAAGCTTTTCCACACAAAATTAAAGGATTCTGAATGGAAGACCACCAAGCTCTTTTACATGTGATAATTGTTCAGAGTGAAGTACGATAAATCAAAAGAGAAGGTATCTTCTTAAAGTTTAGGGTGAATTTACAAAGAACTCTGATGACATATAAAATATTACAAGCGATGAACTTGAGACCATGAACTTACCATGCGAAGATCTGAAAAGTTGGCCAGAAACTCCGTTTCCCACTCTTTGGAAGGGAGCAGATGTGGAGAGCATGTTGGCACAGGCGGAATTGAAGGCATGTAAGGCGTCTGTTCTGCAAATTTCTTTGAATCGATTTTCGCAACCACCACCTTCGGACATCGCTTAAACTCCCACCTATATCCAGATCCCAAATTCCAGGTCATGAATCGGGATAAAACCCTAACTAAACCTCCATTTTAGCGAATACTCCACAAACCCTAAAACCACGAAAAACAGAAGACGTACTGCAAGAAAGCTTGCAATTCAAAAAAAAACAAAACAAGATGATCCACCAAACGAAATGATCAGCCAAAAACCTTGAAAAAAACAGGATGATCACCCAGATGCACTTGCAAAAAACAAGATGAGCAGCCAACAATAAACTTGCAATCAAGACGATCCGCCAAAACGAACTCGCAATCGAGATGATCAGCCAAATGAAATTGAAAAATGAAACAAGATGATCAGCCAGATGCACTTGCAAAAACAAAATGAGCAGCCAACAATAAACTTGCAATCAAGACGATCAACCAAACGAACTCGCAATCAAGATGATCCACCAGATGAACTTGCAAACAAGATGATAGACTTGCAATCGCCAGCCAACTAAACATGCCAAGACAACAAGATAATCAGCCAGCCAAACAACTTGCAATCAAGGTGAGGTTGTCGAAACACTGACTTGACACGGCGCAGATACTCCCAGCCATCCTGAGGCTCCCCGGACTCGAAATCCGGCTCGCCCTGCACATCGAACGCGAGAGGCTGGAAGCTCTCGACCTCCTCCTCGCTCTCCTCCTCATAAACCTCGCTCGTCTCGGAGGAAGACGGCTGCGACACGACGTCCAACCCTAATTCCAAGAGCAGCTCCTCCTCGTAAGTGCTCTCCTCCTCCTCCTTCGCCTTCGCCTTCCTTCCGCCGCGCTGGCGCCTGTCGATGGTCTTGTGGCGCGCCTTCTGCAGCCCGTGGTCCACGTCCATCTCGTAAAGCTCCTGGCTCAGCGGCTCCAGCACGGACCAGACCTCGGCGACGTTGGCGTAGTACGCGTCGCCCATCGCCCAGTAAATCGCGTACATCTCGTCCCTGGCGTACTTCAAAACCTCGGCAGGTGATGCAACTCCATCTCGTGCATCCTCTGCCTCCTCGATGTGGAGGTTGGATCGATCCGCGGAAGGTTGGGGATCCATCGTGTGAGCGCCATCAGCTTCGACCTCCATCGCCATCGTTTTGGAGCAGGTAGCTGTCCGCTCGCGAAGCCTTAAACCCTAAACCCTGGGCTGAGGCAGTTGGCGAGTCTTAAACCCTGAACCCTGGACCTGGTTGTGTAGTCTCATACTAAGGTAAGCCCCATCATATCCAACAGATTATGCAATGTGCATATATGGAGAGAGCAAATAATCAAATATTTCTTTTTCAGTGATAGCCGATAGAATTGCAATTTCAACCCAAGTGATTTCATGTTTTTCTGATAAAATGTGGCTTAGTTATGAATTTTCAAAGTGTGTTGTCATGTTTAAGGGGTGGCCACCAATGGGTACCCCCATAAGCACCAACCAAGAGTAAGGGGTTTTGACTAAAAGCAAACCTCCATTTGGAGCAAAATGGGTGGTAATGGGATGGAAGTGGGTTGGATATACAGTCGGCTCCCTTTACAAGAACCTGGTTGGTTCTGTCTATTATATATAGAGGCTACTATATTGAGCGGCTATTAGAATGGAAAGGTGGGGGTAAATGAGTGTATAGTAAGTGTTCTTGTTGTGAAGAGAGAAGATTGGTTATGGTCTAATCCTGTTATAACAAGATTGTTGTTAAATCAAATGCTTGTGTAAAGGGAGCTGATTGTACCCAATTTTATGGGCGTTGGTTGTGGGATTTGTTTGGTTACGGAGGGGCTTAATCCTTAAAGGTCAGTGGGAGACCATATGTATGGTCACGCATTTTACTTTTAACATACAAAAAATGTATCAAAATTTAGCAACACATACACCTTTGGGTTCAAGATTCTTCAACCAACATCTTTCATTTGGAGGTCATTTTAATATATGAACCTTGTTATGCTCAAATACGACACCATATATGTAGAATACGTGACCATTATTGCACCTACTACATGCTTGAGAAGTTGAAAAGTTGCAACTTCTCAAGCATGTAGTAGGTGCAATAATAATCTCAATTAAAATTATCATGTGTCATTGGATCAGACTCAACACAAATACAAACTTTTGTAAATATCGTATACATCAACTCTTTCACCTTGTATGTCAAATACACAAAAAACATCATGTTGCAACCCAAAAGTGGCTTCATTCATCTTTAAGGGTTAACTTAGATTGTGGGGTGAGAGAGATTCATGTTGGGTGTGCAATCCATTTTGGTAAGTCTTGGCTTGGAAGAATGATTGGGTTTTTTCTTGGGATGGGTTCTTGGATTAACTTGGGGCGTGAGTTTTGGATGAATTCAGGGTTTAGGGTTTGGGATTTTGGTGGTTTATCTTGCTTTGATGTATTTTCAATTTTCTTTAAAAAAATCCAATTTTTCTTTTAAATATATAAATTTGGAAGGGACAATTCTTTTATAAATATCTCTCTATATATAGTATCAAGGATGACAACATTGCTATGGTGCTATAGTGCATATTTTAGGATAAGCTTTCTTGGACATAATAGGTTTTTCTAAATAGTCTTATAGAAGATTTTTGAGCATGAACAAGAGTCATGTTGTCTTTTCCTGGACTAATAAAATGTGTAGATAGTCATAGCAATCATTGTTCTTAGATCCTACCAATGCAAGCTAAACTTTCCCTATAGTATTCCAAGCTCTCTAAGAATTAATTGTTGGTTCCCTCCACTTCTTTTAAGCCAAGTCATTGTTTCTACAAAGTCCTTGTTACTATTATAAGATTCTTGAGTAGAGTTAACAAAAAAAGGTTATCCCTAGACTTCATAAAGTTTCCAATTTGATCCAATTAAAATAATTTAAATGAGAGAAGGAATATTGAATGATTAGACACATGCCACATTTAGAACATAGAAAAGATGTTTGAAGAACAACTTATATATATTTGTGTTAAATTTGGAATTTTGTTGTATTTGTGGGTAGAAAGTTGCATTTTTTCACATAGTTTTGATGGTACCAGTTTCTGACCAGCAAAATTGATGCTCTAGAAATCTTATTCTAGTGGCACCCTCCTTGTTCTTTTCATTACACCACAAGTCACCTTACAAAAGATGTTATGCTCACTATTCTCACTAATTGTCACTAATTTCATTGCAATGTCATTTTACAAATTATCTATTGCTTTGGCAGTGTAAAGGTCTCGTTTCTTGCAACATGATGAACATTCTCATGTCATTGTCTATCAATGGATCACTTCGAGTAGTAAGGCCGCTCCACCATTATGTCGAAGAACTTCTGGATATGCACAAATTAAGAAGAAATTCTTTGGGTATCCTGTTGAAGCCATAAGTGAGTGACGTTTCGGTGATGATTATGTTGTTGATGGATCTAAAAATTTTGGTTCATGGGTGTAAGTCGTCTAAGCTAGTATGAAAAACCTGTCACGAAGGGTGAAGGAACAAGTCACGAACCTTCTCTTGCTCCCTAGTGCCAATGTGGGTTTGATTTTGAAACTCCTCTCAGAAGAACGTGATTGGTACTTCAATAACAATACAAGAATCCTAATAATTTAGACTTCCACTATATGGTTTGCCCAGTAAAAGTATATCTTTCATTCCTACATACTTGTCACATGTATATAAAATCAGACAAATATACTTGTACTGAGAGTTTTAGGAGGTAAAATACTTTGAAAATTTCAGCACACATCCATATCACAATGTGTTCATATAATGTGATTCAAAATTCTAGATTGGAAACTTAATTTGACTTCTATTGGTGAAAAACAAGCTATTTTTTCATGAAGCCTATCTTAGGGATTAAGTTGGTTTTTGCTCCAAATTCTTATTCCAACTTCTCCAGCATACTAAAATCTATCTTGATACGCAAGGCGTCTTTAAAAATATATTTTTTCATTATTTTCTTCAAAACCTAAATTTTAGTGCCCGAATTCAATGTATATATTGCGCAATATATTTTTGTATATTTTCAACCTATGCTATATGTAGTATACTCATCCCGGGGAAAGGTTGAGCCACCTATAGAGTGACATGTGTCATGACAACAAAGTTTCCAAAAAATCATCACCTTGTCCAATATATCTTTTGTTCACTTAACAATTTCATGGCCATGATTTCTTTAAAAAAAAATGGATGGACCGTTTACTTCCAACAACGATTTTACAAAGGGCTCCAAATCAAATATACTACAAAGCGCACTTTTGCCCAAAAGTGAGTAACCTTAGTAGACTTCTACACTCATACCTAGACCGTTTAGAGCATCTCTACCAGGGCACGCGGCCCTACCAGATTAGCTGGGGTGATGTGGATTTTCTAGAAATTGGCCCCACGGCAAGCGCTTCACTAGAATCTTGCTCCGTCGAGCTCCTCTTTTGCTCCTATACACGACGCAATAAATCAAAGTTTTGTCGGGTGCACTCCATTTTTTGCTATTCATGTGGGCTACTCTCGTGCCGATATGTGGCAATGCGGAAGTGTCAGAGGCTTCTTTCACTCACTTTACCTGCTCGACCTGCGATTTTTTCTACACAACTTGACATTTCGTTTGGTTTTATCTGTGCAACTTGTGCACCTTGGAAGCTTCTGGCATTTCTTGGTTCGCCGTAAACCTTTTGATTGTGATGGCAGTGCGAAGAAATTCTGGCACGCTCCCTTCCATGCCTATTCCTCCCTTGCATCTCCTATCTGGCATCAACCAGGTTGGCTTTTAGAGGTGGAGATGCTTTTATCTAAGAAGATTAGTTCGTTTACCTGGGAGGATGTCTAGAACCGGAGGAAGTAGGGAACCGGTGACGCAACCCTCGAGAACACTCCCTGCCAACTCTATAAGCACCCTGCTCAGAGCATCTCTATTTAGGCATGGGGCCTCGACAAATTTGCAGGATTACCGTTGAGAATCCTCGAATGCTAGCAGTGTAGGCTACCCTGGAAACCCAAGCCGCCATTTGGGCGCGTCACACGCCACAAGACGGCATATTGAATAAATTTGTAGTCTCCGCTACGTCATGCCTCAACATGGAAGTACAAGAGTGGTTGTAGCACTCTCAATTCAATTTGAGCTCCTCTTCACTAGACTCATCTAGAGCTGACGTTTCTCATCACCTTTCAACTGCTTTGGGTTTAACGTAGAGGCACCCAATTCCGATCACTTAAGCTAGTTTGGGACTCAAATGACATTGTATGTCAAAAACATTTGTGTAGAAAGATGCGGAATAAGAAATGAAACTCAACAAATATTTTTTCAAATTTAATCACAAAGATTTGGAATTGATATTGAATTTAGAAGCCCAAAAACCACCAGAGCCCATTGTGGAAATCCGTTCCCACATGGTGCCAGAAGTTAATCTAAAAATCCGGCAAAAACAAAAAAATTAGTTAAGTAGTTACGATAGTTTGTGCTAGAATAAAACCTATAGTCAGGTTGTAAGAATAAAGACGGATGGACCCCGCTGAAATCCCTAATGGAGCCTAAAGGCTACGAAACGGACAGCCGGAGTAGTTAACACAATTCCGGGATAGTCTGTCCTCCGGAACTGTCATCCGGAGGTGTCACCATCAGTTGTCATCATGAGCCGTACTAACGACCAGACTACAAAGGGTTGGGGCGTGAGAAGAGACTCTTTCTTTTATTATCTTTTTCGCATGAGGTGCTTCCGCTCTAGTACTCTCTCTCTCTCTCTCTCTCTCTCTCTCTCTCTCTCTCCCGATTCTCCTAATTGCTAGCCGTTAGGGTTTGATTAGTTAGACGGTTAGAACGGACGTGTGTCTGTTAGGGAGGGTTTGTATGAGGTCGGTGCGTGCAGGGACATCCTTGAGAGAACGTGAGGAAGTAGGCATGCCTCATGAAGTCTGTCCCCATGGCAAAGAAGAAAAGAACTGATAGAGATGGGCGCGGGAAGCGAGATGAAGAGCCGGGAGCTGCGCTTCCGCCCCTGACGCAGGTTCTTCCGGAGATCCCTGTCGACCTGGACGAGTACGATCTGCTGAAGGAGAGCTTGAAGATTATGGGTTGCGAAGGCTTTCTCAAAGTCGCCTGGGTCGTTTGGGAGGAGACATACGTCCGGGAGTTGATTGGCACTCCAGACCCAAAGTACGAAGGGTTGCTGCGAGCCCATCCGGAATGCTGGGGAGTACTAGATTGGACGGAGGCATACGATTTCCGGGCCGGTCGCACCAAGGTGGTGGAATGACGAGACAAATTCATGATGGAGGAATTCGGGGGGAAAGCCGATTTGAAGGAAGGCTACAGCCTGTAAGACCTACTTCACTGGGATGCCCAGTTGGTGCTAGGGTTTTTAAACCCTATTTTCCATCCAAAAAAGCCGAGGCGGGTGGTGGCGAAGTGGGCATGTAGTTTCCTCGGAGCACTCCGGGGGAAGATTGTCGTGGACTGGGGGACGCTCATGAGCGAGATGATCAACGGACTCGTGGCCAACCTTCAGAAGGTGAAGAAATCGGCAACCACTAGCCTCCTATGTGGTGCACCTCTACTGTCACCACCAACAACTCACTTCGGCGGAGGTGAGACCGTATGACAAAGTACTCAACCTCCAGAAGTACGGAGGTGAAGAATCAGAGGAAGAATTCGGAGGGGCAGCGGAGCCCGTGCCAGAACCAACAACCGCGGATACTCCGGGAGGAGACCGAAGGACTCAAAAGAGGCTTCAAGGGAAGGAGCCAGTGCCGGAGAGTCCGGACATCCACAGCTCATCCGCATCGTCTGGAGAAGACAAGCCTGGGCCTTCAGCGGAAGCCAGCCGGAAGAGGAGGAAGGTTGATCCGGAAGACTCCAAGGCTCAGTTGAAGGAGATGGATGATCTCCTATACGAGGTCGGTTGGAGAGTGGCTGCCATCAAGAAACCAACTTCATTGTCACTACAGCGTAGCGCAAGTCTTCCAGAGCCTGGGAGTCAGCCGGCTAGAGGACGCCATCAACCGAGTGGAGGATCTCCAAAGAAGGGAGGGAGACACGAAGGCGTTGCACCTTCAAATCTCCACCATATACAAGGCCAACACGGAGATGGAGAAGAAGGTAGCACACCTTTGCCAGGAGATAGAGCTGGCGGTGGTACCTTGGAAACAGGCGGAGGCAAAGGCCAATGCTTCCGCGGCTGCCCTAACGGAGGTCCGGGAGGCCCTGAAGTTTCCGGTAGACATGGTCAACCGGAGTCAGTTCTTCACCGAATATATTCGAGAAGGAGAAGAAGGTGACGAGGGCCAACATCATCCGGTTTCTCCTTGACCAAGCGGAGAAGATGGGCCACACCTGGGAGCAGATGCGGCTCCTGCTCGATAACATCACCCCGGTGGTTCTGGAAGACTAGGTAGCCCCAGTACCGGAGAACGTTACGACCCTGGAACGGACCACGGCCCTTCCGGAACCACCACAGCCCAAATCAACTCCACCTCGGGATACCTCGACGAATCCGGAGACCCTCGATACTCCGTCACCTCGGACACTAGCGGAGGGTATCGTATCTCCCAACCCTAGTACGGATGAGATACTGAAGAACCTCCCGGATCTGGTGACGCCACCGACCATTCGCCTGCGAGATCCTCCGATAGAAGTCTACCTAGGCACCCCCGAAGTCAGTATCCTAGAGACTGGCGCCCGGACCAGGGAGTCCTTCCGGAAGCTACAGGGACTTAGTTTGGGAGACTAACACTGCTTCCGGGCCAGAGTAGCCAACACTGCCAGTTCCGGAAGGTTCACCGGAGAAGCCACGTCCACCTCTGGATTCCAGAGCTCCGGCGGCAAAGGTCTTCCCAGCAGCCGGACCATCGAGCCGGAAGGGCAACTCTTCGCCGACAACAACAAAGAAGTTCAAGGGCAAGCAGCGGGCTCCGGTGGAGATCTCCCCCTCGCACAGAAGTGGGAGAAACCAAACACCGGGTGATCCGACTTAGATTAGTTTAGGTGTAGCATTCTTTTTAAGTTTAGATTTCGGACCAGCAGCGGTTAACGATGGGGCTCCAAGGACACCCGGGTGTTGACGGAATTGACTGCCACTTTTGTAGTTAGAATAGGAATTCTGGAACCGGAAACTGTTCCGAGATTATAGGATCTGAGATCCGATCTCGGACTTTTCCGGATTTCTCGGATCTTTTAGATAAGATCTAGCGGATTTCCAGTAGATGCAGCTAGGAGGAAGGCTAAGTTTAGAAGGGACTTAGTTAGTACTTAGTAGTGAGGTTTTTGGGGAAAAATCTTTTATCTTGTCTTTCTCACTTTGAAATATACATCGCTCCTTTGCACTAGACTTGCTACCTCGTGTTCTTGATGTGGAGTATAGACTTCGTGAGTGTCATATCCATTCTTGTGTGTGTGTTTGTGTAAGTACCCTCCGCTAGTGGCGTGATAACTAGTTCGCTAAGAGAGAAACTGGTCCGGATCCGTGTTAGGAGATCGCGTGGGAGAGTTGGAGGACTATTGCAGAGGTGTGCCTAGTAGTCTCCAGGCCTCAGGGTCCGGAAGTAGCCAGGAGGGGAGGAGATGAACTGCAGAGGTGTTCCTGGTAATCTCTAGGACACGGAAGAATCCGTGTTAACCTGGGTTCCGGTCAAAACCAGAATTCTCCCCCAAGATAGGAAAAAACCTGATGCGTAGGTCTAGATAGAATACTTCTGGCGTATGGTAACATCCGCTCCGGAGAGTCACAAGCACACTTATCGGAATGTCGTTGTAGTCCAGACTTGTCTCTGTGTGACCGTGTCTGGAAGGCCATCCGGATGTTGTAAGAGTCTAAGTCCGGTAGCAGCCATCAAATCACCGGTTAGCAGAGTAGGGAGAGTGGTATCCGGTTACTATAAGTTCCGAGCAGTGGGTGTCTAGCCACTTAAAGTCACAAGGCAGTGAGAAATGTAGCCACTTACACAAAACAGGATCAGTGGACTTCGCCCACTTGCTTAAAAACTCCAGAAGACTCTCTGAGGAGGAACAGAGACAAATCAAACTATCCTCCGGACTTCCGGAAACTATTTCCGGAAGCCGTTGTACAAAATCCGGACTCCGACAGGAACCGAGTCTATAATACATAAGTAAAGAGACTAGCTAACCCTTAAACGACCGGTGTGGTAGTTTAGTAATTGGGAGTATTTGGAAAAGAACATTAGGTCTCTGTGGGAACAAAACCGGAGCGGTTACTTTGGAAGCATTTAGTGACGATTAGGTGTATTCCGGAGGAATACTGACTCTACGAACCGCAACACCCATAATCAAATTACAAAGTAGGTTAGATTTGGTGCCCTCCTTCACCCAATGCCAATAAGTGAGAGTGAGTAAAAAGAGAGAAGACATGCCATGGATAATCAACTCATGGAGGGTACCCAATACTGATCGGTCTTGTTCAACTTTCAAGGGAAGGCCACCAATGAGAGCTCAATTGAGGTGGAGCAATCCAAAATTGCACAAATCATGTCCCAATGCCAATAATGACAAGTGTTTTCAGATTTTGGGTTATCGGTTTTAGGTCACTTCATGCACCATTTCAAGCATTTGCCATTTTCATGCACCATGCCTTCCATACTCTACTGATCGGAATTGGGTGGCGGATCCGAATTGGGTGCCTCTACCTTAGATACACACTTATTTCCTCTTCCTCCTCTAGTTTCTAAAGGTGCGGCCACCCATCATTCCTTTGCTGCTACAAATCATCTTCCTCCTCAAGTTTATGAAGTTTATTCTTTCCATGTTGTGCAATTTCCTGCTCTTGTTTTACGTAGTTGCAAATCATTTTTCCTTGCTTTTGTTTTTAGGTAAAGGTTGTGTTTTTTAAATTTGAAAATTCCTCTATTGTGTCAAAACATAGGCATTCATGAAGGTTTTCATGTGCGTTCTTTATGTTTCTTCTATCTACATATCATGAACATGTGAACGCCAATTTTAATCGTATATACTAGCACATATTTTACTCTTACTCTGTCCAATACAAGTTCTAAAAGAGGAGTGTATTTTAATGTGGTAACTTTTTTCTTATTAAAAATTTAAAAAAATTGTTTAATTTTATCTTATTTTTCAACAAACCAATTAAGAAGCTCGGAGGATTTTGTTCCTTGCCTCCTGCAATTGCAATTGCAAACAATCTTACCTACCCTGCAGTCAAGGTAAACTAATACTTTTACTCTCTTTTACTCACTTGTGCTTTTGTATGTTAGGTTCAAATAATATCACATGCACATAAATAGTTCTTGTTGAAGAGTGTTCAGTCTCTATATTCATAAGCAAAGAACATGCATTGCTCCAATTGATTCTTATGAGTGATTTAAGATTTAGTTTTTTTCCTTTTATTTACTTATTCTAAGGTACAATTGACTTGAAATTTTTTCCCCCTTTTCTATAGATTTTTATTATAAGTTTTTTTAGGAAAAAATCTAAAGTGTTGCATTCCTAGATTTATTCATATTACTTTCCAATCACATGTTTAGTACCTTCATTGCTAGTGAAACCAAAGTTATATTGTTTTAGATTGAATTTTTAGTTCTTCCTTCATTGGTGCCTCGTTCCAAAATTAGATCTGCTACTATGGCTTTTGGTAGTGCTGTGAAAACGGCCCGCGACTCAAACTTTTGGACACCGAGTGCGTGTCTCTTTGTCGTGCCTCAATCCAAACATCTGCGGATTCTATTAGAGGGAGTGGACAAAAACTTATACCTTTTGGGGAAAGGATTCACGAGGCGTACAAGAACATGAAGCCACACAACGTTCCTTTACGCCGGATGTAGAGCTTGGACACTAAATGGCAGGAGATCAATAGGGACGTGACAAAGTTCAACGGATTCTACAGCCTAGTACAGCTCATGAACAAATCTAGAACAAACAAAGAGGACCGATGGACGAAACGAAGGATCTATATTTCAAATTATGTCTTGGAGGTGGAAATAAGCCCAAACCTTCTGGGTACTTGAAGTGCTAGAGGTATCTCAAGGACAAAGAGAAATGGAGGAGTTTGACTAATGATGGGAAGAGGAAACCTACGACCACATTTGCATCACTACCACAAGAGAGGGAGGGGACTTTGGTGCGACCTACCGGGGACCCTCTAGAGCAGCCGACCGGAAATAAGAAAACAAAGGCGGTTTCAAAGGTGGGCGTGAAGATCAAGAATATTAGCAAGGAATATAAGAAAGCTACTAAAAAGATGGTAGAATTGCATGAGAGGAGGACGACAATGATGGAGAAGGTTGTGGATTTGTAGGAGAGGACTACATATATGCAATTCTTTTCAATGCCCCCCTCCTTTGCCGCTTGAGGGCACAAAATATTACACATTACTCTATGAGCAAGCTATGGAAGAATAAACAGCATCCCAAAGTGCAACTTCAACTCCACGACCCCTCTCCCTAACCATAGAACTTTAATGGTTTCTGTCAATTCAGAACTCGAGGTAGAATTTGTACAATCTCTTACCCTTTACAATCATGTATTTATTGTAGACACTTGAAATGCCTTCAAAATGCATAGGCTATGTTCACTCACTTCTACATTATTGTACAGAGTCTAGGAAGCATAGAAGATGATGGCTCCCCTGACCTCATAGTGGCAGCCCCTTGACATCTGGAGGTGGAGGCGCTAGACCTAGCAATAGGTTTGAGGATTTCTCAAACATCTTCACCTACACTTTTCTATGAATTTATTGTTCTCTTGTTATGTTAACAAAGCTTAAAGCCTGAATGTTGACCACGCTATGTACAACACTTTTGTTGGCTAATTTTTTAGATACAAAGGACATTTGCCTATTCAATTATCTTGGGCACGTATTAGAAATTTTTGTTTAGTACGGCATGTGTTCAAAATTTTGATGTATTACGCAATTTGGTAAACAATTGCCATATTATTGGACGCTATTTCAAAGATTCTAATTATAAAAATACTAGAGTGTTACCTGTGTCCTCCAGACACAACATTTTTTTGTGTTGAGTCCCCACCTCCCCGTCCCCTAGCCCTTTCCCTCCAATCCATCGTCCCCCCGTCCCCCGTCCCCCATCCCCCGTCGCCGTCCCCGTCCCCGTCCCCATCCCCATCCCCGCCCCCATCCCCGCCCCGTCCTTTTATCCAAAACCCTAACGTTTAGCTTTTCATCCAAAAGCGTTTTTCATCTACGCGTGCATCCATCGACGCGTTCATCCAAAAGGATCGTTTGTCATCCTGTATTCTTTTATAGATATAGATGTGTTGATTGATTTTTGGATGCATTTTGGTTTGCCTACATCAACTTGGCATAGCCATAAGCAAATCATGCATGATGTGAATTTTTTCGGCATTGCTTTTGCATGCGCAAGCCCCTCTTTCTACGAAACCATGACGTTGTAGTGGATTATGATCCATACTTAAAGCAAAAAGAGATGTTGTGGGGCGGCTTAGATTATCTTCTATTCAAAAGATAACGGCCGCCTTCCGTATCTCGAGTGGTGGCATAGCGGTGGATTTCATCGACGAATATGTATGCATAGCGCCATAGCGGAGTCAACCGCCCAAAAGAGTTTCAAGAGGTTTGTAACCGATGTTCTAAAGATTTTCGAGGGTCATTGCTTGTGGCAGCCCATGGATGAAGATATACAGAAGCAATTGGATATTAACAAGCTCTAGAGCTTTTCCAATATGTTTGGTTTTATCGATTGCACACATTGGAACTGTAAGAATTGCCCTATCGCTTGGCACAGACAATACCAGAACAAAGATGGAAGTAGATCCGTCATTGTGGAGGCAATTGCCTCTCAAAATCTTTGGTTTTGCTATATTTTTATTGGAATGTTGGGTTCAAACAACGACATTAATGTCATCGATAGGAATCCATTGTTGATGAATAATATTAAATGTAAAGGACCTCAAGTTAAATTCATTGTTAATAATCCTGAATACAACTATTGCTACCTTGTAGCAAACGAGATCTATCCAAATTGGAGTATCTTCATGGAAGCCATAGCTGATCATGAAGGTGAGAAGTACAAATATTATACAAAGAAGCAGGAGGCCGCTTAGAAGGATATCAAACATGTTTTTGGAGTTTATTGCAACGGTGGGGAATCTCAAGAAATCCTGCACGACAGTAGAAGAAGTCTGAGATAATAACCATATGGATAGCCTGTATAGTTCTACACAACATGATTATCAAGGATGAGGAACCGTATCTTAAGTTGAACTAGGATTACCTATGGGATTCCACCTCGGAATTCATTGGTAGCATCCAACGTAAAGAACACCAACAGCTAGAGCAATTGTTGTTTGTCAAGAAGTATGCAAGTGAGATGGCCAATATAATTGATGAGGAGGCCCATTATCAACTTAAAAGAGACTTAATCAAACACCTATGGGCATGGAAGGGCAACCAATGATTAATTACATATACCCTTATATGGTATAGTATAACACGCAATTAAGCAATTATGCACTTGGCCTTTTAAAAGTGCACTTAGTGACAGCGGCGGCCAATGCGTTGGATCAAATTAAGTTTTGTTTCATTTCCTGATTTTAAAAAAAAAAAATTAGGATCTGAGAACAATTTTCAATATAACCAAAAATGTTAATTCAATAAGTTTTTTTTTGGCATTTTTGACAAATTTGATATGGAACTTGGTTACAATTTGATAAATATTTGTTTCATACTTAATAGTATGTTTTTGGAAAGAAGCTTGTCAAGTAACTATACAAAGTATGCAATTATGTAAACTAAAACACTGCGCAATGAATGGCAATTGATTTGAATATATTACTCATGGAACGTGATACTTAAGAAGAAGAAAATCAACATATTGCATATATTCTTGCACTTGGTGATGTAGTCAAACAATGGGAAAAACCTCTCGGATTTATTGGTCAATTGTTACCAAACGCCTTACATAACCAAGTGGAAGACTACTCTTGCATATATCCTACATGCCAATCACCATACACTCATTGTAGTATACTCCTTTACTACATATCATTCAAGGCTGCTTGCAACCGCTCATTGTCAATTGCTTCGGTTTGCATTGCAATATATTCTAGTATGTGAGCCTTAGCCGACTGAAAAATCCGAATCTTGCTTTCAACTTGCGATCCGAATATATTTCGCTTTCTCCTCCGGAAAGCGCCAGCCTCTATTCTCTCAGGTTCGTCTATCCACGAAAAGATGCATGCCTCTTTTTCTACCCAACTATGGCTCTCACACGTGGGCTCCCAAAATGCATCCATGCAATTTGCATATCGTTGTGCGGTGGACCCTGTTCTGTCAACATTTTCTCTTTGCATGATGGGCCAATACCAACAAACCTTCATTTTATGACTCCTTTGATTTTTCCCATCTTCAATCACCTTCCCTACATAGAATGGTATACCACCTTCAACCTCAGCTCTATCAACACTCAGGGCTACAAATTGTCCACAATTAATATCTGATTGTGGATTGAATGGTGGAAACGGGTCGTGATTAACTTCATCCCCTGCTCCTTGTTCGATTCGTTCATGGTTGCGTTCCGTTCGTTGCGCCCTACGCACTGCTTGATTCGATGGTCTTCCTCTACGCGGACCAAAATATCCTCGAGAGTCTGCATTTGGAAGTATAGCCACAATTTGGTCCACGACGGTTACTTCGCGATTTTCGTAGCCTGGGCCGTTGACTTCATCCAATGAAACAGGTTCCGCAGTTGCGGTATTGGACACATCTGAAGGCCAAAACGGTAAAGAATGATGCTCGTTGCTACGGTCTTTGTGTGGAAATTTGGCTAAGTACAGTTTCAATTTCTCGGCCTCCACTTTAGCATCACGGTTCCTTTCCACATGTTGCAATCTTTCAATGCACCTCTGTTTACAGGCAATGAAGTCATCCAACGCTTTTAGCTCCCGTTCGTCCGCTGCAAACACATTTGCGAACGCTGGTCGCTCATCTCTATTTGGCAGCGACCTCAAAGTCTTTGTTCCGCTCTCCGGTCCCCAAGCATCATTGCAGTAATGTTTGTGTTGCACTCGAACCTCGTGGGTCCCATTTCTATCATCTATATAGAATCGTATGTGGTGTGGAAATGTTATGCCAACCATTGAATCCGGACCTGTTAGTAGGTGGGGTGTTATGAACTATTTCCAATCCCACACATTCTCTAACAACCGTGCCGTGACAAATGCCTCTGTAGGAGACGTTCCCCGTTCGATAAGGTTAAGCATTTCTTTTAAAGATTCCACGTCCGATCTCTTCAAAGTACTTGATATACAACTGAAGCGTTGATCAATATCTTCATGTGTATGGCCAACTATAAGGAATGAGAGTTCCACCTCTTGAAAAAATCCCAATCCCATCAAGGATGCGCATAGAGCAAACATATAGATGTTTTTATTCTCACGGGTGCAATTATCTGCTTGGATGCGCAATGTTGGTGGCAAAAATCCCTTCCTCCGCAACACGTCTCCAATCACATACAACAACGTGCTCACGACCTGGTTGCTGTCATGTTTGTGGTGAGCTCCAAACCATACGTCGCAATACAAACCGATTCCATGTACTAGAGCCCCGCATAGATGGGTCTTCACAAATCGGTGTTCAATGTTCTTTACGGTTTGACGCATTCTTGGTACCATGGTTGTGTTTTGGTCCATGCCATCCACAATGATGCACATGTACAACTCAGGGTGGATATAACACAACCTCTTGAATATCCAATCATGCCTACGTTCCTCCATCTGGATGCGTAGATGCAACATAAACAATTCTTTGATCCTAATCCTTGCATCGGCATTGGTTGTGCCCTCCATAGCACATTTATATTCCCAACAATGATAACACTTTGAGAACCTTGAGAATGGTGGAACCTGGACATGGGGATATCTCAAACGCCACATTCTATGGAATGAGCTAATTGAAATGGTATCTCCATTGCATATTCCCTTCACCTCTTCATTCACGTAATTGAATACGTCAAATTTTATTGTATTCATTGGAAGGAGAATGAGAGGCACCACTGTGTTGTCATCTTTACGGCAAATAGAACGATGAGGTTGAGGACATCTAGCTTCTTCCACAAATGATTTGAAGCAAGCCTCCGCAGCAGACATTCTAGTGCTCTCTCTAATCGGATTCGATAGTGTGTTACCGTGGATTGCCGTCACTCTACCGTATATTAAACAATCTTTCTTCAACTCCTTAAAATGCCGTTGCGAATAACCAACCCCAAGAGCGTAGCAAGCATTGCAAACAGGCCTGCCATCTAACTTCGTCTCAAATTTATCCCGACGAAATCCTTCCGTTCGTGTATAAAAAGAAACCAGCATTTGTCTTATCCATGTACTTCGGATTGAATACTCTGGTGCCCAAGCATTATATCGCATGTCTAAAATATGCCTTGCTGGAATGTCCCTCAAACAATTTTGCTTGCATCCTCCCTGTGCTATTGCCCTTACCACGCCTGCCAAAGATACCTTACTTGCTGCAGTTCCTGTCACATTTGACTCATTTGAAACTATCCTTCTTCTATTCTGCATAGAATAAGGTCGGCGCGCTCTTCTAACGTGAGCAAATCCCTCCACATGGGGCAAATCTCGAATGTTAGAGGGGGTGCATTGAGAAAATGGTGAACTCTCATCAACGGGGTTTGAAGTTTGGCTACTCCACGGAGATCTTTCATTCAATTCAGGGGTGATAGATCGCCCTTGAACATCAAATCCTGGGGCCATTGTCTGTATAGGTGAAATATGAGATCTATCTTCACCATGGGCATTTGGGAAATTAGGTGTTGTGGCCAAGTCACGAAGCAATGACCGGTTCCAACGAATGGTCAGGTCCATACATGAACCAAGCCGTTCACCCACAACTTCTCCTGTCCAATGTAATGCATCGTCAACCCGAATTACACGCACTGCCACCTCAGATGGAAACATTCTACATCCATGCAATACCATTCCACTTTCAAAGGCATGCTCCCTTTTTCCCAAACCCACGACAATGCCTATTTTGGAGAGCAATTTTACAGTCCTTCCAGCTTCAAAATCACCTATCCCAACCAATCTCTCTTGAATTTGGCGCGCCCGTGCTGCTCGTATCAACCGAGCCCCCACTGAACTATTAGGAAGGATATTTGATCTGCGAATGTTTGGAGGTTCTAAAGGAATCTGGGATGTTCCGCTTTCCATCGATATTATTTGACAAATATAGACACGACAGTGGAAAAATTGTCAAAATATATATATATTTTTTCAATTCAAAATCATCATTCATCCATCCAATAGACTACTCACTGATAGACATATACTTATACTCTCACATGTAATGATTGATTATTTATAAGATTCACAAGCAGAGCTAATTGGACAAAATTGCAATTTCAAGTGATCCAATGTAAAACACAATACATATGATACATCCAAATAACCATCATATCAGTATAAGAAGGTATTCCTGACCTGGATTTTAATTGTGAGTATCAGAGGGCGTGGTACCGGAGTTCAACGTCGCTCTATATGACGATATCACCAATCAGGCTTCGTTGCTAAAACTTGTGCTCTTCTTTTCGTTCCAAAATCTTTACGACCTGACTATAACAAACACATTAGTGTCATTATATTATACATGATGAAAACAACCTGAAATCTTTGTATATCAACTCCTAAAATTCATTTACAATTTTACATTAAATATAAGTACTAATTGTTGATCCTACTCCAAAGTGTAAATTAGAAATCAACAACATTTATTTGATGTCCTAATTACTACATCTCATCAATGATCCATTGATCAATATAATTATCAAAAGGACATAAATGTTGGCCGTAGAGCTTAAAAGATTATAAGGTTTGAAGTTGAGGAAAAGATTCATTCTCATCCCTACTTTAAAGGTATAGGATCAAATTTGACTTCACTTTGTATTTCATTTTTGTACTAAAGAAAGTCTAAATATTCTATTGTTTTGTTAATAGTTTTTGTTAGTTCTTTAGAACCAAGTTTAAGAGGTAGAAAATAAAAGCGTATTACAAGAATAATGTGCAATGAATACAGATTCATTATTTGCTACATCGTGATATATTACTTTGAAAATGATAATATGTTCTAGAATGACAATTGTAACGGTTAAGAAGAAATTTATCACTAATAAATATCAAAAATAGTAGAAGGGAATGCTTTGAAGATTTATAAGCTTTTTTTACTATAGAAGGTATGGTTTTTTCCAATAATTTTCCTGAAAACATTTGACTCAGATTTAGATCTATATACAATTAGAAATTCACACAAAATATAATAATTATTTTCTAGTCCATTCTAAAAGTCTTAATTTTCCTTTATGGGTATCGAAAATCTTAATGGCAATAGAGAGTAATAGCAAAAGTTGTAAGTTCCAATATTAGGTATGGACTAACTTTCAAGCCATCAAGCCAAATACAATAATTTAAATACCTCCAAAAAGTTGTTGTGAAGGACATTGTTATATTAAAATTTCAATGAACGTAAGTATCCTTAAGGAACAAACCCCTAAATTTCCAAGCCTTTTTCCATCAAGAAACACCCCAAAACTACCAGAACTAAAAAGTGGCAAAGCATCTAATTTTGATGTCTAATTGAAAAGAAATGAAAAATAACCAATTCACGTTTTACCATTTTTGTAACACAAATATGGAATACTTTGATAATCCAAACGGTTGATTCTAATGTTTTCACCACATATTGTGGTAAAAAAAAAGAATGGCAAAGACTTTGAAGATCTCTAGTTTTTATGTAGAAAACAAGTTTTTTTCCCCCTTCCTCAAAATGTCTAAAAATGTTCGACTTGGGTTAAAATGTACTTTTTACAGTAAACAATAAAAAATTTGGTAAGAAAAAAAACGGTAATATTTATATGTATAAAAGTAGATTGTTTGACCATAAAATAATATTCTTTATATGTATAATAGTAGGGTGTTTGACCACAAGGTAATATTCTTAAAAGAAGGTAATATTTTGTACACGTATAAAAGTAGAGTAGTTAACCACAAAGTTTAGAAATCCATATAAGGCAGCCGTTTCATAATAGTGAGTCTCTTTTTTACAATCATCCAAAGGTGAGCTCCACATATCATGTTTTTAGATGTTTTTAGATGTTTTCAGATGGTCAAGATTTCTACTTCATCTTATCATGTTGTTCACTGGTTTTTATGTGATTGCAGGTTCAAAGCGCAGAGTAGCACGTCCTTTCTAAACTACTCAGGTGCACAATCATTCTAAACTACTTAGAATTTGATTTTGTTTGTGTTATATGCTGTGAACTTCAGTTTAGGGTTTAAGAGTGGGTCATTACTTAATTGGAAAACTTGAGACACTACATCTGAAAACCCTAATTATCTAAACTTTGTTGGCGATTTGGAAACCCTAATTTTTGGAACCCTTATTTCGGCGGCGCCGCCATTTTCATGGCTGGACTTCTCACCTCAGGGGGGTGCGTACGCGGGGGTGTCGTTAGCTTTCGATTAGTGTCTTAGGTTTTCAGCTAGGGTGTCTTAGGGTTTCTCCTAGGGTGTTTTAGGGTTTCACCTCGAGAACAAGGTGCGAGTGTACAACGTGTGAGTGAGTGAGTAATGCTCCAAGCTACGTGAACAACCTGTGAGTGAGTGAGTGACGCTCCAACTCGTGTGAACAACCTGCGAGTAGATGAGTGAAGAACGTGCAAAAAACCAACAAGGTACATGAGCAACTCGCAAGCAACATCACCAACTTCCTAACGTCCTAACTAACCTACTGGTCCTCTCTCCTCACTTCACCCTCATCTCTCTCATTCTCTCTCCTCCATGTGCTGTGCGTGTCGAAGTCGGTAGGATGACAACAGCTAGGGTCAGAGCGACGTTGGCAGTGTGGGCGGGCTAGGGTTTGGCGTCGGCAATGACGAGCGGGCTCAACTCTCTCACGGCCTGTGCGTACGCAGGGGGCTCTTAATCGTGCCGTTGCTCTTGGTTGATACCCCTTCCAGAGTCCATTGATACCCATCGTTTAGGCATATAACCGGTCATACCCTGATCCAGTCGTATACCCAGTCAAACCTTGTATCGCTGTAAGGGGAAAAATAAAAAATAAATTAAAAATAAATTAAAAATAAAAATAAAAGTTTTTTTTCCATAGATTTGGACGAAACTGAAATGCCTATAAGTAATTTTCAACAATTCAAAACAACTTGAATTTTTTTTCCCTTGTAGATTGAATCTGGAGGTATCATCCCAATTTTTTTTCGGATTTTTTTGATTTTTTCTCTTTTTTCTAAAAATCCTCAAAGGTCGCTGAAATCACCATAGTGAAGATTTGCAGAATTTCTTCCGATTTCGTAGATTCTGGCTCCAGCTCTAAATCTGAATTTGAGTCATTAACATGATATTTTGTGATTTTGAGTCCAAATAATGAAATGAAGTTTATGAAGCCTACTTTCCATTCCAATTTGAAAATATGAAAAATTTGAAAACAATTCAAAAAAATTTGTATAAATTTTGTAAAAAAGTCCGGGCATACTTTAGTGGTTTATTTGCTGAAATTAGCCAAGTCCGTAATTCTTTAATTGCATATTAATTTCAGATTTAGAGCGGAAGCCACTTTTTGGCATTTCATCCGCAAGTTTTCATCCACTGTTTTCATTCCTTTACTGGCATTTCATTCGTTGATTTTTTGCCTTTTCATCCGCTATGTTTTTGCCTCCTCATCCGTTGTTTTTACAAATTTCATCCGTTGTGATTTTCCATCAGCTGTGAATCGTCATCCTCTGTTTTCATCCGTGCTACGATTTTCATCTTTTGTGGATGAAACTGTAATTTCCGCAGATTCACTTAACAGTGAGTTAATAACTTCCAAAATAATAATTTTTTTGGAATTCCAACTTCAGATTTGAACTTTTTAGGTGTGTTTTCATCTAGTGTGAAAGAAAAAAAATCGGACTAATGATTTTAAAAATTGACATTTTGTAGAGTCTTAAAAATTAGGGGTTTACCTTTACAAGTCAAGGAAGCCACATTTGAGTTGTAACATGATGCTTTTGTGTATTTTTCTTAGAAGGTGTAAGCATTGATGTATATGAACATACACCGTATTGACGATTGTATATTGTTTGTGATTATGATCAGGTTTCTTGTATGTGACATCATGGCGCCACCACTTCCAATCGAAAGGCGCTGGGAGGAGTATGGTTGGTGGATTGCAGTAGAGGCGGAGTCGAAGCCAGTATTGTGGCTCACGGAACATCCATTTCAAATAGGGATGCGCACATCAGCATTGGGGAAGCCCTTCGCTGAACTTCGTGCAATTAATCTTCGACCAGACGATATGGTCTATGCAGTTTGCGAACCGGGGGTTGGCCAAACGGCATCAAAGACTTCTCTTTCAAAGAAGTTGCTCCTAGCACCTGTTCCTACAGATCTCCTTCAAAATTCAAGGCGGGTGAATAACATAACCTCGTTACAGACGTTTTGGCTCAGCACGGATCTTGCGGTGCGCACTGCTAGGCATGAGCATGTGTTGGCATGTTTGGCGTTATCTGAAGAGGATGAGGCACGCGCTAGAAGATTTATGAGTGTTCATACCATGAACGAGGCATTACGGCGGACGGAGCCAGAGCGTGCAAGTGTTGAGCGTGCAAGTCTACCAGCGGATCCAGAGGAGACCGAGCCCATTTATCGCGCATTAGCAAGGCCGACACAGTTGGATTGGCGGCCGTCCACTGAACTGCCACCATCGCGTGTTCGTGCACCAACAAGTGGTCGTCCATCTAAGCGCCCACGACGTGAAGAGGGCAACAGAGCTCCAGATTCTGATGGACGGCCGTCGCGTGGCCGTTCGGAGACATCGCGTGGCCGCTCAGAGACATCGCGTGGCAGGGCCTCGACATTGCGTGGCAGGGCATCGACGTCGCGGGGCAGGACATCGCCATTGCGTGGCAGGGGCCGTGAATCGATAGCTGGACAAGCCGAAACTCATCGTAGATCCTCAACATCTACAGCGGGTGTCTCTATGAGTTTATCGGCCATGGATGACGACTTGCACAACTATTCTGATCAGTCATTGGGAGATTCGGAGGAGGAGGCAGACATTCCAGCAACCGTTCCAACTTCTAGGCATTTGAAAGCGCCCGTACCTACGAAGGAGGAAGTTGCGAGAGGTTCTATATGGGGCGACATTGTGTTCAAGGCGCACATTGACCGCATCGTCGAAGTGGTGAATCCGGAGACAAACCATCGGATACTGTCACAGAAGAGGAAATCAGAAGTGTATCACTTCTTACGAGATCCCCAGAACAGGACCGGAGTGAGTAAATTGGTACTTCGTCCAATCCGGTACCTCGTGGATATCACTACCGACACTGGCATGGTTGAACGTGAGGGAGTGGATTTCCCGGTTACTGGAGCAGCACGAGAATTTGAACGGATGTTCTTAAGCCATGCGGGTGCTTCTATACACGGTACTGCGGGCTCTCAACTATCTTGGCTTCAAGAGCGTATCATTTGGGAGCCTGTGGACGGGCAACACGTCGTAGCTGCTTCCAAGTATGCGAAGGAGCAGTGGATGAGCGGCAACATCCCTCTGTCTGAGTATCAGAAGACGTTTGAGGAGCGGGAGGCTACCTTTGTTGTGTACGATGATCGACGACTTTACATTAACAAGTCAGTACAGGTCAATAATGCGGAGTGGCAAAGAAAACAACTTTCCACAATGAATGAGGATTTGGTGAAGCTCCGACAGATATGGGATCTGTAAGGTAGGCCTGATAGCTCGGTTCGGGCGGACGATGAACGTAAGGCTATCGAACTGGTGAGCGCAGCAAGTGCCGTGCGGAAACTGCCTCACAGAGATGACAACAAGATTACAATGTCCACATTGGCAAAGGTCATGGAGGACCTAACCAAGCATGCTTGGAATCCCAGCAATGAGTGCTTTGAAGCTGCCCTTCAAGTCAGCAAGGACTACGAAAACGGCTTCTTGTTTACACAACGTCTTGTAATAGAAAAATAAAAAGTGAAAAATATGAAGATCTCAAAATTTTATGTGGGAAAGAAGATGTTTTTTGGTTCCTTGCCCGGCAATGTCTAGCAATGTGTAAAAATCTTTGACTTAGGATGAAATGCATTTTTTCACTAAAGACAATAACTATTTTTTGACAACATGAATAGAAATAATATTACTTGCTAGCATTGAAAATCTCACATTTACTAGAGTGTCCTACCAAATGTTTTTGAAGTTGCCGACGTGCGCGCACTCGACAATTTTTTTTTAATGATGGCATGATTTTTTTCTATAATTCTAATGAGAATTATACTCCCACGTAATTCTTGTCTTCTTGCATCTCAATTCAAGATTTCAAGTAATGAAAATAAAATTGCAACCATGGGAACGTGTCCAAGATTTGCAAAAGCCCACCTCGGGACTTTTTTCATTTCCGAGTTAATGGGGTAAACAAATAAACCACTATGGATTAACAAGATGAAGTAAGAAAAATTATGCATTTTCTATAATTTATCTTGAGAAGAGATAATAATAGGAAAAGAAAACCCAATGCCATATACGATCCGCATTTCTATTCCAAGATAAATATCTACAAATACATACAACACGCAATTAAGCAATTATGCACTTGGCCAAGTGCGCTAATTGGCGCTCAATAACAACAAGATTTTGAGCGGAAATGTCTTTTGGAAGGAAAAAAAATCCGACAATCCATATTTTTTCTTTGCTATATTTTTGTGATAATTTCATTGAATATTGGTTTCTCAATGTGTACATAAGTAAATCATTTTCACCATTTCGGTAAGATTATGCATAATATATGATTATGGTATTTCATTTTTATTCCATTGACAATATTACATTGACCATGTACTTATAAGAAACTATTCATATACAATTTGTTGTATGAAATAAATTTTATATGAATTTAAATAAATTTTAGTGTCGTGCTACAAATACAATTTGTAGGAGATGTAATGATAAAGCATCCAATACAATGATGAAGTGTGAGGTTTAGAACTCTATATTTTTCATATATATAAAACCATACATAATATAACTATTAAATACTACAAAGATCATATACTACAATCAAACAAACCGTCTCTAAAGCAAATATACCAATCACACTGTACTAGTCACCTAAACATCATGTATGCTTAGCTACGGTATGACCTCAGAGTCTTCATCATCCTATGGCGATACTACTCCCGTAGCGTGTTCCATGGTAGTATTTACCATTTCAGCCAACTCCTCTTCTCGCACCGGACTATCTCCAAGACTGACTGATGTAGACTGTTCATATGTGTAGCTGCCAGGGTCGCCGTGCCGCGTGTGCCTTACGCCATCTACATCATAATAGAAGCCATCCCTAAATGTCATCGGTGCAGTGAAGGTCTCCCGAAATTCAGCAACATCTTCCGGTTCGCTCTGTCTTGAAACAGATGGCAATATTGGTCCAGTGCCACCTCCAATACCTTCAGCGCTCCCATGTGTTGCTGATCCAAGCTCTGATGGAGCAGGCCCCAAAGACCGTCCTCCCCTACTCAACTCCGAAAAAAACATGAGAGAATCGGTCGTACACTGCTCTGATTCTGTCAGCTGAGAAATGGATATGTTCATCCCATCTGTTGGTGCCTCTAAAGGAACATCCAGTACCCTGGTATCATCCCCCATTCCAACAGGTGTCTCATGTACACAAACTCCCACATGCGGCGGCAGCGTTGTTAGAACCACGTCTCTCCTAGGTGCTCCCCCATCTTCACCTTCGTCTTCCTCTTCATCGTCCTCCTTGTCTTCCCCTTCTTCTACTTCACTGCTTCGCTGCGAGTCGGGCGAGCGGCTGTCAGGCGTAGATTCGTCCGTCCCATATTCACGTGGCAATCTTTCGTTCAAATGAGTATAGAAATCCACATCATCGTCACCTTCCGTTCGTAAAGGAGTCGCATCTTCGGTAGCATCCACACTAGTGGGAGCATTGTCCGTTCCATCGATGTTGTTAGACATCAACAAATGCCCTTGGAAGTTGTTGGACAACTCACCGTACAAGAACAAAATCCTCTCGCTGCAATCGTCAATCACAATGATCTCGGATCCCTGGAAATCCGAGTGTAGTATAGTCGGAATTGCTGTTGACATGTTACATACCACCAAACTCCACCGCCGAGGCAAGTACGAACCCACCAGTCTTGATAACTCTAATGGAGATCTCTCGAGAGCATCAACAACACAAGGCTCTCGTGCTTCACCACGATTATCATCAAATAAAAGAGGAAGTGGACGGCGGCCAGTAATAAAGTTCGCCTCAACAGACAATCCAACTGGATGTTGGAGACAAATAATGATATCGCCTATTGGTTCAACTGTTTGTTGTAAGCGCCCTCCCTCTGTAAAGTTCAGAGGATGATCAACCAAGGTCTGACCAAACGCCCAACATCCACGCCGATGAGAGCAACCCTCCGGGAGCTTCAACTTCGTAATCAGCTCTTCCGTGGCGAACACAGCCGGTGGTAATAGGAAAATGACGTTCCATCGTTCAACGGTCGTCATCCATAACGCCAGTTGTGCAAAGATTCTGGTGAATTGTTCATCTTCCCAATGACCGTTGCCATGCCTTCCACCGCCACGGCGACAATCAATAATCCACAGGTATGGTCGTGTCAACTCCGCATACTCTGAACGAAATAGTCCTCTTCTACACCGAATCAGAAGCGGATCCTGTGTGTCGTTCTGGCCTGGCCTCCGAACATGCAACTGCCACTCCCAATTGGCAGTGTTTGCAACTCCCTCACGTACGGATGGTGCATTCTGGCCTTGCCCCTTTGCTGCAACAACCTGATAATGTACCTTGATGAAAGGAGGGACGAGGTCGCTTATGTCTTTCAGCTTCGACACCTTCTCTCGCTGCGGCGCACCCCATTTGGTTCTTGTTTTGCTATCCAACAGCTCGGCAAATTTGTCAAGTTGCTCCTTGCCTCCTGGCAAATACTTCCGTACAGATATACGAAAGAACTCTTCCATGGAATTCGGTGAAGATTCCTTGTTCTCTACCATCAACCACCGAATGGTATTCATCACCGCTTCTCGTCTCATAATGCGCTCACATACACCGGCAAGGGTACGAGTCCTTGGATTTTGGTCTTTAACGCCGTTGAAGTAAAGTGCTTGACGAGGTCTACGTCCATCCTCGCCTACTGGCTTAGCTGTACATGCCTTTGCAACCTCCAGATAGTACGAATCTGGAAGTCTCCCAAGCGGCCTCAACCAATGCCCGGTCATCCGCTTCCGCCTCGGTCGAACATCTGCATTCGGATCCAAGTTCTTCTTCAGTGCCAAAGCCTTCCACCTCTTCTCCTCATCCTTGTTGTAAAACACCTTCTTATTGACCGTTCGAGTTATCATTCTAAAAAATATTTTGTTCCCCCAAAAATAAAACATGAATTGGCACTATTTGAACTTCCTTGCACAATGTTGTTGGATATGCAACACCTCTTCTTGACCTTTAAAAATTGGTGTAGGAGGAGTTAATATCATGATCAACATGATAATATAAAATTTAGACCTTGTATACTTAATAAAATTTACACCAAGTGAAGTCAAAGTCTGCTGATCCATTTAACGTATGGATGAAAATGAACCACTTTCTACTTCAAACACTATAAATCTTTCAATCTATGTGGTCAAAGTTGATGAAATTTTGTGAGAACATTATTTATTAATTGTTAAATGAGATTGTACGGTCTAAACATGAAATTCGATGTTTTTGTTTCCTTTCATACTCATTACACTAGAATTATAAGTTTTGAAGGGTCTTTGGTGTAAAATTGTCAAGGAAATTTAGGGGTTAAAAGTTATGAAATTCCGTTTGTCAAAAACCCACAGTAATGTTTGGTTTTAACAAATTTCAATGTGCCCCTTAATTGTAACCATACAAGTTATGAGAGGCCACATATGAAAAAGGATAAATCTTTTAATAAGAAAAAGTACTAATTGAAAAATTGCGGAGCATACAGATTCCTGTCCAGGCACAGCGAGGTCGGAGAGGTAAAAAGAAAATACATTGACAGACGATATTTCATAAGCAGACCTTGAAGCAGACTTTGTGTAAAAAATATTCGAATCCATCTTGTACTAAATACAATAGTCTGTGTAGTTTCCTAAACTTGAAATATACCTACCGTACTGTACTGTACATGCTGCCCCGTGATTCGAGCCTTGGAGTTCACACTCAAGGCTCGAATATCAAAGCTGCGGCACCGCTTCTGTGCCTTTGTTTCATGACGATGCCTTCCAGGATGCCATCAGAGCCAAAAGTGCCTGTGAACTGATTCGGCTCCACAGGGCCTGGCAAAGCAAAGGAGACGGTGAAGGGACCCGGGGGACACAAGTACTGGGTTTGCATAAGGAAAACAGAGTTGTTCCTCATAATCCGAGCTTCCCCTGTTGTCGTTGTGCCCTTGATCATCACTTTTCCATCGCACTCCACCTCACACTTAAATTCACCTGCAGTCACATATACATATTCCCTTAAAACCTAAAGTCTCAAGTCAATAAGGTGGCTAGCATTACAGGTCTAATGTGTGCCAAAAAACACACAAAACTAAACAAAAACACAAAGAAAGAAAACACAAACTGGTACAGATCTCCCGACACCAGGCAAACAAAACAGTAGAAATCTCATACCTTCTTCCTTCCGGACACCAGGCAACGCAGTTCGAAAGAGATAAGCCTCCTCACTGATGCCAATGTCCACAAGACCGATCAAGGGACCCGCGTTCCGAGCCGCCGCAGTGCCAGTGAAAGTGATGACAGGCTTGGTGGCGTTGATCACAGTGTTCCACTGGTCCATGCTGGGCAGAGAGGGGAGGAGCAGCATGGCAGGCCCTACTTTGCCACTCGGCGTCCACTCGGGTTTCTCTTCCTTCTGAAGAGGGGAGGGAAGCGAGAGCACGTCCAGCTGCGACTCGCGTTTCCTCCTCTTCCTCTTGTCCACGGAAGGGTCCATGATTACCAAGGGGTGCGCCCTGGGTCCTGTGTCTTGCAGGTGGCCTTGCGCTACTGCCATTGCTTGAAAGCGTGCCTGGAAACATGACAAGGAAATCATCTAGAAAGTCGTGTTTCTCTAGAAACTTTTCAGCAGAAAATTGGAGATATTTGTAAAGTCACCTGACGTTTGAGGATGACTGTACAAATAACTCTAATATAGCAACAAAATCTGATATAAGTTGTTGAAGGAGCTCATTGCCAATAAGTCACTTGTGAGAACGATTCATCATTTGAAAACACCTTCTAATGCTTGAAAAAGGGAGGTGCAAAAAGTGGACATGGAACACTTACCTGTCTCTCATCGTCTCGGTCATTTCGCTGGCCGTGTTGATAATTCCGCGCCACCTCTCGATCAAGTGCCAAGTCCGGAAGCCCGCTGAGGCGCTTGAACCGCTCAATGTCCTCCTCCTTCATGTACGTGACGTCCGGGTCGTCGATGAACACCATGCTCTCGATCACTTTGTACGTCCCCTTGTACCGAGACTGACGGTGCAAATGCGGTGGAAAGAAGGCAGTGAATTGCCGCACATCCTCCAGATTCTCTTTCACAGGAGGCGCCAGGTGACCCTGCAGAAACTTGTACAATGATTGCAGCTTGACTCGTGCACTGGGATGCGAGTTCCTGATCATCATCCAATGGAGAAATTGCATATCATAAGGAGCCCCTATACCCACCCTATGAGTGCTATTGAGAAGACGTTAAAATTCCATTATGTGATTCTCCTTGATATCTGAGGATATGCTTTGAAGGTGAAATCTATGCTCACCTGAGGGCAAAGTAGTAGATGCTCTCGATTTCTGAGAGCTTGAAGACGGAGCCTCCAAGCTCGTCCGCGGAATATGGAGGCAGGCCTACGCAGACGCGCTGCAGAGCTGATTTGCGAGGGATTTCTTCTCGCAAGTCGGGGCCGAAGTAGGTGCCGAGAATGAAAACCAGGAGGAAGCGTTGGTCGTTCGTGGAGGCGCCCACGCGCGCCTTGGGCAAGTTGACAGGGTCTGGGAAACAGTCCTCCTGCGAGGGAGGGGAAGGATTGTCCATCATGGTGAAATCCCCCTCCATCAAGCCAACCACCTCGCCCCCTGATTCGTCCAGCTTTGCAGGTGGAGAATTCGTCCCGGTCTACCGATGCACATATCCATCCCAGGTCATTCATATATCCCAAAAAACAAAAACAAAAGAGGGGAAGAAGAATCAAAATAAACATCATTCCTGATGCATAAGAGCAATCATGAGCTCAATAACCATGGTCAGGCGGAAAATGCAGGTACTTCTCGTCCACCATCTCTCTCAGGGTTTGCATGATCAGCATTTGCAATATGCACCTGAGTCCCAGATGCAAACAGCAAGTGCTGCCCATTCAAATCCTCGCAGTAGCAAAATCACCGACACTTCCACCACTTATAACCTCACACCAACTGAAACTCTTAAACTCTCACTCAATCCCTAACCTAACCCTCAAAATCCACTTCAAAAAACCTCCGTCCCACAAAACCCTAACCCCCTTCCCAAATCTCTCCCATCTCACCCATCTCTCGACTCCGGACTCTGCATCGACGTAAGATCATGGAGACATGCAGAGAACAAGGTTTGACTTAACGTTCCTAACCTAACTCTCAATCCCTGACCTAATCCTCGAACCCACTTCAAAAAAAACCTCCATCCCACAAAACCCACATTTACAAGACCCTATCCCCCCTCCCAAGGAAAAAAAACCCACATCTGCAAAACCCTAACCCCCCTCCCAAGGAAAAAAGAAAAACCCACATCAAATCTCTCCCATCTCTCTCTCATCTCCGGAGATTTGGTGAGGGAGTCTGGGGAAGAGAGGAGTCATGGAGACATGCAGAGAGAGAAGGAGGTTTGACTGACTTACAGGGAGGAATTGGGTGTGGGAGAGGGAAGAGGGAGCCGGAGGAATCGCTGCGCGAGACGGAGGTGCAGATGGAGCGAGGGAGGGCGATGGAGCTTGGAAGCGTGCGCACAACTGCTCAGTGCGTCAATTGTGTGAGTCGCCGCTTGTTCGGTGTTGCCCGCTCGGTTGCTGTACCTGCCTCCGGTTTTCCCACCTCGCGTTCCCTCTGTTCCCGCGCGGTTTCTCCCTCCCGTTCCCATTCCGAGAACTTCGGTCAGTTCCGTCAATTTATTGCAGCTGAAAGTGAAAGTATGTAGAAAAAGGAAACATGAAATTCCGCACGCTCTCTTTCTTTCTATATTTATATCACACTCTCAAATTTTCTTTTCTTTCCACTTTTGGAAGGTCTTTCCGGATAACTCTGAGGTATATCCCCATGACAGCCACCTCCTATCACTGCCACTCTATATTTGGTCTCATTTCCACCCATTCACTCTTTGTCAGCTCCGAAGTAAGGCTTATTATTGGTCAAGACGCCTAACTTTTGGAGGGTGCTAATGGGGGCACCTAGTGGCAAAAATGGGCTAAACATGGCTGACCACTTAAAAAACTCATGACTAATTCACATCTCATTGGAAATATATGAAATCACTTGGGTTGAGATTGTAATTCTATAGGACCTTATCACTTTAAAAAAATGTATTATTACTTGGGTTCTCCTTATATGCACGTTGCTTAAATTGTCGGCCATGGGGGGTGTACCTTAATATAGCAAGAACATCAGAAACTTAAATGAGACATTATCCGAATATTAGTATCATCACACAACGACAAGTACAAAGCTCCTTGTACTTCCCTTGTCAATACAAAAGTCTGATCAAAGCACGTACATATACCCTTGAATCGGCACTTAGAAACTTATCTAGTACTCAGAACACACATTAAACAGGAACACATGGCCCTAGACCTGGACCCCTTGGCGGAACCCATACAGTCACCCAGGACCAAATCCGGGATTCCAGGGACCAGATGGGGTCGAAATCCAGCCATACGGCTGGCATGTGCGCCTGCTTGTTGCTGATTGATTCCCAGTAAATGCTGCTACGAAAGGCCAGCGTCGTGGGAGTGGCGTGGAACGCACACTTGTTCATATTCTAATTCGCATCGCCGCATGCTTTCAGCAAATGTTCCTCCGGAGCTCCTGCAACAGTGGCAGTGGTACAGCTTCACATTCCGCCATTCATTCCACTCCAGCTCCTAAAATGCAACTTCCATCAAGCTTCTTGATCCATCAACGTACAGTATTATCTCACATGACAACCAGTTGACTGTCAACGCTGAAGTGCACGGATGCTCACTTTCTGCAATTCCATGCTTATCAGCTTTGCTGATATGTGAACAATATGCATGATTGGGATGTCCGATGCAGCAACGATTGCAACGTGAGCACAGAAAATTCAGTCAAATGAGAAGAAAAGTGATGATTTGAGAGTGTTCTTAGACAGTCTCATTAGTTTGAGGAAGAATTTAAGATTGGCGTTGCGTTCGCTAGAGTTGGGATTAGGGAGGATAAATTGAAAGGAGGGTGGACTGGTGGAGCTGAAGTTTCTGCAACTTGTGGACGATTTTAGATACAGTTTGTGATTTGAAGGTGTTTTTTGACACTGTGATTTGTCTGGGAGTTGTGTAGATGTGAGTGTGTTAGGGTTGTTGTGGGTGCGAGGTTTTGAGGTTGCGTTCATGGCGGACAGCCTGAGTCCGCTGCTGGGGTCGCGGAGCTCGTCGACGAGCAGGAGGAGTGATGGTTTCTTGGGGCAGAGATGGGGGAGCTGGAGGACGGAGTTGGTGGTGGTGTCGGGGCCTGCGGCGATGGCGCTGATCCTGGCGTTCGTGAAGATCGAGGAGGGGCCAATGGCGACGCACATGCTGGGCGCGCTGGTGTGGCTGGGGCTGTGGTGGATCCTGGAGCCGGTGCCGCTGTGCGTGACGGCGCTGGTGCCGCTGGTGCTGTTCCCGGCGCTGCGCATCATGCACGCGACGGAGGTGGCGCAGCAGTACGCCAACGACACCGTCACGCTCATGCTGGGCACGTTCATGTTGGCGCTTGCTATCCAGCGCTTCAACCTGCACAAGCGCATCGCGCTCCGCATCCTGCTCTTCTGTGGCGGCAAGTCGATGGACCCGCGCCTGGTGCTCCTCGGCTTCTGCGCCGGCCCCGCCTTCGTCAGCATGTGGATGTCCAACACCGCCGCCGCCATCATGATGATCCCCATGGCCACCGGCGTGCTCAAGCCCCTCGACGTCGAGAACGACGACGAGCCCTCGCTCTGCCGCTCCTGCTCGCGCACGTTCTCACAGAAGCAGATCCTGGGCGTCCCCGACGAGAAGGACGCCAAGAAAAACTTCTGCAAGGGCGTGATTCTGGCGATTGTGTATGGCACCGCGGTGGGCGGGTTGGCCACCATCACTGGTTGCGGACCCAACCTGGTGTTGCCCGGGATCTACAGCGAACGATTCCCACACGCGCCGCCCGTGGGCTACTTCCAGTGGATGCTATTCGCCATCCCCATCGCGGTGCCGTATCTGCTCTGCCTGTGGCTTATGATGTGCTACTTCTACTGCCCTCCCGCCAATGTCGAGATCATCAAGGCGCGCTTCAGCCGCCAGTTGGTCGAGCGCGAGTATCAAAGCTTGGGTAAGTACTATTGTGGCCACCAACTTGATCAACTTAGTCATATCAACATGTTTGCTGTCTGTGTCTGCAGGTATCATGAGCTTTGCTGAGAAATTCGTGGCGACCTCCTTTGTGGTGAGATTCCGACCCCATTACTTTGCCAGGCAGTTTAGATTCTAAGTGCATGTCGAAAGCATCCCAGATAGCAATTTTCCAACTCTAAACTCTAGAACATGGAATTTTCAGACAGGTTGGAAAGTAAATTCATTAGATTGGCACTTGTAGCAGTTTTGTGAGATTCACCTCGTTGTGGTAATTTTGAAACTACCAAAGTGATGAATATCATCATTGTTGGCTTCTGTGATGATAGAAGAAAGCCTCTTGAGGAATTTTGTGAGTTTCAGTGCACTACTGCCTTGGATGTAAATGTGGTGACCGTGGGCATGGTGCTCTTGTGCAGATATTGGTGCTTTTGTGGTGCACTCGAACATTTGGGGCATTTCCCGGGTGGAGTGATCTCCTTGGTGGTTACCCGGATGAAGGCACTGTCGCTGTAAGTCATCTTGTGCATGCATATTGTGTTCTAGATCATTCTTTCCATGTACGCTTTTCAAATAGTATGTAAGCATTCTGAAACGTATGATATGAGCAAAAATAAGCATCCTCCATTATGAAGTACAACTTTTGGGACGAAGGACATAAGACATGATTTTTGATGTGCAGATCATGGTCGCAATCGTCTTCTTCATTGTACCAAGTGGACAGGAGGAAGGCCAGAAGATCCTGGACTGGGCCACAGCGAAGAAGTTACACTGGGATGTTCTGATTCTTCTCGGAGGAGGTACACTTCGTCTACATTTCCTTTCTTCTCTTATAATAAATGAACACAGGTCATGAAGCCCGGTGCCAGTGGGTTGAAACTCGGGGAAGCCACCTAGAGATCGCTGGGCAGCGTTTCCAAGGAGTTACTAGCAGATATGGGAGTGGCAGATACGGCACTGGCCTTGCCCCTCGGTGGATACGTCTGGGATCGTTTGATGAATACGTCTGGGGATCGTTTGTTGGTCCGTTGGGGACAAGTCCAGCAGTCTTGGCATAAAAACACGACGTCCTTGCTCCTCATTCTGAGTATGGGATGATATTTTTGGTTGAATCAGGTTTTGCACTTTCCGCTGGCATCGTCAAGACGGGACTGGACATCTGGCTGGGCAGCCACATGCAGGTGCTGAAATCGGTGCCCTACTACCTCCTCATCCCTGTGGTAGCACTGATTGTGAACATCACGACCGAGTTCGTGGCCAACGTTGCGGCTGCGACTCTCTTTCTTCCGATTGTGGCCGAGGTGGCGGTTTCGATTGGGCAGCACCCGCTCCTGCTCATGATCCCCGCCACGTTCTCCTGCAACTACTCCTTCATTCTGCCCATTGCAACGCCGCCGAATGCCATCGCGCATTCCACTGGCTACACCAAACCGGTGGACATGGTCTTGCCGGGCTTCCTCATGAAACTTGTCGGTGTCGCTTTTCTGGCGCTGCTCACTCCCACTCTTGGTATGAAAGCCTCTTCCTCTGAACTTGAGACACATCCTTCTAAACTATCTGTAACATCTGTACAAATGGGGCTGTTTTTGACAGCACTTTTTGGCAAGGTGATTGAAAAAATTGTACAGTTAGCTCCCTCTACAACAGTCCTGGTTTGTTAAAACAACCCGGTCTTGTAGAGGGAGCTGCTGTTGTAACAAATGTTGTTGTAAAAGGAGCTGACTGTTTGGCATAACAATGTCGAATTTAGAGTGTTGAAAACAACCCCATTTGTACTAATGTAAAGTCACCCAAAGTTTGAATTAGATACCCCCTTTGTCTATTTTATTGTATTGTTCTTTTTTCACTCTAAATAGTTATTAAAGTAAAATCGTGCATTATCAACAAGTTAAACAATGTGCATGTATGGGGAGAAGAAAGTATAATACTTGTTTTTTTTTTTTTTTTCTTCAGTTACAGCGTATAGAATTGTAATTTAATCCAAGTGATTTCATATTTTTTCATTGAAGTGTGAATTAGTTATAAAGTTTTTATCAAGTGTGTTGTCATGTTTAGCCGGTGGCCGCCAATAGTTACCCCCTATAAGTGTCGATCAAAAGTAAGGGACCTTGACTAATAGTAAACCTCCATTTGGATGGGTGAATGGGTGGTAATGAGATGGAAGTGGGTTGAATATACCCCAAGTTTATAGGTGTTAGTTATGGGTTTTGGTTGATTTAGATCAAATAGATAAACATGATGGTCGCTAAACTTAAGTCAAAGCAGCTCTAGTGAAGATAGAGTGTGCATGAAAGTTAGGCTCCACCTTGCCCATCTTTGACTTGAGAACTATCTAGAGGTAATTTTGATTTATTAAAAAATGAAAGAAAAGGAGGGTATCATGTTCCAACTTCGGACGACTTTACAATTAACTTGAACATTTTAGCAGGGATTTAATAACATTTGACATCTGATTCGAGTTTGTGAATGTCCAACAGGTGCATGGGTGTTTGGTCTGAACGAGCCCACCGACTTTTCCAAGGGATGAGAGTGCAAAGATAAAAAACAGACAATGGACAAGCCATGCTATCGGCGAGTAGGTTCAATATCATACATAACCAGTTGACATTCATTTTACATCACAACCCCTAATCTTCATGATCCAAAGGTTGTCAGATGTGAGGTGGAAGGAGAGAAGGGAATGATATATTCAATTTGAAGAATACTAATAAGATATAAATCAGAAAAACATGGTTGGTCATAGTCACGATATGGGTATGTACTTAACACCAAGGGAAGGATTCAAAGGAATGTTTAAATTGATCATAACATGTGACACGTCAAAAGATATGATTCATGGCTTTGGTGTATGATATTTTAGTTTTGTGCATGTAAGGAGTCTTGTGTATAAAATGCCAAGCCTTACAAATTATTGCTTTCCTTTCCTTCCAAGTTCCTTATTCACTAGGACTTCCCTTTGACAATCCTTTTAGTAACCCATACTGTGACTGTAGCTAGTTCTATCCGATGTTTTTTTTGTATTTATTCAGCTGACAGATTCTATTTTCTACAATTTCTAAAGTCTTTTAATGTCCTTAACAGTCATATGATTCTAATCATGCAAAAGGAACTATATTTTAGTTAAACAAAACTTTCTCTTTAGAGAGTCCTCAAAATAAATCTTTTGAAATAAAACAGAAGAAATGGAATAGGGTGCTAAAAGTACTGATGAATATTGGAGAATATTTTTAGCAATGAATTCATTGTATGAAAAGCTATAGCCAAGTAAAAAAATTGTCCTGTCTTTGTTTAGCATTATTCAATTATTAAATACAATCTAATCTTGGTAATATCACACTTGTTGATAGAACACCTTGATATTGTCACCCAAAACCTTGAAACCGATTTTCCGACTTCAAAACTCCCTTGTCAATATCCCTATCGGCGCGGACAGGAAACCCCCCAAGCTCGGGCTTACCCGAGGTGGGGCCCCGTCTTAATTGCATGGGCTCATTTTTCTGGCCCTCCCATTTCGGGGGGGTCAGAGGCTTTTTTTGGCTTTTTTTTTACGAAAATGAGGCCTACGGCCCCAATTTAGTCCATAGATCCCCCTTTGGCTAAATTTAGGGCCCCATCCAAAAACAAAATAGGGGCCAGGTTTTGGCCCCACCACCTCCTCCCCCACCTGGTAAGTCTGAGCATGGGGGGTTTCCTGTCAAATCGATCCCTATCACCCCTGATGATATCACTTTTGTTTTCTTCAAAATCCATAGTGTAAGTGACAATAAGAAGTTGCAGAGATGAATAAGTGTCAGATGAAAGTCATTTTGGTCACATGTCCCATCGCCCTTAGACTGTAGGGTTCAAATCCTTGCCAAGCATTGCCCAAGATTTTAGTCGAGAATTGAATCAGAATTTTGGAACAATATTGTACATAGAGGTCAGAATCACCCATACTATACAGAATCATCAAAATCGGTGGCTGAAAATTGGGCAGGCCCTTGCCTCCCCTAGCAACATAGCCTTGTAGACTCGCTTCTCCTCGCAGGCTCCTCTAGTAGGATGGTTTAGGGTCAAACTTGTTCACAGCACGTTCGCCCATGAGTTGGCCCTCGGCCCTGTCCCGAATCCGCATGTCGCACTTGCCCTATCCGTCGTCAAACCCCCATGTCCCAAAACCCTCTGTCGTCATTGTGCCCTCTCATGAAATCCCGAAGAGTCAACCCTCTTTGAATGCTACGACTTTACATGTTATAATTCGATAAATGTTATGAAATTTTTTGCTCCCTAAAAATCAACACTACTAATTGTTATGTGTTAAGTGTAATAACATTCTCTGCTCCCTCCTTTGTTAAATTTGCCAATATGAACATTAAAATTGAAATAAAACATTATACATGTAGTACATTGGAGCCACAAGTTTTGATGCTCCTTTATCTAACAAACCATATCTTTTGCACTTAATTTGTTTGCATTTTCAATTTAAAATGAAGTGGGAGAGGGAGTTGGAACAATGTTTCAAATATGAGTTTCCTTGTTACAATTGTTGGGCCTCGGTCAAGGGTTGCAATGGGCAAAGGTCGGGAATTCACATTGCAGGAGCAACAAGAAATTATTCCTCTTCATGAGAAGGTATAGGCTGCAAGCCACAAGATTATCAACAAGGCTTTGTTTGAGTGGGAAAATGCTTAGTTTAATGCCTCAACTTCTCAGATGATTATTGATAGATTGTTGAAATGGAAGGGATCGATTACTACAGTCGTTGGTGTGGGTAACTTGGGCGGTTTGAAGCGCATGAGAAGGCTCAATGACCAAAAAGGAGGCAACTACTTTCACTTGGTTCACTAGAATGCAAAAAAAGAGGGTTGTTTTATCTGATGATCTTGTACACTTGTGGAGAAAAAATTATATGCGTTGTTACGGAGAGATGCAAGTGAGAAGGAGCTTCAATTTTTGAATGGGTGGATAGAGAAATATAAGAAGAGGTTTTAAATTAAGGGTTATGTTTGCCATTGAAAAGATGCATCACCAAATAGTTTAGCAGTGGTTTTGAAGCAAATGGAGGATATTAAGGCCATAGTATCTCAGTGCCACATTGATGATGTTTTAGCATGGGCGAGATTGGTCTCTTCTACAGGTTAGAACCATATTGTACTTTAGCTACAAAACAAGTATTTGAGAAGAAGCAAAAGGAGCGTATAACAATTGCACTCTCTGCGAATGGTGATGGAAGCATTTGCCTTCCTCCATTGGTTATAAATCAGTATCTAAAGCCTCGAGCTTTTACTTTCAGGTACATTTAGAATCCGGAGAATTTGGGTTATGTAGGCCACTAATTAGAAAGCATGGATGACTATAGAGATTTTTGAGTAGTCCACATTAGATTTTAAGAGGAGGATGGTTTTGGCACAGAAAGAGAAAGTACTCTTGCTCATTGATATTTTTTTTCGACATCAAGTGCCAAATGCAGGTCATGGTTGAGGGTGACACAATCATTACTCTTACCTCCACATACCACCACTCGCTTTCAAGCTATGAATGCATCATTCAAAATCCATAACCGGAAGTTGGTGATTCAACATCAAATAGATTGTATCATGGCAAAAAAAAGATTTTGCAATTGTTGTGTATCAAGCTGAGAAAATGGTTGAAAGAGCATGGCATATTGGAGTTTCTGTATCAACAATTCAAAATTGTCAGAGACATTCAAATATTCTTCCATGTCTTGTTGAAAATGAGAGGAAAGAAACTAGGCATCTAAATGAGGTTGATGACGTTGTTGCTTTACTGAATGAGCTTACATTGTTATCATCTCACACTAAGGAAAATGACACCATGGAGGCTCATGAGTTTACCAATTACAAGTTTGATTTGAATAATCCTTATGAACCTACTGATGAGGATATTATGGATTCGTTGCCCTCTGAATATCAAGAATGTGATCTAGATGAGGTTATGGTAGATGATGATATGATAGAAGAGGTTATAGGATTTAATGGTGCAGATTGTGCACTTTAGCCTTTGAAGAATATTTTTAGATAAAGACTAGATGACGTTCTTTCACACGTTAAGAGCATTCGAGTACTTCAAAATGAAGTTTGTTGTTAGCGTGTGAAGAAATCTTGTCAACCACAAAAAATTCTTTCTTTGAATTAGCTTAGTTGAATTATTCATATATTATTTTATTTTCATCATTTACTTTTGTAAACGTTATAATATCATTTTTGAAGTCTTAAAAATGTGATTTTTAATATGTGTTATGAATGTATTTTGGAAGTTTTTGTAAGTGTTATTTTTTATGATTGTTATAAACTTATTTTTGAAGTCTTATAAATGATGTTTTTGATATGTGTTATTTTTCATAAGTGTTATGATTTTTTTCTACTCCCAATCATTAACATTTAAAGAGGGTTGACCATATTGCCAAATTTGCCCTCTTTTCAACTCAATGTTCCTTGGTCGTTGTCCCATTAGAGCCCCTTATTGTCCCGTCATAGAGCATCTGGATTGCCTTTACAATGCATGGCTTTGGTCTTAGTTTAGACGCGATTTCCGTCTCCTACAGTTGCCATCCTATTTTGTTTTGTGCATCTTCATTGATTATTTTTTTCATTGCCCGGCGTGAGGTATGTTCAGTAGTGACTTATATCATGTGAAATTTACCTTCAATTTTTGTGAGAGACTGAGAGTTTGTTGGGTTCTTGGATGCTTGTGATATGGTCTTGTGAGGGAAGGAGACTAGTCATTGTTGGTGATATGAATTGGTCATTGGTGATCTATTTTGGTGGTCATGGTAATAAATGTATATTGTAAAATCATGCCCATTCAAGATTGATGGTGATTTGTTTTCGTGTGGGATGGTCATCCAATATGATGGATGCATATTGCAAAATCTTTGTTGTTGAGGATTGATGGTGATTCATATTCTTTTATTTTTTGTGAGTGATGGCCATTTGATGGTGATTGATCTAGGTTGCAAAATATTACTTTTGAGAGCTTGTTATTTTATTTTTTAATTAATTTTTAAAATTAATTTTTTTACAGTATCACATTATGCATGAACCCACCAAATAAGATATTATCAAATATGTCACACCTTGTTTATATCACAATTTTTGGTGAAGTTGAAGGTGTGATCTTATCAAGGTTTGATTGTACTAGTGCATCGCCCCGTTGTCCCCAACAGGCGGTGTAAGTTTAGGTAAGGTGACTAAAATTGTTAAAATTTAAAGTAAAATTAAATATAATAAAAGTAAATGCCACATATTGCCGCGTCCTATGGCGTGATACCTAGGTAATACCCATAGGCCTTTTATTATATAGAGAGATTAAAATATTCTAGAGCACGACTAGCGCTTTCTAATCCAAGAGCCTCATTTTACTTTTGAATTATAAATGGCTTGCCAGAGGGATTTTGGGTTTCCACTCTTGTTTGAATGAACTTACTCCATTATGACTCATGAGGTTGTTGTCTTGATGCAAGGGCTCTTAAAAAAATGTTACCATGTACTAGGCAATTTGATCAGCCACTACTTTTGGACTTAGCCTGTAGTATGAAGGACCCTAAGAATAACCTTGTAAAGTACATTACTTATTTGCAAAGTCACTGGTGGAATTGGACAACCTTTTGCCTTGCTGATACCACTCTCATTTTCTTTATGACCATCCACTCTTGTGTGGAGTGTACATAAACCACCGACAACACCATATGTGATAGCTTTTTCATGCACTCCTCCATGGTTGATATGTGCAGATTATAAACCAATACACACCATTCTGTAAGACTATAATCCATGATTTTTTTTTTGTGTTAAACAAACTTTTGTACTATCCACCTTAATAATTTAGAAATTTTGGTCATTCCAAAATATCTCTATTCTTATTCCAATGTAAACACAATGTTGAAAAAAACTCTTATAAAACACTAGTTTAGGGAAGTAGACATCGTGGTTAAATTCTTATAATCTTGTGTGGAAAATAGTCATTGATAGGGGGAGAAAGCTACATTTCTAAAACATTCTTCTTGGATCCAAAAACATTTGATAATCTTGAAATATTGTGAGTGCCTACTCTCTCCTATGTAAACTCAAAAAAATAGTGAAGGAGGTATTACCCCTTCCATGTAACCACAAAACAATAAAACATTGTCAAAATATGGGTAGAAGTGGCTGGCGAGTGCCTACCTCTCACTTTGTAACCGTAAACTATAAAACATTGAGGAGATTGAAGGTATAGGCATGTTCCTACTTTCCTCCCAGGCTCTTAATCACCACAAAATCATTAAACAATTTAATAGTAGAGAGATAGGCATGTTCCTACCCTCCTTCACTATTATTTGTTATTAGGAAAGGGAGGGAAGTGAGACATGTGTCACATTCCAGACAACTTATTGCAAGAATATAAAGAAAATGAGAGATGGAGGAGGTTGAGGCATATGCCATACAAGTATACATCAAATGACTTTATTAATTGGAACTACATGTATAAAGATGAAAAGATGAACCCCTAAAGGGCCGCAACACTTTAGCAACCAAACTCACTGAAAACTACTAGTTTCAATGCATTCAACACAAAATGAAAATAAACAAAGTTTTTACATATCTAACCATAGGATCTTCTACTAGGATTGTACAAGTGTGTGTGATAATTTTTTTGTTTAGTTTGACCACAAAGATTGAAAGGTATCAACCTTTGAAGTGAGACATAAACTCTCTCTAAGATCTTACTAAACACTTTCAACAAACTTCGACCACCTTCTACGGCAACTTCTTTGCACTACAGTTTGAAAAGAGAGGATACATAGGTATCTATGCTAGGTCTAGCACAACCATATCCAGGGCATTCTCCACTTCCAAGAGTCAATGGATCATTATGTAATTGCATGCAAACCTTGTTGCTGCCGGCCACAACAGAGACAATTTTGGCGAAAATCGTCGAAAAAGAGTCATGGGCACATGGTGGTTCGGGATATACAATGCAATCTCTTTCGCCTTCTGGACGAGGTCTGCAAATATGTCTTCCTTCCCCCAGTCCTCGAGGAGGAGGTCCAAAATATGTGCGCAACATCCTTGAGTATATATGTGCGGGTACTCCTCGGTGACCTTCTTCATTGCCACCAACATGTTTGAAACATTATCGGTGCACACTTGGACCACATTCAATGGTCCAAGCTTTTGAATAAAAAAATTTCAATTGGTCCCCTATATATGTGTTAGATTTCTTCATACCCGTGGTGTCAATAGACCCCAAGAAGATATCACCCATTGGACATACGAGCATGATATTCATGTTATGACGGATAACATTGTCCCATTTGTCTGAGCATATTGTTGCCCCATACTTGGCAATATCTACACCGGTCTTCTTGTCAACAAGGTCTTTCACTTTTTTTATAGGGGCTCAATGTATGTCGTCCTCATGGCATTGTATGATGGCGGTGAATAATCAAAACCCGCCTTTGACGTTGAGAGTGTGGCCTAAATGAAGGTCGGATGTCTAACCACGTTGAATGCAACGTTTGCTTCATAAAAAAATTGTGCCTATAATTCGTCCAACTCTTTTCGTTTTTCAAGTTGGTAAGCCTCCAGGAAGCTCCGTTGTCGTACAAATCTTGGCGTCGATGATGCTGCTTGGCTTGGAGGATTTGTAGATTGCGCGTTCTCCTCATTTCGAGTTTCCAAAAACTACCTTATTGGATCGATTGGCTAAGACAAGGTTCAGTGGAACATGTTGCTGGTGCGTTAGGAAGGCCAATGATCTCCGCCTCGGTAATCCTAGTAGGAATAATATTATCGCATCTTTTAAAACAGGGCTTAACAGCTGTTGGGGCCTTAGTGCACAAAGTCTTTGTCCATTGTGGATGCCCATAGTGTGACATGCACCTCCCACGTTTGTATGCAAATGTGTAATTGCACCAAACACATGTCACTTGATCCTTCTTGTTAAATGTGAACCATGGGGCCCTCTCCTTTGTTTGAGCCATTTGTTGGGACGACATCACCATAAAATCGGTAAAATATTGTGCCAAAAACAGTTCACCAAAAGTAATAGGAAATTATGTGCTGATAGAAAATGTGGACCTAAAGGTCACTCACAAACTTGTAGATTCGTGCAAAGAGCCCAATAAGGAGTTCTAGGACACGAAGCCAAAGATGTGAGGGGGGTCAAGCACATCGCATATGGTTCTTACATAGTGCTAGAGCAGGAGCGTGTGGGGCCAGGCGCGCACGCTGTGGGGTCGGGCGCGTTCTCTGTGTGGCCGGGTGCACACAATGTGAGGTCGGGTGCGTTCTATGTTTGGTCGGGCATGCACAATGTGGGGTCGGGCGCGTACCCTAAAGGTTGAGCCCACGCGGTTTTAGATTCTTCCAAAATACTTCAAGGTTTGCACTAGTTCGTCGATTAATTGAAACATTGCAACACTTAACATTTTGATATATCAAAAATCTTATAAAATTCCACAAAATATACAAGGTATAGGGTAAATTTTGATCCGCAATTTTCTAAGATGTCACTCAATATACAAGGTTTAATTGAACCTACAAAATTTCACTCAATGTTTAGTGGCAGTTACAAAATTGCCGAAGGCTCTTGTTCCAAAATGTTTCAACATTGCTCTATATACATTTCTAGCACTATTGTAGTTCTAAACTCCACTATAGCCAGTCAGAAATGCAAGAAGACGGTCCTTGTCCCGAACTTGTTCCTTCAGTTCTTGAATATCTTCATGGCATTCCAGAATTTCTTTTTCTTTTTCTTGAACTTTTTCTCTTAGATCCTCAATTATCTTCAAACTTTGCTGAAGTCAATTTAGAACTCGAAGATAATTGTCACGGTTTACCAAGTCACCCTCCAGAGATTCTTTGTTTGTATCCACGCCCTCCTCAGGTACCGCATCCGTCTTTGAGGCATCCCCTTCTTTACCATCTTGTTCCGAAATCGACGGCTCTTTGCTCAAGCCTGATTTGAAGGATAACTCTTTTTGCCTACGCACAGAAGGATCACATCCAGTATCCGAGTCGTCAGTTGAAGTTTCAGACCACTTGACTTTGTCATTCAAAGGTTCAACTTCCATGGTTCTCCCGAGACCTTCTCCTGGAAACTTCTGCACATACGGTATTGTCAATCCAATGACTGGCGCCATCTTGGAATGTTTGGATTTCCATTGTCCTCCAATCAACCGGTATGCCAAGTACCACCTCCGCATGAACCAACCATAAAATAGAAAATTTTACCGAGTTGCAACGCACTTTGGCCTCGTCATAAATATGTTGGTACACTTGGATGCAACGCTCCTTGAAGATCTCATTGGTGTAGTAGCCTAAGTCGGCCCTATTTGTACGCAGCATTAGTGAATATCGCGAGTATGGCCATAGGTGCCCCAAATGACAACATCAAATATACTTTGCACATTGTGCAAATGTCCACGGTTTTGGAACAACCTCCAAACCAGAAAATGCCTTCAGCTCTTCATTAATCAATACGTGAAGACGCTTCTTCTGCTTTTTGCGTGCGTGATGTTTATCACGTTGTTGTTTTTCGAGTGAATTGCGAGTGGTAGATGGCTCTCCAGGATCCATGGTTTAAATTGGCATGACGAGGTGGAGGGAATACAAAGGTGTCAATAGACACCGTGAAACACTTCCCAAAAGTGCCAAGTAAGCAGCCACCAAGTGGCAGCTGCAGGCCAAAGTGCATAGGAAGTGGGGACCAAAATTAGGAAAGCGCATATTTATAGAAAACCAGTGACCTATGGTAGGCGCATACAACCTAGAGGCGCGCGTATACGAGATGCCTGCGCGGGTACGCAATCCGGCCGCACGCGTATGAGACGAGACTCGTCGGGCGCGTTCGAGCAGGGTCGGGCGTGCACATTTTTGTGTCAAGCACGAGCATAGTGGGGAGAACTTGATGTAAACTAAATTCAAAAATTCCATTTCCAACAAGTAGAAATGTCAATGTCAACAGCAATCAAGTTTACATGACGGGTCATCTAAATATCCAAACTAATTTGCAGTACCCATGAATTCTATAAAAGTAAAAATTGCATAGAGTGGGTAGATTGGTATTTGTATGTGAAAATTTTCATTTCTGTTACGATATATAATAACATATTTGGCACTTTTACAATTTAGTGAATTTGTTTGGTTGGCTCAAATGAATTGACTTTTATCTTCCAAAAATCTTTGAGCATGTAGTGAAAATTTGATTTATGTACAAATAAAACATTAACAATCCAATATTTTTGAAATGTTCAAGGAAAGTAGTCAAACACTATAATGTTTTTAAAACATCTTCTAAAAATGTTATAAACACAATACTTATACTTTCTTACCGATTTTTTTTTGAGAGTCGGTACCTTCAATTAGCATGGAAATTGATTTGTATGACAAACTTATACTCATATTTAGATATAAGATGGATAATTTGTATGGTAGAATGCCATCACTTATCATTTTGGAAGGCCGTAGCAATTATTTACATATAATCTAATATTCAACCAAGAATAATAATGTTGCATTAATATTGGGGAATTTGATACATCACAAATCATTTATTATGCAAGTAAGTAACATGATTTTTATTGTTTAGTCTTCAATGATCAATTATCTTCACAATGAAACGTACAAATCATGCATGTTTGAGACAAAATTGAAGTTTTATTCTACCACACATCATATAAATTCCACTACAAAAAAATTCTCAATTATTCTACTGTAGTCACTAGTGGATTTTCAAATTTAACGGCAATCTCATATTATGACAATAGTGAATTGAATAAATAATAATAGACAAAAGTGAATTTATTGATTGGAGTGCATGAAGTTGTACAATCATGGAAGATCAATATATAGTCATCAAATATTTAATTTAAACGTATACAAGATTTTACACAACATTCACTTTATTACATGTTTCAAATTCCAAAACATGTTGAACCATAAAAACTTGATTAACATCATAGATAAACAACATTGTTTTGAACTCAAGCCATTTACAAATGAAGTGCGAATTACAAAATTCTCGAGGTCTATAATTTCTAAATATTACAAAATTGCCCATTTATCATTCATGGCACTATTTCCATTGCTATCAAATTCTACAACTTTAAAGTAAACACCAACTTCGCATATTCCTAAATTTGATCGTCCTTATCCTTGGAGTTGTGCGCGTAATTTTCAAAGTTCTTATTTGTTGTGGCTGGCTTCATCTACTAGATTTTTTTTTCTCTGTAAACTCTGCTCATATTTAGCAAGAAGTTCAAGATGAACCTCGCGGCCAATTGGAACATCATCCGAAGACTCTAGGTTTTCATTGATGTTCTCGTATGCAACGGCGTCCATCTCAGCCGCATCTTCTTCCTTGCCGGATTCTTCTCCAATTGTCGGTGTTTCTTAGAGGGCAGAATTGAGCCATTGGCATTCAATAAAGCCTTCAATCTGCTTGCAATAAGATGGGTCGCATCCAGTGTCCGAGTCGTCACTGGAAGTGTTAGACCACACAACTTCCTCGTTTGGAACTTCAACCTCGTTTGTCTTTTTTCCTAAAGCTTCGCCTGGAAACTTGCGCTCTATTGATAGTGTCGTCGTGGATACTGGTGTCATCTTGGAGTTTGGCTGTATTTCCATTGTCCTCTAATCGACTACTACTCCAAGTATAACTTTCGAGCACACCATACGTTGTTGTGATGTGATACAATTCATAATATAAAAAAATAAGATTGAGAAGAAAAGTGGGGAATGTAGCTGGTTAAGGTAATTGTGGAGAATAAACGGCTTTATCCTCAATTACTTTACTAGACCAGAAGCTTATCTTAGAGGATCTTTACTACATCTTGTGACTAGCTCAGGGTTTAGGAGCGTCCACCAGTTGATTTTCGTGTTGATTCCAGCAGTCCCTTAACTGCGCGAGCGCCAGCCGCTCAAACAAGCCAAGGAATCGAACTCGGACCGGCAAGGTGCAACGAAATGCTCAGCCAATCGAACCAAGTCGCGGTCGATGACAATACGTGGGCTCTAATGATATTTAAGCCATTCTCTAACTCTTCTAAGATCAAAAACTTAAACAGAGTGCTATGGTATTATAGTTTGTAGTATAAATAAAAACTGTAAAGTTTGGGGGTTAGTTTAGGGATAGAAATACAGTACCAACTTGTAGTAGAGTTATAGGTTAGGAAATTAAAGTCAAACTAGGCTTATGTGGGAAGCTATGGATGAGATTTGAAGGTAAATGGGCTTTGGTGACCAAGTTGAGTAAAACAGAAGGCTAGAGAGGAATGGGTTGATTTAGGCCCTTGATTTTTCTTCCTTCCTCCCTCGGCCAAAGCCTCCTCCCTTTAGTATAAAAAGAGGCTCGGATTTTCTAGAGGGACATGTAGAGTTTTTTGAGTTTTGATGTCAGTTTTTAGAGTGTCATAGATCTTGTTAATAGCTTTTCAACAAGCTATCACACCTTCCAATCAGAGTTATACAGAAGCTGTGGTGTGGATTTGAATAAAGAGGGTATTGCTGCCATGAGTTTTCGAGAGCAGTAACTTTCATTCTATGTAGAAATTTGTATACAAAGATTGAGATAGTGAAACTTTATATGTATAAAGGTGATTGTATAAGCTTTTCAATGAGCCATTACAAGCTCAAATCCGAGTTGTTATGGAACCTTGGCACTTGATCGATTGAAGTAGTGTTCTCGGAGGAGCGGTTTTTTTCTCACAAGTTTCAATCAGTAACTTTGAGCAACCATAGTTCATTATATATAGAGCCAGTAGAGTTGAAACTTGATTATTTGTTTATCTTGTTTTAAGCTTTACAGAAAGCTGTTACAAACTTGATTTCAAATTTTATTGCAAAAGTTATGCTAGTCTGAGTGGGGAATGGTCGGGCTACCTTGAGCAATTTAGAGTAGTGACTTTGACTCTTTATAGGAATAGTTGTAAAGATATTTTGATTTTGAAACTTTGGATATATAAGCCTTACTATATTAGCTTTTTAGAAAGCTATTGCATATTAGTATATAACTATTGATGAGGTAGAAGAGTCTGTTTTAGTGAGGAGGGGTTTTATTGTCCTAATTTAATACAACTAGTATGTTTGACTACTTGCAAGAGTTAATCAAGATGAACCAAGATTTTGAATTTTGATGAAGATCAGGGCTTATCTATCTTTATTTATTGATGAAGTTTAAAGTTGTAGCACCTCCCTAATATTTTGACCAAAGTTGGTAGCAGCCAAGAACCCGGTGTTTTCCCAAGGCAAATTCTCTCTCCACGACAACGTAATGAGCGCACCACAAATGGTGGCAAGAAGAGCTTAAGAAGCAGGTATCTTCATTCTAGGTCAAGGCTCTTTCTGTCCCTGAATTCTGTTCTAGAATATCCAAGAGGTTTGCAGAAGAATTCTATAATGGATAGATTCACCTTGTTGTGATGAACCTTTGCCTTGTTGTAGATGTGTTGGTTCGCTTGGATACACCGCTCTTTGAACACTTCATTGGTACAGTAATTTAAGTTACCCTTGTCGTACCGCCAAAGTTGCGAATACTGCGAATACTGCGAATGCGGCCACATTGGTCCCAAATGACACCAGACAATATACTTTGCACACTCTATAAATGTCCACGGACTTGGTTTATCTCCCCAGCCTCGAATGCTTTCAACTCATCATCGATGAATATGTGAAGGCGTTTCTTCTGCTTGTGGTTGCGTACCCGACCCGCATTACTCAGTCGTTCTTCATTCTCTTCTCGGTATTCCGAATCTCAAAATGACCACTTGAATTCATACTTAGAACCAACGTGAAGCGGTGCCGTGAGTAAAAGGGTGTCAATAGACACCGTAAAACACTTCCCAATAGACTATAGTACGAAGCAAGCAGCCGCCACATAGCAGTTGCAGGCCAAAGCGCCTGGAAAGTGGGCCCATTGTCGTTCAATTCTCAAACTTATGGTAGATGCGCATGCGATCCTAGGCCGCACTCGAACGAGCTGGGACGGGCGCGTACCAATCATGATCCGGCGCGTACATTTATTGTGGCCGAGCGCGTACAGATCATGGTTGGGCGCGTATGAACGGGGTCGGGCGCGTACGAACGGAGGCCGAGCGCGTCGAGTCTGTGGCCGGGCGCGAGCGAACAAGGGTTGGGCGCGTGCCGTCTTTGATTCGTACGCGTGATGTATGGGTCGCACGCGCAAACAGACACGGTCGGGCGCGGACGCATGCGCTCAACCCAGGATTGGGTGCGTACGTATGCGCGCGCCTTTGGGTCGGGCGTGTGATATCTATGTAAAGTTGAGTTCTTGCAAATTGAGGAAATTAAATGTTACAAAATCATTTTAGTGTTTCAAAGTCAACTACTCGAATTGGATAACCGCTTTAAACATGTCCTTATATTGCCTTTGACAATGCCGCAACATACAAAATGTTTATGAATGCTACGCCTTCATCTGCATTCTATTTGCCTATGCTCCACTTCATCACGCATCAGCTCCACTAGGTTCACCACTTGTTCCAGCCCCATCATCAAGCAATTTATGAGCCGCTCGCGTCCTCTAGTGAGGCCCATCCGAGTCTATTAGAGTACGTAACATGAATGAATTCCAAAGTACTTTGAGAGTCTTCATAGTCGCCGGACTACATAGTTCCTCAAGAAGGAAGTCAATTGCTTCCTCCTTCCAAATTTCCTTTCATTAGAGTTCTTCCCATTGCAAGGCATTGCGAAGGTCAGGATCAATGGCCTCTCCCAATTCTGATACCACACGTCCCTGGTGATTTCATAGTTTCCCATCTGGATGTCGCCTAAATTGGAATAGCTTGCGTTTAGCACTCCATGACCGCCCACAACTCGGTAGAAGAAGCTTCGCTCATCAACATCCGCCGCAGCTTTTTGCAAACTCGTACAATTTCTTTGTGGTCATTTTCCCAACCAATTTGCGTGCTTACACTTGACTGGTCTAGCTGGTGGCACCCTGCACGCTAATTTCACACCAAATCTTCTCCCCACTTTTGAGCATAGGCCTCCCCAAGTACAATCTCCGGGTTCAACTCCCAACTAGGTGGCATGTAGGTGGTGAGGCCAAACAAATCATATAAGCGCTCATGAAATGGTGCTCTACACTTTGCGCAAAATTTACGTGTCAAGAGACCACCTAGGAAGCACATTGGATGGTATAAACACCGGCATGTGCCAAGAGCATATGCACCTTCTGGCCCGAAAGGATTTAAACAAACTGAGCAATCATCTCCGTTTTGCGTGAAGCTTGCTGGTGTTGGCTATAACTTGCGTGCTTCCACGTCTCCGCTTGGTTGAAGGGCATGAGAAGACATAGCCTCTGTGTGGTTCCACCCCCACTTTGCCTAGTCAATAGATCTACCATCACGCACTAGCAATTCACTTGGAAACATCTCATCAATGTGTGCCTAAGATGTGAGTCCAAAGTCACAACGCATATTTGACGTCATGTAATTGTTGTCAATCTTCTTGAACTCTATAGCCATTTGTCTCGCACGGTCAATATTCAAGATGCATGCCACCTTCCATTGATAGTATTGCTTGCCCATTGATCCAATCATTTTTCGAAGGATTTCGTTTGCAGTGCGAAGCTAAACTAGTTCCATGCTTGGATTGAATGAGAAAAATGATAGAGAATCCTCAATACCGATGGGATCCACAAATGGCAGCGCTATTACAATCACCGGTGGTGGAAAAACAGATGGACGACTAGCGAAGCGTTGACGTTGTGGTCTCGGCGAGGTCTCTAGCAAACAGCTAGTGATGTTGCCAACTAGAGTGTCGAGAATTGTGTCATTCAGACTTTGAGCAATACCGCCAATATTACTTTGACTCGCAACAGTTTGAGAATGACCACGAACATTTGGAGCTCCTTCTAAGCTTTGCTCACGATAAGTGTGGTCATCGTGATGACGCAGCTCTTTTATCTCGGCTATTTGCTTGGTGATAATATCAGCCTTTACAGTGGATTGCAGCTTGAGGTTTTCAATCTCTACTTGGAGACGTTAAGTTATCTCATCCTTCAAGCTTATAGTGTCCAATAATTCTCGGTGAGCATCGACAACCGTACTTCCGGACCCTGATGTTACATGCCTCAAGTTGAAAGTGGTGACTATAACATCCAATATTGACATTTCATCCATAACATAGATGGATTCTTATCTCCAACACCCGCAAGGCGGACTATGGGTTCATCATTGCCAGCAGGATTTACGATTGGTAAATCTTCTTGGCCACCTCCTTGAACCATCGCAAGTGTTGTTTGATGGAGCTTTACTCGTTGCCGCTTTTTTCGTGAAGCACGCGCCACTGCAGTAATTGGTGAACGTCGACCAACCGATCCATCAGAGTCTAAATCAGGTGATGAATCTGATTCTACTAGAGGTACTTCTTTTAGTCCATCCGCTTTCTGTAGCCCTAGTGCCGTAAACGAAAACCTTCGATGTTGTTCCCTAGGCATATTGGAATGCATCCACACCCTTGGCATTTTCGGAGTTTTCCGCACAATCTTCCAATCCACTTGCTTATTGAGAATGACCTCAGCATATACCATGCAAGCAACATGGAGGGGACAGTCATTGCGGGCCATGAATTCAAGCTTGTATAAGTATTGGTGCGCTTGGAGGGCACGAGTTCGGAACTGCTCGTTGGAGAAATACTTCAAGTTTCCCTTGTTTGTGCGACGATTTATCAAATGGAAGTGTGGAGCAAACAATTTTGACAAGTAGCACCACTTGTTGTAATCATCACAAGTGAGGAGAGACCATGGCGATGGCTCATCTTCCCAACCTTGGAATGCAACTTTCGTTGGATTGTTGAACACGTGCATCCGCTTCTTTTGGAGTTTCCCGTGCCTCGGCCTATCCTTGTCTTTCTCCCTCTTCCTCTGCGCGCAAGACATTGGTGGCTGCTGCTGGGCTTCTGGCTCACTCTCACTTTCCATGGTGCGAATATTAAAAAAATCTACCAAAATATCCATTAACTACGCTAAGCTCTGGTTCAAAAAAAGCAAAAGAAAATTACCACGTTGGATTTCAAAATAATCCAAGGTAGTGATATTAATTATTACAAACCCTAAACAAAGGTAATGCAATACGTCATTAGTGTGCAAATCTGGAGCCCCAATCAAAGATTACGCAATCAGCCATCTTAAAAGGATAGTTGAAAGCCACGATTTCCAAATGGAGTTTAGTGAGATGGGTTGGGCGCGACCGACTATTTATACCGATGGGCAAGGGTGCATGCGGCATGGAGATTAGGCACATGTCGTATGGAGACCAGGCGCATTTGCTGGAGATCACCTACATACGATTTAGGGTCGGGCGCATGGAATCTAAGGCTGCGCGCACACATGGCGGTCGAGCGCGTGGATAAGGGAGGGTCTGCGCTTGGCGTGGGGCCGGGCGCGTCATTAGACAGGGCGGGCGCGTCCCAATACGGGCCGGGCGCATACTGGTGTAGGACAAGCGCGTTCCAATCCGGAATCGACGCGTATTGGTGTAGGCCGGGCGTGTACTGATGTAGGGCAGGCGCGTGGGAACTTTGGGCCGAACGCGTCATTATCCATGGCGTGCGCGTGGCAGTCTTTGTCGGTTGCGTGCCAATCTGGGCCGAGCGCCTGCCAATCTGGGCTGGGCACGTGACATCTGGGAGGGCACGCGTACGGGTATGGGATTCAACGGTCAAGCGCATCCGCGCGCGCATGCGACAGGTTGGTTTAATCAAACGACTATAAAGGGGACAGATTATATTCTCAATTCACATAGGCTCCTCTCAAGTTGCTCCTTGTCCTAGTACTATTCGTACTTTGCTAGGAACTAAGAGTGGAGCCACCACACATGGGGGGAGGTTTTGCCTTTTTTTTTTAAATTCTAGTTTGTGTAGGGTTGCAATTATTGCAATGGCCATTGATCCTAATACTGGAAAGCGGCCCGCGTATGTTGATTTAGATGCTCCAGATGCATCTGATCTTCCACCTACTAACGTTGTAGAGTCAAGCCGCAATCCTTCCGATGAACCGAAGGCACCGTCCAAGAGGGCGAATCAAAAAATGTCTCCCTACGAGAAGGATGCGGGTTATCTACCACAGGAGTATACCGCATTTCTTCGAGGTGTAGCAATACAATATTATCGTCGGTGGTGTGAAACTGACGTGGTGCGATTCCGTCAAGTTTATTTGGAGAAGGGAGAGCCAGGAATCATGCGCCTACAAGCCGGCCTCCAGTTAAAATTCGAGCGCGCTTTGGAGAGTTCTGAATTGTACAAGGATGCATATGCTATGTACCACTATGCTTCATTCATGGAGAGAGTAATCACTCAATGCACGAGTAATGCATCGCATGTATTCGATTGCGAGGTGAAAAAACCTTGTCGAAGCCAGCATCTGCTTGAAGACTTGGAACTCCGCAAGTTCCTTGAAGATGTAAAGAGTACAATCGGCAAGTTTTCAAGTTCTTGTACGAGAGGCATGCCTTGGAATGAACAAGCAATGAAGTCGGCCATGGAGATGCATATGTTGCACAGCGTGCAATTCCTTCCAGAAGATATTGGAGTCTATAGACTTTCCGGATTTGATGCCGTTGGTGGATACGGAAAGGTCCAAAAGGTCCGCATCGTGGGTGTGAGAGCCATTTCGGCATACATGGAGTTTGCTGGGAAAATGCCAACGGCGTCTCATTCAAAGGAGAAATTTAGACAACGGTCTCACTAGGTCATGATATGTATTGTTGCACAGCCAAGAGTTATAAAGTTTTGGGCGGTGAATACAAAGAATATGGAGGCGTACACATTGTGGTGGAATGGTGGTAGCTGGGCCCATTTTAAAACCGTCGATTCAAAGGCAAATCCCGTGGCTTCGAGCAACTCAGTCCTTTCAGCTTCATACATTTCGGCCGACGATACTGTACAAATTTTAGCCTTTCGGAAGAATAAAGCAAGACTTGCTTGGGCTTTGATGTGCACCATGGCCCAAGTCCACAAGACAAATGTCATTCACAATGACATTGCTCCCACAAACGTGCTTCTCCACTTTCCTCCAGGGAACCAGGGTCCGTCTTCATCGGCGTTTGTCACTGGGAAATTGCGAGCCGAGTGTCACACGAAGAGCCATCAAAATATGGATTCCGGACTGAGACGGAGCTTGACAATCAACGTCGTAAACGACATTGGGTAGCTCCAGAGTTGTTTTACAAATTCGGCCCACAAAATTCGGAAACGGCCTTGGATGTGATGCAACGGCAATACCAATACACCCAGCTCGCCGATTCATACTCTGTTGGATGGATAGCTAGAGCGCTTTGGGCAAAAGAATCTGACTCAGCATTCTTCAAATCAACCGTCAACTACGCAGCTTTTCAAGTGAAGATCGACAAATTACTGGAGCGAGATCCAATCAAACGTCTGACAGCCTCCAAAGTGATTGACGAGCTAATGGCAAAACCATTCAACTTTGACGTTCCGGACGCTTGCTTCCACTATGAGATATCGCAATTTTGGCTTAGTATTTTGACTGTCAAGGTAAATTTTTGATCCTTTTGCAATATGTACTAGCATTGTGATGTAACGGTGTGTTTTGCCGATCTCTTGATAAATAAAAGAATAACATTTTTCATACACATTGCGATATGAAGTTCATGCATGTTAAGCCGTCAAGAGCGTGCGCGACCCCTGAATCTCATACCCGTACGCGCGCGCCCCCAGACGCCACGCGCCCGGCCCAGCCCCCTCCATGAATGCGTCCAACCCTTAACACGCGCGCGACTTTATTCGGACGCGCCCAGCCCCTCACGGTATGCGCCCGGCCCTTTACGGTACGCGTCCGGTTCCTCCCTGTATGCGCCCGGCCCTTACGGTACGCGCCCGGTCCCTCTCTATATGCGCCCGGCTCTTCCCAGTATGCGCCCGACCCATCTTCGTAAGCGCCCGCCCCCTACACACGTCCGCCCTCACTTTGCAGGCGCGCGACCTTGTAGTCGCCGTGTCTGCCACGTAGTTGCCTTCGTGGTAGTGGGTACATTGATTTACCTCTAGTCATGGTCAAACCAGCGTTGACCTTTATGGAACGGACGGTTACTACCGGACGGACGGATGCCGGAACAACCCTGATTTCACCTAGCGGTCATCTTTCATTTGGAGGTCATTTCATCTGGATGGCATGTATACTAACTTTAGAATTAGGAAATTGTGCAATTTTTGATAAAATTGAAGTTTAATTAGAAATCATACACATTGTATCGCAACGTTAAAGAATCATCTTTTGATGTTGATTGATTATCTTTTAGATTAGAAAACTAAACAAGCAAGTCTCAAGAAGTAATTTTATACCATGTAAACAGTTACTATTGTATGGTAATGACATTTAGCTTTTTAGAATGTCACGGCATTATGGCACCTAACATTGACAAAGATTGGGAGAGCCACGGCAGGTGGATTGCAGAACTGGAGCCATGTAAGCCATTCTTGTGGGTGATGATTTATCTTTTTCAACTAACGAAGCATACTTTAGGACTGGGAGCCGTTGCGGCAAAATCCAAGCAATTTTTAGTCGACCTGATGATATGGAATATAAAACTGTATCAGATCACGATACAACGCCGGTTTTTTTCCTTTCTAGTAAGTTGCTTGTGGCATCTGTCCCTACAAATCTCATCAAGAACCCACGGCAAGTGAAACTACTCAAATCACCGAAATTAAATTGTGCCCATAATTGTCCAAAAAGTCAACTCAAATTTGGAAAGTCAAACTACCTATATCTCCCAAACCGTGATAGGATAATTAGATTTTATTACATACTCGGATTCACAACTATCCAAAATGGGGGGATTGGTCACCTCAAAACAATAAAAAAAATATGTCACTTTTTTGGGGACACACATGTAACCCTAAATTCTAAACCCTAAACCCTTATTTGGTGATGTGATATCAATTTAGAAAGGCATTACTGTGATAAACATTGACGTTGTACTAAAAATCCAAAACTAAATTCCTAAAAATAGTCAAGTCCAAATTTAACCTTTCAAAAGCAAAAAATATTTACCCGAGCATTGCGCCACATCATAGCCCCTTTTTAAACACATCTAACAAACATCCAAATCGGACCTATAAAGCAGAAGATATTCATGGATGAAGTTTCAAAACACCACATTTCATCCGCTTGTAACACCACCGATAAAGGTCCGATTGGAACGCCCCATACCTTTCCCGGAAGCTACAATCGAGCCCAAGCCCGAGGTGAAGTCAAAACTCAAAAAGTCGACCTCATGAAATAGTCAGCTCAAAAAGTCAACGCTGGTCAACTCGCTAGTAACTTCTAAACGAAGTGTTTTTTTTAGCTTTTCACTTCAAATTGGGAACCGCAATGGTTGATTTAGGGAGGATATGTCACCTCAAAACTTCCAAAAACCTAAGTCAAAAAGATAAGGGTCACCCCTGTAACCCTAAACCTTAAACCCTTAAACCCTAAACCCTTAAACTCTAAACCCTATGCGCCGATCCCTACAAGTTGGTAAAGGTCAAAAATTAGTGATAGCTTTGATAGAGGACTAGGTAACTTCACCTCAATTTCATTACCATCCTAACACACTATTTGCAAATAAGTTGATGAATAATATAAGCCATCAATAAGGGGATGCTAAGCTGGCCGCCAATCAAATACACCAACTATTTATACACTATTGTTCAATTTCTTTATTAACAATCTTCTGATGGCCATGTCTCACTCATGAAATGCCCGAATTGAACAGATGAGATGTTTTTCGACATCTATAGAAAATGCAGATGTCAAAACATATGCCGCATGCTTTATTTGGACAATGTTGGATGATTTGTAGCTTGAGACATTGCTTGGGCTATTATCAATGTACCGCCACTAACTGACAAACTTCTAACTCATGGGTGATTAACAACTTAATTAGTCAAAGCTCATGTATTGGAAGACTACACTAAAAACCTCTTTTAGTGTAATGGTACAAATAGTGTAGTTACCCTAGTACACTATTTGTTAACAAGTTGGCAGTTAGTATTAGCCGCCATTGTCATGAATATTATCCCTCAATCATCCACCTACTCAGTACCCTTAGTATTAGCCCCCAAAACAACCACCTACCCTAGCACAAAAATTTGTTAACAAGTTGATAAGTAGTGTTAGTCCTTAATCAACCGCCTATCGGCCACCATGCTTTATTCTCCTTGTCTCATCCTCAACCTCAACTCCTTATTCTCCCATTCCCAACTATTCCCATTCACATCTCTTGCATTCTTTAAAATTCAATGAATATTTAATGTATATTTATATGTGTAATGAAAATTTAATGAAAATTTAATGAATGTTTAAAGAATATTTAAAGAATATTTAAAGTGTATTTATATATTTAAAGCATATTTATATATAATGTATATTTATATATTTAAATAATATTTAAATAATATTTAAATAATTTTTAATGAATTTTAAATGTATACTTTATGATGATTTCATGTATATTTGAATATTTAATGAATTTTTAATGAATGTTTAATGCATGTTGAATGAATATCTAATGAATATTTAATAAACATTTCTATATTTATTGAATATTATTGTGTATTTATTGTGTATTTATTGTATATTTATGTTTTTAATCCTTTTCCAATATTCCTTTCTCTTCTCACTTTCCTTCTAAATCAAAGTTCTTATTTTTCCAATCTTGTACTTGTAGTTTCATTTTCCCTCCGTATGTACATTCTTCTTACTTGACGACATTCAAGCACTAGGATGGAAAGTAGACCCCCTCATTGTCATCACCGCGGGTGCTAGAGCCACCACCTTCATTCCCTCAATGACAACCCTTGAAGAAACATTTAAAATCCCCATCACCTCAATCAAAACCACTTTTTCAAATATTAACATTATTGCAATTCAACATGCTATGTCGATACTCTTATATAAACGTAAACTTGAAAACAACCAACTCCTTCCTGATGCTTCGAACCCCCCCCCATAGATCTACACTTGCATTTGCATCTCACCGTACTTGCCCTCCCTCTGTTGGGACTTTTTGGGACCTAGGGTCCTTCGATATTGGTTACTTGTTACTGGATACATAGTGTCCACCCTCGAAAGGGGGAAGTAGTTCCATACTACTAACCCATGCCCGGTGGACATGGACTTAGTGGTGGAATGAACGGACACTTTACTCACGCCGGCCCCCTTCAAGGACCAGCGTTCTTCTTCTTCTTACATTCTTCTTTGTCCAATTTTGGGGATTTTCCTTTCGTACCATATCTACGCTCTATTTTTTACAATCTTTCTCTTGCAAATTGTTGTTTTTCAAAATGCACTCAAAATCTTCTATACTTTGATGCTCAAAATGTACACATAATAATTTTCTAGATTTCATATGCTAAATGTCCACAAGTAAAAAAACCTTATGTTCCACTATTTACGGGAATTGACATTTAGTGTAGTAGTTGACATTTAATGTATAAATTTATCACTACACTAATTGCAAACTTTATAATTTGTGTATGGATTTGCATTTAGTGTCCACTCTACTGAATGTCATCTTTAGTGTAGTGTTTTTTGGGTGGTTGGTTATAGTTATGTTACTACACTAAAGATGGCTTTTATTGTAATAGTACAAATAGTGTAGTTACCCTAGTACACTATTTCTTAACAAGTTGGCAATTAGTGTTAGCCGCCATTGTCATGAATATTATGCCTCAATCATCCATCTATCCTAGTACATTATTTGTAAAAAGGTTTACAATTAATATTAGCCCCCAATCAACCGCCTACTCTAGCACAAAAAATTGTTAACAAGTTGATAAATAGTGTTGGCCCCCAGTCAACCGCCTACCGACCGCCATGCATTTATTCTCCCCGTCTCATCCTCAACCACATCCCCTTATCTTCCCATTCCCACCTCATGCATTCCTTAAATGAGTTGTGAAGTATACTCTCCTGCAGCATACTTTCTTGCACCAGCTGATGCGGGTTTTTTTTTCCCAACTTGTGCGGGGTTTGTTTCTGGCCAGCTTGCAGCGTGGTTTAGTTTGCTGGACCAGCATATGGTGGACTAACATCTGGTTTATTTGCTGAAGTACACTCTCCCGAGTTAGTAGTCTAATTCCTTGTCGCGCGTTTATTTTCTGGAAGTGCTTCTCTCAACGAAGGGGGGCTTATATACTCTGCGGGTCAGGATTTTTCAACCAACCCGTATGGGATATTGCACTCGTGGCAGCTGCAGCGTACTTGCACCGTATTGTATCAGTCATCAGCGATACAGTAACGCACTCGCACTCGTGAGTACGGTCAACCAGTACGAGAGTGCACTCTAGGTCAAAATCGGACGCCCCGATGTTTAAACCCCAGCCCGCTAGCCAGCTGACAGGACCCACCCAGCCAAGCATGTCCACACACGTACGCAGTTCAAGGATGAACATATGTCATCCTCAGTTACATGGCCTACAGTTAATACAAACTTTCATTGGTGGAGGGATGGAGCCAATCCTAAACGAACGTCGTCCACGCTCATTGCAGCAGGTCTCTACGATCCAGACCCGCCAGAACGTGGTGGCTTAGATGGTAGAAGATGAGAGCCTCCATGGCAACCGCGGGCTATATGCTAGGATTGTAGCCGCATTTCTAGAACACTTCAGAGCACTACGTTCCACCAATATTGTTTGAGCTCAACGCTGGTGGGCACTTCGAGACACACTATTACCTCAAGTAACACTCGATCCGACTACGGCCATATCATTCACGCGGAGTAACTTTAACAAGCAAAAACGGGTGCTTAGCAAGGCAACGACCAGAAGGGGCCCAAAGACATCAGAGTGGGTCCGTTGGTTCCACCCAAGACTACTCCAATCATTCGAGGTGTACAAAACTTCAGAGGTAAAATTTTCTTCCGCTCTCCTCATTGAATTAGCACTCCCCATGCTTCTATCCCCCAATTCACCCTGTATCGCTCAATCTAGGGACCCTAAAGATGATAGGCTTTTAACCAAAAAAATCAACCACTCATAGATATGTCATTTTATGGACGCTAACAACATAGTTTTACTATCACAACGCGGCCGTTTAACTTGTAGTCCAAAAAAAACCCAAATTGAAATTAATACGGCTTATCATTTGGGACTTTTGCAAAGAGGGTTTCAATTGGGGGTTTTCGATGAGAATCTCATTGAAAACATAGATGAAACACATTTTACCATTAATATGAATAACAGTAGAACTTTAGGCTTTTGTGGAGTTACCACAGTAAAATACGCCGATGTTGTTGCCGGGGGAGAGGCAATAACCATGGTTGTGAGAATCTCGGGAGGCCGTAGAGCAATTATAGAAACCCCTAAGTGAATCTTTAGTAATGACAATAGTAACTATCCCATTGGTGGTTTGGAAGATTCCATTCCCGGAGTATGTCATCGTACGAGCCCCAAGGGATGGATGGACCAATCCATCTTTCCGCAATATTTTGAAGAACCTAAGGCATATCAACCGGATATACATAACCGTACAAAATACGTTTTTGTAGATAATTGTTCGGGCCACAATATGACCCCTACATTAGCGGTTGTATTAGCTCAAAAAAGAACCATATTAAAATATCTACCCCATGTGCCACTCACCTTTGTCGACCGGCGGATACTTTCATAATTTCAAAAATCAAGGATGCATGGAGAAAACGGTGGGAGACAAAAAAATTGGAGCTCATTCAACAAAATGCTTGGCAAAATAACCCTGTGGTGACAGTCAATTTTCTGGCAAACTTACTAATCCGGGTAAAAGCTTTTTTCTTCAATTAGCAGCCGATTCAATTGAAGATGTTAATTGTTTAGTGGATTGCGATAATATGACTTATACTAGAAAATCCATGATTAGATGTGGTTTAGCTTTAGGCGTAGATGGCACGTGGAATACGAACAAATTATTTCCACATCTTCAAGGTATTATAGCAAAACACTATCAATATTTTGAAGGTTTAGAAGTACCAAATATTCCGTAAATAATTTATTGTATATTTCTTAATTTCTTATTATAAACTTACAATTTCGTTTTTCTTGTACATTTTTATAATTAATGTATAATTGATGTATATGTGATGTATATTCATGTGTGTTTGATGTGTATTTGATGTACATATGTAAATAATATGTAATGTATTTTTAATGTATATTTAATGTATATTTATATATTTTATAAAGTTATAATGAGCTTTTAATGTAAATATTATGAATATTTTATGATTGTTTAAAATGTTTTATGACTATTTTACATATTTTACATATTTTACAAATTTTAAATATTTTACATATTTTACATATTTTACATATTTTACATATTTTACATATTTTACATATTTTACATATTTTACATATTTTACATATTTTACATATTTACATATTTTACATATTTTATGACTATTTTACATTTTAAACTAATATTCTATGACTTTTTATTTTATATTTAATGAAGTTTTAATGTATATCTAATGAACACGTCATGCATATTTTTATTTTCCCTCCATATGTACTTTCTACTTTATCCAATTTTTGGGATTTTCCTTTTGTTCTATATCTACGTTCTATTTTTTCCAATCTTTCTCTTGCAAATTGTTGTTCTTTTAAATGCACTCAAAATCGTCTTTACTTTGATGCTCAAAATGTACACATAATCATTTTCTAAGTTTCTTACACTACATGTCCACAAGTAAAAAACCTTGTGTTCCACTATTCACTAGAATTGACATTTAGCGTAGTAGTTGACATTTAGTATAGTTTAGTGCGTGTAGTAAATCAAAAAAATTCAAGAGAAATATTTGGAAAAATAGAACGTAGATATGGAACAAAAGGAAAATCCCAAAAATTGGACAAAGAAGAATGTACATATGGAGGGAAAATAAAACGACAAGTACAAGATTGGAAAAATAAGAACTTTGATTTAGAAGGAAAGTGAGAAAAGAGAGGAATATTGGAAAAGGAAAAAAACATGAGTATACAATAAATATAGAAATATACATTAAATATTCATTAGATATTCACTAAATATGCATAAATATGCATTTAGTATACATTAAATATGCATTAGGTATTCATTAAAAATTGTTAAATATACAAATATACATTAAATCGTCATAAAATATACATCTAAAACTCTAAGGATTCATAAAATATTATTTAAGTTTTCTTTAAATGTTCTTTAAACGTTCATTGGAAATTGATTAATTTTTATTAAATATATTAATACACATGAAATATTCAAAAGAGATTCATTAAAAAATTCAAGGAATGCAAGAGATGTGAATTGGAATAGTTGGGAATAGAAGGATAAGGAGGTGAGGTTGAGAATGAGATGGGGAGAATACAGTGGCAAGCATAAATAGTCGTACAAGAGAAGCTTCTTTAGAAAATTAGCTACCACATCCACATGAATTGTCATAAAATAGCAAGAATATAACCACCAGAGCATATAGATGCAACAAATATAAAACACAAAGTTTTCAATGAAAGTATGAACTAGAAAAACACACAATAATTCGTATGTGCAACAAGCTTGTCCAACTCTTTATGCACGAATTCTTTTTATTGTATATCAGCTATAGAAAACAAGATATTAAGTTAGAATATAACTTTATTACTCAATGATTTAGCTCTTAAGTACTCACAAGCACTACCACCGTGTATATCCACCTTTTGCTTGGTAGACATCAAGAGCTCTTTGAGGCATAGAGCATATCAACTTCCTAACAACATCAACCTCTATGTTGTACAAAATCTCTTGAATCTTCTCCCACAAGTCACTTTTGCTAGTAGGTTTCCTCTCAGACCTTCTCATACGACGATCTACTTCATTCCAAAGATGTTCTATTGGATTGAGGTCAGGTGATTGTCGAGGATGCCCAATAGTGATAAACTTTTGAGCACACAACCAATCTACAACATAATGTGCAGTGTGTTTTGGGTCATTGTCGTGTTGAAAAAAAACATGATCTTCTTCTAAATCTTGCATTTTTATAGTGCCCATAAGTTATGTCTCTAAAATATTGTTATATACAAATTTATCCATCTTCCCTCCAATCAAATGAAGTTTGCCAACTCCTTCCCAACTCATACAACCCCAAACCATGATGCTTCATCCCCCATATTTAACTGTAGGTTGTACCTGCTGATCTAAAAGACGCTCTCCACACTTTCTCCAACAATATTGATGTCCATCCGAGCCAAAAAGATTGAATTTGGACTCATCAGAAAAAATGACATGACTCCAAATTTCCCAAGTTGCATGTTTGCACTTCTTTGCCCACTGCAAACGACAAGCTCGATGCTTCTTTGTCAAAAGTGGCTTCTTGGTCTTCACACATGCTCTCAGCCCTTGCCTCCGAAGACTTCTTTTCACCGTATCATCACTCAATCGCAAACCCTCAGATCGAAATGCACGTCCTACAGCTACAGCTATACTAGAATGTGGATCATTTAACCTCCTCACAACGTCACGGTCACCACGTTCATCAAGAATTCTAGGTCTACGAGGAGAAGCTTTGTCTTTCAAGGTCTTTCTCTCACGAAACCTTCGCACTATGTCAGAACAAGTGCTTTGAGGAATGCCCAAAACTGTTGAAATCTCTCTATATGAGTTCCCTCGCTCATACATTTCAAGAATTGTTCTATGATCATTCTCAAATCTTTTAGGAGCCATGGCTACTCTCCAAGGGCCTCTCCAAATCTTACCAAAAAAATTCACAACATAAAGCTTTATAAATGGACATGTAATGAGAAGATTGTGGTGTGCACATCTTGTGAGCATAATAAGTCGTACACACCTCTTCATGATCTTTGCATGTGTAATCTCTACAAGTGTCAAATTTTAAACGAATCAATGTTAATTAGGTGTCATGTGGTGTGTTAATTAAAGCAAGCCCAAAAAATATCTTACCAACTCATTAATTACGCTACAATGGACATATTTATGAAAGATGCCTCTCTGTCCGAATACTTGTGCTTGCCACTGTAAATGCATGGTGGCCGCTAGGCGGTTGATTGGAGGCTAACAATATTTATCAACTTGTTAACAAATTATTGTGCTAGGGTAGGTGGTTGATTGGGGGCTAATACTAAGGGTTCTAGGGTAGGTGGACAATTAAGGGATAATATTCATGGGAATGGCGGCTAACACTAATTGCCAACTTGTTAACAAATAGTGTACAAGGGTAACTACACTATTTTGTACCATTACACTAAAAGCCATCTTTAGCGTACTTACTGGAATTGACATTTATTGTTGTAGTTGACATTTAGTGTATAGTTTGGTCACTACACTAATTGTAAACTTTACAATTAGTGTATGGTTTCGTATTTTGTGTCCACTACACGAAAAGCCATTTGTAGTGTAGCACTGTAGGAGGAGAACGCAGTTCGCAGATGGGCCCAAGGCAAACTGACCCCCTCGTTGGTACTTACCCGAGGGGGCCACGAGGTGATGGGGCCAAACCTGGACCCTATTTTGTTTTTGGATGGGGCCCTATTTATAGCAATGAACATTCCTGAGGGGTATACGATACCCATTGACCCCAAATTTATCAAAACAAATTCCAAAAAAAGCCTTCAGACCCCCAAAATAAGGGGGCCAGAAAAATGACCCCATGCAATTAAGATGGGGCCCACCTCGGATAAATACGAACGAGGGGTCAGTTTGCCCTGGGCTCGCAGACGGTGGTTCCAGAACATGCATGTCTCGTAGAATCTGATTATATATGAGGGCGCGGATAGGAAACCCCCCAAGCTCGGGCTTACCCGAGGTGGGGCCCCGTCTTAATTGCATGGGCTCATTTTTCTGGCCCTCCCATTTTGGGGGGGTCAGAGGGTTTTTTTGGCTTTTTTTTAACAAATTTGGGACCTACGGCCCCATTTTAATCTACAGGTCCTCCTTTGGCTAAATTTAGGTCCCCATCCAAAAACAAAATAGGGGCCAAGTTTTGGCCCCACCACCTCCTCCCCCACCCGGTAAGTCTGAGCGTGGGGGGTTTCCTGTCAAATCGACATATGAGCATACTTCTTATATTCTCCAGAGTAAAATATGTACTCCATGTGTAAACTGTTCATACATTCTTCACCACGCCCAGTACAGTATGGAGAAATTAGAGGTGAGCGCTTGACTAAACAGCCAAGTTTGAATTCTCTGTACATACAGATTCACTGGAATATTCCATTTTTGTATATTCTGCTTAATGACGTAGTTATACGATACTTTAATGCCCTTTAACCCCTATGGGACCAAACGTCCCCCGGGGTCATTTTGGATTTTGGGCATGTACCTACAATTCGAAAAAAAATCCTTTTTAATTGAACTTTTTTTTCAAGATAGAATTTGATGAGAGCTTTGTGGAGATATTTTTTTATTTTTTTTTGGATTTGTGTGTTGAAAGTTAGTACCACTTAAAGCCAAAAGTGGGGACTCTGGGCAGCCTGGGCACTCTTGCGAGCCATGACATACAAGTATCAAAAAGGGGCAATAAGTGGGGCAGAAAGAGTGGAGAAAGGTTGGGGCAGCCCATATCATGGGAGAGAATAGTGCAAGGGAAGACCCAACGAAGACCAAGGGACATGGACAAAAAAAACAATTCTAAATCTATTGGCGCTGGGGCCCGCAGGAAGGCGGGTAGAACGTGGGCTGGGCCGGGCGGACGCTTTCCAGCGCAGCTCAGAGTAGCTCAGTCGTGTTTTTTTTTCCGTCGTTTCTGTGTGTGGTGTCCTCGGCTGTTGTGACTCCACCCCCCTTTATTTATTTACTATTTTTTTTTTTAAAAAAAATTCCATAATTTTGTTTTTTCTGTTTCTGTTTCAGCTGTGGGTATCAGCTGCTGTATGTCCACCCCTCCTTCTTATTTTTTCTTTCTTTTTTTCCTTTTAAAAAAAATAAATTGAGCTTCAACATTATTTTAGCTTCAAAATTTAGCTTCAACTAGTTTTGTTATATTGATAAGAAAAGTAATGATAATCATCAACACAAAACCATTTTCTCAATGAAACATTATCTACAAGTAATGTCACATTTATCATACCACAAAGATAAAGTTGTCAATTCCACTTAGAGACCATGGACTTCTAAAATGATATTCTTATTTTTTGAATTATACTACTTAGCCCTATACATCCACTTATGCTACACTAAATACGGAATAGACTGTGGACCATACTATTTCAAAATACATACACGAATTGAAAATTTGTTTCCCATCTTTGACTAACACACACTTGCTTGACAATGATTCCCGATAAGAACTTGACATGCACATGCTTTGATAAAAACTAGTGTCGCTGATCAACATCAATAATGAATCCACTCTATTTTCAGTATTTAGTGTAGTGTTTACCCTCACAAAGTACTTTGTTTTTCAGAGGGTAAACAATAGCATTTGTTGCAGTTTTTTACTAACCAATTTTGCATGCCAATGTGGTTTCCTGAAGAGAATGAATAAATAGTGTAATCATGTAGGTTCCAATCAAATACTAGAGCTCACATATTCTTTCAGAATATGTGTCATTATAAAAAAAAATTAAATACCGATATACAAATGTAACATCTTCCTAAATCATACATACGTTTCATTGCCTGCATTCACGTAAGCAATTTTTGAAACAGATTCATACGAAATACTTCTATAAATACACAAGTATTAGTATAACAAGTTATACAAAATAAATAGTTACACTCTCACAATATTATATACAATCATCTGTACAACTAATTGTAATGCTACTTTACAATTAACACATGTTTGCACATTAAGCTTTATAAAATTGAAATATATATGTTATTGACAATATATATGATTATGGTTGGCTAAATTTTTAAAAGAATAAATAGCAGAAAATGCTAACAAATTTTTAAGATATCATGTAACAGTATATTTCACATTTTGAATTTATTAAAATGATGACTTCACTTGGATACTATTGGAGGACTAATAATGTCAATTTTAATATATTCATAATACTTTCTTCAATATTATTTATGAATATCTTAATTTGTTTTTGTGTTTACACCTTTTCTATTTCATACTCAATATCTTTTATTTCCTATACATTCATTGTTTCTATTTCATTCTCTATAAAATTAATGGGAAATACATGTACTTCATAATATAAAATAACTTTAAAAAATAATTGACCTCCTACATTTTTTCTTTTTTTGATTACTTCATTTATTGATATCATAATTTTAACCGTACAAGTGGAAAAGTTATTTTATTTTTACGTACATATAGAGCTTTAGAGGGATCACCGTATTCCACCCACACGGTCGTTACGGAGCTCCCGAGTCGCTGCTCGGGCAGCTGCGGGGAGAAAAAAATGTCGAGCCCGATACCCAGACGATACCCGGCCAGTCACAAAGTTGGCAGACAAACCCTATCCAGAGCAGCCTCATTCTCCCGCATTTTCTCTCGTTCGCGTAGCGTCCCACGCTCTTGCTCCGCTACCGCTTCGGCTCCGCTCTCAATCAACCTCCTCTGCTCTGAATCAACACTCCTCAGCCTCTGATTCGTGACCTGCAACGCAATCATGAACAACGACAGCCTCATCTGACTTACTTTCTGCGCTTACTTATTTGCAGATCCATCGTCATCGTCCAATCTTCAAGCCCTTCGCCATATCCGATTTCCGCACACATCTAGAGAAGGAGGAGGATCTCGGAGTTTCTCGGGATATGTAGATTTTCGTCCTCTCCGATTTATAAAATTCTATCATTTTGTAGTATTTTTTTAACATAAAATCTTAATTATGATTAACTAAGTTTCTTTCAATCTACCATAGTATACCTTAGTATATGTGTTAACTTACTTTGTTTTCCATTCTTCTTTAATCTAATAATCTCCAAAGGAAAAAATTCTCTGAATGACTTCTTGAAGGTTAGGTCATATTCCCATGGTATCAATAAAAAGCCTTCCTCTATGAAATGTTTCTTATAAATCAAGAAAATTTTAGACCTTCAAATTGGAAGTATAATTTCCTCCCAAATTTAATTTAAAATTGACATTGTTTTTAATATATTTTAAACAAAAATTTGTAATACATAATATATTTTAAATAAATTGTAATATAGTATTTAGAAACGTAGTATATATAAATATTTGACTATATATATATATATATATATATATATATATTGTATAGATTTGTTATTTGAAATGCAAACTTTATGTGTTAAAATCTTTAAACACAGAATAAAAAAATGAAATCATAGGTGACAACCCTGCTACATAAATATGTTGTCCATTAAAATTAGACAATGATAACTCTTAAAGATCCAAGAAATCGCATATGGGTTGCAACATGATGTTTTATGTGTATTTGACATACAAGGTGTAAGAATTGGTTTATACAATAGTTTCAACTCTTTCTGTGTTGAGCCCGATCCAATAATACATGATGATTTGATTTAGATCATTAGAGCAAGCCCAGTCGCCACGCCAACGGCTCCAACCAACAGCGCTTGGCTGGCCCGGCGGTTTAGCAGCACCCCAATCGGCTCCACACTCCTCACTCCACCCTGCCACGTCTCGCCATCCACCTCCCGGTCTGGGCAAAAATTGCAGCTTTGCAGGGTGACATTTTCCTCCCTGCAAACTCAGTCAACGCCACCATGGCAGGTGTGGAGGCGGGAAGGGGAAGGAAGGGGAAGAATTTTGTTTTGGAAAGGAAAGTTCTTCTATAATAAGAGCTAAAACAAAATTTTGGAGAGGAGAATTGTTTTGAAATATATTTCACTAAATTTACCTTGAAAGACAAGAGGAAATGGCATCTAATTCAAGTTGTTTCATATTTTTTGGAGCTTTTTGAAATTAGATATTAAATTTTGAAGTTGAAGTGGCAAAAGCCTCTAAAATCGCCCACCCTCAAAAATGTACATTGATTGTTACATATAAAAGCTACATATATTTGAATACGGTGGATGATATCAGAGCCTGTGCAATTTCAAAGCTTGTTACCTTAATCCATAGTCATGCTCTCCTATTTTAAGTACAAAATTTAGTAGGAAGTGTGAGATTATAACCAAAAAAATGTACATAGTGCATTTTTAGTATGTTGCCCCTCCCACATTGATTTGAATGTTTGAGAGTCATTTTTGGTTGAAATTCAATGAGAAAAGTAAAAGTGTGTTGAGGTGTGCTTGAGGTGTACCTCAAGCACACCTCAACACACTTTTACTTTTTACTTTTGGTTGAAATTCAAATAAAAAAGTAAAAGCGTGTTGAGGTGTGCTTGAGATACACCTCAAGCACACCTCAACACGCTTTTACTTTTTTTATAAACTTTTGGTTGAAACCCAATGAAAAAAATAAAAGCATGTTGAAGTGTGCTTGAGGTGTACTTCAAGAACACCTCAAGCACACCTCAAATACACCTCAATACTCTTTACTTTTTTATCATTAAAGTAGGGCTTTTTTCAAACTGGCTTAGGCCTTTAGGGGTTAGTGTTTTAAACGTGTCTACTATTGCATCATCAATAATGTAGCTTCAATAAATTTACCCTAATGATGCCACTTTTGTTATGCAACTTCAATAATGTAATAAGTTTCTATAATGCAACTTCAATAATGTAACTTTAATAATTCAAAGATAATCATGCCACTTTCAATAATTGGACTTGAATTATGCAACTCTCCCACCTTCAATGTATACATACACCTTCATTCAAACCTCCTTCACTCACTTACCATCTTCCACATTTGTTTTAGCATTACTCTTCAAAATGCCTAGGAAGTCTTCTTCTTTTTGGAAGGGCAAAGCCATAGCAATGGACGTAAATGACCAACATTCTATGCGCTTGCAAGGTTCTAATGTTTCTACGACACCGTCTTCACCTTCACCTTCTCCACCTCCACCTTCGCCTTCTCCACCTCCACCTTCGCCTTCTCCACCTCCACCTTCGCCTTCTCCACCTTCACCTTTACCTTCTCTACCTTCACATTCACCTTCTCCACCTTCACCTCCACATACACATCACTCTTTGTTGGTTGAAGAGAATACTTATGACAACATTCCTTTTTTGCAAACTCAAGAACATATTATGGGAGGCCGTGAATCAAGTTGTGATGAATTGGAATTTTTGAGAGTGGTGAAAGAAGTGATTTTAGTTTTATGGATACGGAAAATATAGCAAATTTGCAACACAGAGAGGAATCATGGAGAAGAGAGGAATTTGAAGTCGTTGTTGGCCTGTTGGAAACCGGGGCATCACAGGGCCAGGGCCAAAACCTAGGCCAGGTCCAGCTGGAGACCGGGGCTGGGCGGTGTCATGGTGGGGTTGAAGGAATGAGTGGGAGTCCTAGGGCGGGCCCGCTGGCTGCCAGCAGGGCAGGCTCCCAGGCTCCGCATTCCAGGGCGGGCCCGCTGGCACCGCCTGCCAACAGGGCG